>OY282560.1:29752991-30098906 GCA_958295665.1 Tipula vernalis
CCGGATAGGATATGGGCGCATAACGTTGGGCAGCAGAACGCTTAATCTCTTATGAAAACCTATAGATATATTATGACGTAGATTTTCAGGTGGTGGCAAGTTCAAATCTCTACCACCGCTTAAAGTAGCTTTTCCAAAGGCAGAGGTCCTAACTATGGTACTGTCCCCGATGTGTCCTGGCTCTCCAATTTCGATCATAACAAATTTATAATTTACATCTGCTATTGCAAATAACACTCATGCTATGGTTATGTTTTTAGTTTCGGTAGGTGGAATCGGAATTTCCAAGTGTCTAACAATGAAACTATATTACTATAGACTTCACACGCAAAACCTACAGATATTGTTAAGGAACTTACGTGTATAACCACCTGCTTTCTGTCCATTGAGGCACTCGTAAAAATAATAACAATTTAAAGATTCAAACCCAATAACAAAAAATTTTAAAATCTTTAATATTCCGAAAAAGAACCAATGAGAGAAAACCAAATTTTACTAAAATTTCTGTAAGTTCAACACAAATGAGGAGAGTCCCATTAAAAAGTAGTTTTTCGGTTTTATGTCGACAAATGACATTTCAAATATGTATATAAGTTCATTTGTCCACAAATGATAAATACAACTACTCTACTGGTGGTAAGCACCGATGTAGACGCGAAATAGAAACCAACAAAAAGTTGGAATAAAATTATTCAGAATGGAATGAAATGTATAGCATTATTGTTCTAACGTTGGAAATAAGACCTACTGAAGGTGTTCCTGACATTACTAGGTGGTATAAGATCTGCCATTTTAATTATTTGTTTTTTATTTTGTCAAACGAAATGGAAATAGAAGGAAATTATAATTATTATTTGGATGAAGGTATATAATTTTATTAAATCGTAAAATAATTATTTTATACAGCCATATTTTTCTTAGAGTGCCAACGAAAAACACGTTAAAAAACTCAAGCTTTGGGATATATTAGTTATCGTTGAAATAATATTGAATTATTTAAAATGAATTTCGAAGTTTTATTTTTACATCTATTTGAACCCGACAATTCGGCTAGCTCATTTCAAGGTGTTGCTCATTTCGATCGTTTCTCGTATTCAGTATGTGCCTGGGTCTAAAATTCGTTTGGCGGTGTCTCGTCTCCAATGTAAGCGCGTGCGTCAATAAAAATCACTTTTAAACCAATGTTTAATTGTTGCGTTGTTTCGTTGCTCACCAAACCTGAAACCTGTTTCTTATTTCAGATCGATTTGATCGATCTGATTTCAGATATCAAAATCTGCTCGATCTATGGATTGATCGAATGTCACTTAATGTTATTGCTATTTGAATAAAATTATCCGACATATTGCATGCATTTTCGATTATGTTTTTTCCGTTTTCGGTTGCGACTTTGCCTGAAGCAACCAACCAGCACAGGAAAATTCGAAAATAAATCATTGTCGGATTATATATTTTAGAATTTTTCAGTATTCATTTTACTTCTTTTACTCTAGTAAAATAAAGTATAGTAATCATGAAAATTTTGGACCTTGAGATTTTTAGAGATTTATTTGTTTTGAGGTCCCCTGAGTCCGATAAAGTGGGTTTCGAAATGGTGTCTGTCTGTCTGTCTGTCAGTCTGTCTGTGTCCTCTCTACAGCCCCATATGGCTTAATCGATCGAACTGAAACTTCAGATTTAAGCTTTTTTGATAAATTGGGAGGTCCCAGTGAATTTTACTCCAAATCGGCTAACCGGAAGTGGCACTCCCTTGGTCCAGAAAGTTTGTTTTGCAAATTTCTTAAAAAGTATAGGGTTTACAAAAAACTACTTAATACAAAATGTTTCCAAAAATTATAAACAAATAAAAAAAAAAATTAAGAAAAAAATAAAATTTCTCAAAATTCTCTGTTCGTAAAAGAAAGTCGTGTGTTGGCCACACCTCAATTTTAACTAGGTAATTAAGGGACCTATTCCATGTGTTAGCGAAACCTTTGTCATCATTGTTGGCAATGGCCGATATTGGCCCTTGGGATTTGAGTGCGATTTCCAATAAATAATTTTGCAGAACTTTTACTAAACGAACGATCCGTATGGATTAGGGTTTCTTAACTAGGTATTTGTGGGACCTATTCTATGTGCTAGCGAAACCTTTATCATCATTGTTGGCAATGGCCGATATTGGCCCTTGGGAGTTGAGTGCGATTTACAATAAATAATTTTGCAGAACTTTTACTAAACGAACGATCCGTATGGATTAGGGTTTTAACTAGGTAATTAAGGGACCTATTCCATGTGCTAAACTTTTACTAAACGAACGATTCGTATTGATTAGGGGTTTTTAACTAGGTATTTGAGGGACCTATTCTATGTGCTAGCGAAACCTTTGTCATCATTGTTGGCAATGGCCGATATTGGCCCTTGGGAGTTGAGTGCGATTTCTAAACAATAATTTTGCAGAACTTTTACTAAACGAACGATTCGTATTGATTAGGGTTTCTTAACTAGGTATTTGTGGGACCTATTCTATGTGCTAGCGAAACCTTTATCATCATTGTTGGCAATGGCCGATATTGGCCCTTGGGATTTGAGTGCGATTTCCAATAAATAATTTTGCAGAACTTTTACTAAACGAACGATCCGTATGGATTAGGGGTTTTAACTAGGTAATTAAGGGACCTATTCCATGTGCTAAACTTTTACTAAACGAACGATTCGTATTGATTAGGGTTTTCTAACTAAGTATTTGAGGGACCTATTCTATGTGCTAGCGAAACCTTTGTCATCATTGTTGGCAATGACCGATATTGGCCCTTGGGAGTTGAGTGCGATTTCTAAACAATAATTTTGCAGAACTTTTACTAAACGAACGATTCGTATTGATTAGGGTTTCTTAACTAGGTATTTGTGGGACCTATTCTATGTGCTAGCGAAACATTTATCATCATTGTTGGCAATGGCCGATATTGGCCCTTGGGAGTTTAGTGCGATTTCCAAAAAATAATTTTGTAGAACTTTTACTAAACGAACGATCCGTATGGATTAGGGTTTTTTAACTAGGTAATTAAGGGACCTATTCTATTTGCTAGCGAAATCTTTATCATCATTGTTGAGTGCGATTTCAAAAAAATTATTTCGTAGAACTTTTACTAAACGAATGATCCGTATGGATTATGGTTATTTAACTAGGTAATTAAGGGACCAATTCCATGTGCTAAAGTTTTACTAAACGAACGATTCGTATTGATTAGGGTTTTCTAACTAGGTATTTGAGGGACCTATTCTATGTGCTAGCGAAACCTTTATCATCATTGTTGGCAATGACCGATATTGGCTCTTGGGAGTTGAGTGCGATTTCTAAACAATAATTTTGCAGAACTTTTACTAAACGAACGATTCGTATTGATTAGGGTTTCTTAACTAGGTATTTGAGGGACCTATTCTATGTGCTAGCCAAACCTTTGTCATCATTGTTGGCAATGGCCGATATTGGCCCTTGGGAGTTGAGTGCGATTTCCAATAAATAATTTTGCAGAACTTTTACTAAACGAATGATTCGTATGGATTAGGGTTTTTTATTTAATTTTACTCTAGTAAAATAAAGTATCCATATCCCCTTGCGCTGCGGCGGTCATATTACTGTTAGTTGTTACAGGCTCTGCAGTCCCTCTGTAAATTTAACGCACAAACAGATGTATTATTCCAAAACTTCTTTTTACTTTCTTTTACTCTAGTAAAATAAAGTATAGTAATCATGAAAATTTTGGACCTTGAGATTTTTAGAGATTTATTTGTTTTGAGGTCCCCTGAGTCCGATAAAGTGGGTTTCGAAATGGTGTCTGTCTGTCTGTCTGTCAGTCTGTTTGTGTCCTCTCTACATCCCCATATGGCTTAATCGATCGAACTGAAACTTCAGATTTAAGCTTTTTTGATAAATTGAGAGGTCCCAGTGAATTTTACTCCAAATCGGCTAACCGGAAGTGGCACTCCCTTGGTCCAGAAAGTTTGTTTTGCAAATTTCTTAAAAAGTATAGGGTTTACAAAAAACTACTTAATACAAAATGTTTCCAAAAATTATAAACAAATAAAAATAAAAAATAAAAAATTAAAAAAAAAAAATTAAGAAAAAAATAAAATTTCTCAAAATTCTCTGTTCGTAAAAGAAAGTCGTGTGTTGGCCACACCTCAATTTTCCATTCATTTTCATCACTCAATTAATATTAGCGCCCTGGCCGAAATTGTTCAATCGATGTTTTAAAGATTATGATTTGACGAATTTTAACATCACTAAATATACATGCAAGAGAGTGGTGGGTCTTGCAAATACCATCGAGCTAAGGTTGTACATAGGGTGTCCAAACCCGATTATCGAGTACTCCAGTATTCGGATATTTTGGTCCTTTGTCGAATACTCGACTACACGGGTAATTTGATCGATTTCCCGGATAATTGATGCCAACGAAATATCGGAAAAATTGTGAAAAAAATTATAAAAATTAATTAAGTAATACAAACGATAACGCTTATTTCTGACGGTAGGACTGCGACCAGAGTGCATGCGAAAAGCGATTTTCTAAAGCATTGAAAAAATCGCTGAGCTTATCGCGCAGATCCAACGATATTCCGATTAAGCCATCTAAAAAATTCCAACAATTTCCTCTGCAAAATAGGCCCCGTTCGGTGTGAACCTCCTTCCTCAGAGCCATTAGTCCATGTTTGGAAACACGAACAAGTCACAAGAGGTCAAATCTGATGGATATTGTGAAGGGGTCATAGCGTAATTCGGTCAATTTGGCGGTGGCGACTGCGGATGAGTGAGCTGGTGCATTATTGTTTTGGAGGTGCACTTTTTCATGCCTGAATGCCATGAAGGATGTTCCGTACGGGGTCTTTTAAGATGTTTGCCATTTTAACAATCTCTCTACTCTTGACTGGACGATTGGCCAATATGATCAATTATTGCGTTTACCAATCAATGAAATTCGCTATTTTTCGATATCTTCCAACACAAAACTAAATTCGTATATCGGTTTGAATTTTGGGCTGCATCCCTAGAAGAGATTTTATTTTTCGGAATTGTAATCGTCTTTACGATCGAAACTCTATTTCTTAGAAAATATCTGACTTTTCACTGTATTGTACACCAGTTCACAGAATTATTATTTATGTTTGTCAGAAAAAGGTTTTATTACAATATAAATTTGTAGTTAATCAAGTCCACTTCATGGTTGCCTTCATTCATCGATTAATTCGTTCAGTGATTTTTTTAAGCGAATCATATTCCTCAAAAATGACCAAATTGTTTCTTCGTTTTTTTATTCGTCATCTTTGAGCAATATGATGCTTTAAAAAAACACTGAACGAATGAATTAATGAAGGTAGCTATGAATTCGACCTTAGAAAGTTTTTCCTTTTGTTCAGCAAGCGTTTTAATGTAATAACCCTGCTTTCAATTAAGATTCTTAATACCGCAACTATATTTGGATATAACATATCAAATTCATCTGCCTAGAAGAGATTTTTATTTATTTGATGTTAGATCGTATTCGCCAAAATGTACACATTCATCAAAGACGTTATTTTCAATATTTTGGTTCGTCATCGAAATCGATGGTACCAGATTGTTGACATAGTTTGGATCAGCAATGGCTTGGGAAATCCGTCATATTATTGGTATTAATGTAAAAGAAGGGAGACTTATTTAAATGGGTGAAGTGAATGGAAAAGAAAATGTTTTAATTAAATTTTTCCGAGAATTTTACATGTTGCTATCAAGTGTATGTTTTCACGTTTTACTTGTTGGACAACACAATCAAAAAAAGAAAATGATTTAACTTGAATTTTTCAAGTTTTTTACTTAATAACTGATCAATGTCTTCTATATTTTCTTGTTGGATAAGAAAACATTTGAAGGTCAAAGCCTGTCTTGCCTACAAGGGAAAAAATCGATTTAAATCGTATTGGAAATGTTTAAACATTTTACAAATTTAACAAGAAATTTTTTGAAATGTTTAAGTGAAAGCAATGTCTAATACATAAATCGTATAATTATTTCAATAGGCATTGCGTGCTGCCATCTTTTAAATACTTTCTTTTACTTATTTTGACATTTATTCAGTTAGTTTGTCATTTCATCGCACGAAAGTATCGGCGCTTCAACAAACTTGTTGCGTTGTTCTCAAGAGTTGAATATTTCTTGGCCCTATATGATTTCTTTCTAAAGGGATAATAACCGATAAGCGTTAAAAAACAATATTGAACATATTATTGGTAAAATACAGTGGGAAGACGTTTTGAAATGGAGACTTGCTCTGCAATATGCACAATATTTTCATATACATATTAATCCAAGCACTTTCTTTAAAAATGACAACTAAATTGAAAAGTAACCTCGTGAGAAGACTTTTCATTGACCGCCGCATAGCGTAATGTAGTCTTGAAATGAAACGTCGATAATTTAGTTAAAAAAAAAATCGAGCTGAGGCCGTTTTGTTGAAATGTACCACAAAAAAAAAATGGCGGGCGACTTGAGTTGAGAAATGACATATTTCTCTAGAAAGTCACCGGTGACTTTACTCAGCGAAAATCGAGTTGTTGGCACTATATCGTCATGTAAAATCCATGATTTTTTTCCCCACACCTCTGGTAAATTTTTTCGTTTCAGCACAAGAAATTTCGTTTGCAACACAAAATTTAAGGCAAACTCTTTGTTCAATAATTTCGTCCATCGTAAAAATCGCCGTGCAATCAACGCCGTAACCAACTGCTGTATTCTATGAATTTCCTTGGGTTTCCATGAGCTTCTAGAACATTATATTCTAGTTTTGTGAGAAAATTTCTAGAATTTTTATGGAGTTCTAGAACGTCCTATTCAATTTTTATAACAAATTCTAGAACATTCTAAAAATTTGTGTGGGTTTCCATGAGATTCTAGTACGATTTATCCGATTTTTGTGAAAATTTCTAGAACATTTTATGAATTTCTATGGGGGAATTTCTATGGGGTTCTAGAATGCTCTATTCGCTTTTCATGAAAATGTTTAGTACGTTCTATGAATTTCCATGAGCTTCTAAGACGTTCTATTCCATTTTTGTGAAAGTTTCTAGAACATTCCATGAATTTCCTTGGGTTTTCATGAGCTTCTAGTACGATTTATCCGATTTTTATGAAAATTTCTAGAACATTTTATGAATTTCTATGGGGGAATATCTATGGGGTTCTAGGATGCTCTATTCGAATTTTATAAAATTTTTTAGTACGTTCTATGAATTTCCATGAGCTTCTAGAACGTTCTATTCCATTTTTGTGAAAATTTCTAGAACATTCCATGAATTTCCTTGGGTTTTCATCAGATTCTAGTACGATTTATCCGATTTTTATGAAAATTTTTAGAACATTTTATGCATTTTTATGGGTTTGTTTTTATGTTCTATTCATTTTTATAACAAATTCTAGAACATTCTAAAAATTTGTATGGCTTTCCATGAGATTCTAGTACGATTTATCCGATTTTTATGAAAATTTCTAGAACATTTTATGAATTTCTATAGGGGAATTTCTATCTATTATATTCTAACGTCCTATTAAATTTTTGTGAAAATTTCTAGAACATTTTATGCATTTTTATGGGTTTCTATGAGCTTCTAGAACGTTCTATTCCATTTTTATAACAAATTCTAGAACATTCTAAAAATTTGTGTGGGTTTCCATGAGGTTCTAGTACGCTTTATCCGATTTTTGTGAAAATTTCTAGAACATTTTATGAATTTATATGGGAGAATTTCTATGGGGTTCTAGGATGCTCTATTCGATTTTTATGAAAATTTTTAGTACGTTCTATGAATTTCCATGAGCTTTTAGAACGTTCTATTCCATTTTTGTGAAAATTTCTAGAACATTCCATGAATTTCCTTGGGTTTTCATCAGATTCTAGTACGATTTATCCGATTTTTATGAAATTTTTTAGAACATTTTATGCATTTCTATGGGTTTGTTTTTATGTTCTATTCCATTTTTATAACAAATTCTAGAACATTCTAAAAATTTGTATGGCTTTCCATGAGATTCTAGTACGATTTATCCAATTTTTATGAAAATGTCTAGAACATTTTATGAATTTCTATAGGGGAATTTCTATCTATTATATTCTAACGTCCTATTAAATTTTTGTGAAAATTTCTAGAACATTTTATGCATTTTTATGGGTTTCTATGAGCTTCTAGAACGTTCTATTCCATTTTTATAACAAATTCTAGAACATTCTAAAAATTTGTATGGCTTTCCATGAGGTTCTAGTACGATTTATCCGATTTTTGTGAAAATTTCTAGAACATTTTATGAATTTATATGGGATAATTTCTATGGGGTTCTAGGATGCTCTATTCGATTTTTATGAAAATTTTTAGTACGTTCTATGAATTTCCATGAGCTTCTAGAACGTTCTATTCCATTTTTGTGAAAATTTCTGGAACATTCCATGAATTTCCTTGAGTTTTCATGAGATTCTAGTACGATTTATCCGATTTTTATGAAAATTTCTAGAACATTTTATGAATTTCTATAGGGGAATTTCTATCTATTATATTCTAACGTCCTATTAAATTTTTTGAAAATTTCTAGAACATTTTATGCATTTTTATGGGTTTCTATGAGCTTCTAGAACGTTCTATTCCATTTTTATAACAAATTCTAGAACATTCTAAAAATTTGTATGGCTTTCCATGAGATTCTAGTACGATTTATCCGATTTTTGTGAAAATTTCTAGAACATTGCATGAATTTCTATGGGAGAATTTTTATGGGGTTCTAGGATGCTCTATTCGATTTTTATGAAAAATTTTAGTACGTTCTATGAATTTCCTTCCATGAGCTTCTAAGACGTTCCATTCCATTTTTGTGAAAATTTCTAGAACATTGCATGAATTTCCTTGGGTTTTCATGAGCTTCTGGTACGATTTATTCCATTTTTATGAAAATTTCTAGAACATTCCATGAATTTCTATGGGGTTATAGGATGCTCTATTCGATTTTTATGAAAAATTTTAGTACGTTCTATGAATTTCCATGAGCTTCTAAGACGTTCCATTCCATTTTTGTGAAAATTTCTAGAACATTGCATGAATTTCCTTGGGTTTTCATGAGCTTCTAGTACGATTTATCCGATTTTTATGAAAATTTTTAGAACATTTTATGAGTTTCTATGGGGGAATTTCTATGGGGTTCTAGAATGCTCTATTCGCTTTTCATGAAAATGTTTAGTACGTTCTATGAATTTCCATGAGCTTCTAAGACGTTCTATTCCATTTTTGTGAAAATTTCTAGAACATTCCATGAATTTCCTTGGGTTTTCATGAGCTTCTAGTACGATTTATCCGATTTTTATGAAAATTTCTAGAACATTTTATGAATTTCTATGGGGTTCTAGGATGCTCTATTCGATTTTTATGAAAAATTTTAGTACGTTCTATGAATTTCCATGAGCTTCTAGAACGATTTATCCGATTTTTATGAAAATTTCTAGAACATTTTATGAATTTCTATGGGGGAATTTCTATGGGGTTCTAGGATGCTTTATTCGATTTTTATGAAAATTTTTAGTACGTTCTATGAATTTCCATGAGCTTCTAAGACGTTCTATTCCATTTTTGTGAAAATTTCTAGAACATTCCATGAATTTCCTTGGGTTTTCATGAGATTCTAGTACGATTTATTCGATTTTTATGAACATTTCTAGAACATTTTATGAATTTCTATGGCGTTCTAGGATGCTCTATTCGATTTTTATGAAAATTTTTAGTACGTTCTATGAATTTCCATGAGCTTCTAGAACGTTCTATTCCATTTTTGTGAAAATTTCTGGAACATTCCATGAATTTCCTTGAGTTTTCATGAGAGTCTAGTACGATTTATCCGATTTTTATGAAAATTTCTAGAACATTTTATGAATTTCTATAGGGGAATTTCTATCTATTATATTCTAACGTCCTATTAAATTTTTGTGAAAATTTCTAGAACATTTTATGCATTTTTATGGGTTTCTATGAGCTTCTAGAACGTTCTATTCCATTTTTATAACAAATTCTAGAACATTCTAAAAATTTGTATGGCTTTCCATGAGATTCTAGTACGATTTATCCGATTTTTGTGAAAATTTCTAGAACATTGCATGAATTTCTATGGGAGAATTTTTATGGGGTTCTAGGATGCTCTATTCGATTTTTATGAAAATTTTTAGTACGTTCTATGAATTTCCATGAGCTTCTAAGACATTCTATTCCATTTTTGTGAAAATTTCTAGAACATTCCATGAATTTCCTTGGGTTTTCATGAGCTTCTAGTACATTTTATCCGATTTTTATGAAAATTTCTAGAACATTCTATGAATTTCTATTATAAGGTTCTAGTCAATTTTAATGAACATTTCTAGAACATTCTTTGAATTTCCATTGGTTTGCGTGAGCTTCTAGAATGCTATATTCGATTTCTATAACAATTTCTAGAACATACTATACATTTCTCTGGGTTTCCATGTGTTTCTATGGTAATACATCCCATTCAAGCTGCAACAATTTTTGATGAGTAACCAAACTTATGTATATTTGGTCTAGCGTTATCATGGTGAAACACAACATCTTTGCGATTCACTAATTCTGGACGCTTCTGTTTGATTGCATTATTTAATTCATTCAGTTATCGATAACAGTACTCGTCCGAATTAATGGTTTGGTTTCTTGAACCAAATTCAAAATACTGTATATATTAAAATCCTACAGAAATCCCACTAGACTGACAGCATAACCTTCCTTTTGTTGAATATCTGCTTTTGAAGTGGTTTGAGCAGGTGGTTCCTCACACTTGCTCCACTATGTTTTTAGCCTTTTATCATATGTTTCAAAAAAAGGATCGTTTTCATCACGTTTCAGGAGAGAATCGCAGATGCCAAAGCGCTTAGCGAGATGAATTGCTTTGAGCTCATATGGCACCCAAATATCCCGCTTCCTAACTTATTCAAGTTGTGTTAAATAGTTTTCGAGCGATATTTAGCAAATCAATTCTGACACTATCTTAGTTTTAAGGAATCTTCACTATACACATCACATAACTTTTTTGAGCTTGCACAGCATTGTTTCCTTTTCGGAAGTAATACAGCAAAATATGACGATTTTATATTTTGAAATCAAACAATTGTTAACGAAGTCCTGCACTTTCTTTTTCTAAAACAAGCTTGAAATGTCAGCTGCCAAGTTACATAAAGAATTTGTTGTTTAAAATGAAGTAAGTTACATTTCAAGACATATATGTCGATCTATTAGAAAAAAACGAAATTACAGTGGCCAACCCAATAGTTCCAACATTTGTTGACTGGCGGCACAACAGTTATTGAACTATTCTATATGTAGTGATAATGTCAAGATATGTTTAATATTTGTTATTACTCACGTATATGAGGATCCACTTATGAAGACAAAAACTTATATAGTATGTATGAGTACATGAACCAATTTGAACATCAGCAAGTATTAACGGAACCGAACAACAAAAACTAAATAATCTGACAATGACATCTCTTCGCAATATCATAAACAATAAAAATCTGAATGTTTATTCTAGGATCAGAGACCAATAAACCCATTTATTTTTCAGGCAGGACAATAACAAATGTTCAACCAGGCATACATTCAAAATATACAGGAAGGACACACAAAAGGACCACGCCATAGACAAATCAACTTACCATCCGTACTAACACAAGATCGTGGCGTTCAATTTTTTAATAAACAGAATCTGAGCCAATCTCCATTTAACTAATCTTTCTTCTTTTATGAAATTGAAAATTTAATTGTTTTAACCGGGGTTTAATAATTAATTTTATTTTTTTAATATTTTGTAATTTTTAATTTTTATTTGCACAACAAAACACATCAACATCAAATTTTAAATAACAGAAAATCAAATCTAATAAAACGTCAAAAAAGCTATTTAGCGCCTTTTGTATATAAAATATTTAGCGCGTTTTGTACTAAGAGCAAAATATTGCTAATAATTTTTTTTTTTTTTTTGTTTTTTGGTTGGTAACCCTGCGCTACCCTTTGATCAAAGTAAGAAATTTTTCAACTCGAGTAAGGAACAAGTAGGAGGAGCTTAAGTCATTTAAAGTAATTTGATTGATAGAGAGTTCGTAAATAAATACTATGGTATTTTTACTACACATACTACGTATGTTGCTCCCGATGTTATGAATCAAGCTTAAAAGAAAGAGACCTCGAACGTCGAAAAACCATTTGTGAAATATTGATTCAAAGAGATGAAAAATGGATTTATTGAAGCTGGTCCATCGCAGCCAAAGCGAGATATCCATTGCAATAAGGTTATGCTCTGTATCTGGTGGGATCAGAAAGGTGTGGTATATTATGAACTACTGGAATCAGGTGAAACTATCAGAATGGGTGAATAGAGACAACAAATTAATTTTTCAGCATGACAATGCAAAACCACATGTTGCACACGTTGTGAAAAATTATTTACAAGGACAGGGGGTCAATTCTCGTTCTATGAAAAAACCTAATGAAAAAAAAGTTTTCATTTTGATTCCATCAAGTCTTTTTCATTTATAACATTTCACACAACGACAATAAGCGATTCTCGATGTCCAAATGAAAAAGAATCGTGAGAAAAACGCTGAATAAGTTGTTTCCATAGTAAGCTACACTGTAAACACACATTTTTTCGAGTTTCATGTAAATTTCCGCTAGCTAATACAACAATTGGTTTAAATATTAGCTAAATAAATGATAAAGTAGATTTAGATAATCAGTTTTTGTCATTGGCTGTCAAAATATAAAGTAAATTATAAAATTGACCAAATTATTTTTAAAACTTAACTAAATTAATTATTTGGAGGATTTTCTTAAATAAACGGAATAGTTTTTAATAGATTTACTTATTAGTTAAGTTTAAAGTGAATCATATTATGGTTTCAATGCACATTTAATGGTAAAAATACAAATTTAGTTTTTATAGAATTTTATTTCCATATTTATGATGTTCTCACCGCCAAAATGGTCGGTGAGAAAGTTTTATTCATATGAAAAGATTTTGACGTCATTTTTCTCCTTCTCATGGAACATGAATCGGAAATGTGTATTTCTCACTGAAAAAACTTTTCATTGTACTTTTCATAGAACGAGAATTGACCCCCAGGACTGGAAAGTTCTACCCCACCCGCCATATTCACCAGACATAGTTCCTTCAGATTACTACTTATTCCGGTTGATGCAGTCATCTCATTCTGAACAGCGGTTCAGTTCTCGCACAGAGATCGAAAATTGGCTTAATGATTGGATCGCCTCCAAAGACCAAGATTTTTTCAGAGAGGGAATCCGTAACCTGCCTGAAAAATGGGGGGAAAGTTGTATCTGTAAATGGAGCATACTTTCAATAATTAATTCTTTCATTTTCTAAACCAGCAAATGTGTTTTATTTTAACAAAAAAGGGCGGAGTCATATTCACACACCCAATACATTAGCAGGTAGGTACAAACTTCATAGTTAGCAGCTAGTTTTGTACTTCTAAAATGACACAAAACAATATCTTATTAAAGGGTGACACTGAATACTATTAAGACTAAAATAAAAATTATATAACGTTATGACTTCACTAACAGCGCCATATAGAAATCAGTTTAGCTTAATAATAACCAGAAATCATTTTCGAAAAAATATTAAATTCCACCGGAAACTGCTAAACCACCCTATAAATTTAACTACATTTTCTTATGATTTTGTAAGATTCAAAAAATAAATATATATATATAAATTAAATAAAATACATAAAAAATATATTTCGTTTTTTTTTTTTTGTTTACTTTATAATTTAAATTAAACAAAACATTTTTTTTTTGTATTTTAATTTATATTTTCTTAAATTTATTTTAAAAACTATAAACACAAAATAAAGAAATATACGCGTCTTATATTTAATTAATTTATGAATATTCATTAAACTCTTGCGAACTTGTCACCAAAAATATCGTTTATTTATTTTTTGGTCATCTTAGAGCGATTGCGTATTTTGTTGTTGCATTGAACCAAATATTAGAAAAGAGTCATTTTGCGTATCACGTCCATGAAACCAAAAAATTTATTTCTCACATAAACATCTCTATAAATTTATACGAAAAAAATTAAAAAACGTAATTCTTCATTTACACACTTAAGGCTTAATGAATCCATCAATATTTTAATGTTACACTCATCTTCTGATATTCTTTCTGGTATATGATTTAGTGTAAACAAACAAAATAAAATTTGTGTTTTTTTTTTTTTTTATTATTTTATTTAAGAATGTAACAAGATGTACTTCTTATTATTATTTTACTTGTTTTTTTTTTTTTTTCATCTTAAAGTTTATTTTTATTTGAATTCTAGTTAAAAAATAAAAAATAAAAATCCTCTAGTATAATTTATTATTTTTCCCATGTTTGAATGTAATAAAAATATACATTTCTTAATAAATAAGATAAATACTCGGCGCGCATCTCGTAGCTCTCCAATATTGTGTATAGACACTATACTATTAGTACCGAACTAATTTACTACACCGCTTACCGAACTGACACAAAAAAAAAACACAGTTGTTAAATTTTTATGATCAATCAATTGAATTTGTTTTCTTATTTCTTGATCAAATCGCTATATTGGTAGAATCGATACTTTGTTTTCCTTGTGTACATACATATGTAAGTGGAATAAGTGGAGTGGAGTGAAGATGAGCAAATTAAGAAAATATTATTGATATTTTTGTTGTGACCTAGGCAATGAAAAATGCTTGATTGTTTTGCAATATGTTGGTATTTTGTAGGAGCTGTGCGAGATGAGCAGATTAGCCTATTGTTTGTGGTATTGGTAATCGTTTTGTTCATATTTTTCGTTTCATATTTTTACAATTTTTGTTGGCAGTTAATATTTATGTTTTTGTTCAGGGGAATTCCATATATTAAATTGTCTACCTGTGTAGTACGGATTAAATTTTAATGTACCTAGACTTTCAAAAAAATGTTGCTATTTTAAATTTACAATTATTATTAATAATTAAAATTGTTATAGTTTAAATTTTTTATTTTATTTTGCAATGACATGTTGTTGAAAGATTTCCGACAATTTTATGGTTTAGTTATAAATATGTTTTTAAATATAGTTTGTACACCTTGTAAAGTGTATTAAAATTAATATTGAAAACTAGGTCATATTCGCAACTATTCAATATTTCTGTGGCAAAGATTTATTACTAAAGTGCAAAATCATTCTGATACTTTCTTTCGACAAACGAACTATTTCTTGCTATTCAATTTTATTTGAATCTGATTGATTATTTCAAAAATAAAAAATACAAAAGACTGTAAACTCATTAGGATATCCAAACTTCAGTCCGGAAAATTACGAACATACCGTCAGGGTGGGCTATCTGTTAGTCATTTTTTCAATCAATGAATTTTAGTACTAATCTGTTCTAAAAAATTCTTTGACATATGGAAAGTGAAAAATATGCCATTTACCATCATGGAGTCGTTAACAACACAACAACGCATTTTGATTATCCAAATTTATTATGAAAATAATCGTGCAAAAACAACAACATTTCGTAAAATACGTGAGAGTTTTGGTCGACATGGACGTCCTACTGAGCGTGCAATTGGCGTAGTTCGTAATGAACCAAGCACATCAACCAGGCATCGTTCACAAGAACTAAATATTTCACGAGCCACATTACGATGCATTTTGCATGTTGATCTTCATTTGCATCCATACAAAATTTAACTAACTCAAAAATTGAGGCCACCAGACCATTTAAATCGTCGTCGTTTTGTTGGATGCTTGAGCGAGGTGAAGGTTTTTCATCAAAAATCATCTTTAGCGATGAAGCTCATTTTCATCTTAACGGGTACGTCAATAAGCAAAATTATCGAATTTGGGGAGCGCAGAATCCTCATGTTATTCACGAAGTAGAACTTCATCCTCCCAGAGTCACTGTTTGGTATGGTTTATGGGCTGGTGGCATCATTGGGCCGTTTTTCTTTGAAAACGAACAGGAAAATGCCCTTACATTGAATGGCGAATGTTATCGCAACATCTTAACTGATTTTTTGTGGTCCAAATTGAATGAATTGCGTGTCAACGACCTTTGTCAACAAAATTTGCTGATCGCATAATTTCAAGAAATTGTGAAGTTCCTTGGCCACCAAGAAGCCCGGATTTAACGTAATGTTTATACTAATCATCCACAAACAATTCAACAACTTAAAAACAACATTCCAGCTGAAATTGAGGTCATTGATCCTCTTTTATTGGAAAAAGACATCGAAAACTTTAATGTTCAGATGAAGGCCTGTAGACGAAGCCGTGGTGGGTATATGAGCGATGTTGTTTTTCTTACATAAACAGCATAGAGGCATAGAACGAAAAAGGACTAACAGATGGTCCACCCACCATCATACAAAAAAAATATTTAATCGGTGAAATTTCACATGTTACATCGGTCGCATAGTAGAAACCTTTGGAAATCGCCTAAATGAATGCAAGGTTATTTAAATATCCCTTGGCCTATTTTAAAATTCTCTAGGTCATTGCCTGAAATTGTTCAAAATATACTTAAAACCAAATTCTTCTTCAAACGTCTTAAAAGTAGCTTATTTGCTAATATTGGATATTAAAGTTGGCCTTTTGGTTACGATTACAAGATTGTACGTGTTGCCAGGCCTAGGTAATCCTAGGCATTAAAGTTCTTTACCATTACAATATTTTTTCCCTTCATTTCTCCTTTTTTATTAAAAACGAAAACGTTCTAAGATTTCTGCATAGCTAAGCTTAACTGAGAAGAAGATGCCCAACAACTAGATTTCTGTTAAAAAGCACAAACAATATTGTGACGGTGACACCTAGTGTGTAATAGAATAAGTTAAAATTAATAGCTCAATGTTAAACTGTACTAAAATGGAATTTTCCATGATAAAATTGTTCTACACTATTCTAACTAGAAAAATCATGAGCTTTCTAGAAGTTTGGTTTGTGTATATAAAAAGGCGAGCGAAGTCGAATTGGATTAGTAATATTTGGAAAGCGACAGTGTGAAGATTAAAAAGTAATTAAAAAGTGATTTAAAAAGTGTTGTGCGAAATAAAAATTATAAGTGAATAGTAAAATTGTGTAAAAATTATTTAAAGTGATTTTGTGAATTTTTATTGATAAACTGTGTTGTAATAATTCTTGTGTGAAATAAATAAATACGTTGGAGATAAATTAAATTGATTTTGTATTATTCACAATCCAGTGATGCGAACCTTGAGTGACAAGGCAAAAACGTAACAATATAATGTTACGGTGACACCTAGGGTATAATAGAATAAGTTAAATTAATAGCTCAATGTTTTACTGTACTAAACTAGAATTTTCCATGATAAAACTGTTCTAAATGTTTCTACACTATTCTTACTGGAAAAGACATGAACTTCCTAGAAGCTTGATTTTTGTATATAAAAAGGCGAACGAGATCGAATTAGATTATTAGTATTTGGTAAGCGATAGTGTGAAGATTAAAAAGGAATTTAAAAGTGATTTAAAAAGTGTTTTAGTGCAAAATAAAAAGTTAAAAGTGATCAGTAAAATTGTGCGAATAATTTATATAAAGTGCTTATAAATAATTGAATTGATTTTGTTTTGTTTGTTTTTTTGTTTGTTTGTTTGTTTTTATCCCTGCAATCTGTTCTGGGGCTCGAGGCACTCCCAACTCTTTCGCAGTTCGCTTTTTACGTCCTACCTTACGCCTTTAGTGGCCAAATCGAGGACGTACGGCTATAGACCCGTTTTCGTTTAAACCACCTGCACATTGCATTGCTTCATGCCAACCTATAGTACTGACACGAAAGGTGGGTCGGCCCATGGATTCCGCACTCTCAACAGGGGGTCATAGTTGTGTTCATCGTCATCACCGATCGTAATCAGATGATGAAAAATCCCTTTTGCATCCCGCCCCTATAGGGATTCGAACCCGGTACCTCCCGATCCAACCGCCGCAGCTTTAACCACTGCGCCGTTTGCTCGGTTGATTTTGTTTTATTCACAATCTAGTGATACGAACCTTAATTGACAAGGCAAAAACGTAACAATATTGTGACGGTGACACCTAGTGTGTAATAGAATAAGTACAACTAATAGCTCAATGTTTACTGTACTAAATGGAATTTTCCATGATAAAAATTGTTATGTAATGTTTCAACGCTATTCCAACTGGAAAAGTCGTGAACTTTCGAGAAGCTTGGTTTGTGTATATAAAAAGGCGAACAAGATCGAATTGGATTATTCGTATTTGGAACGCGATAGAGTAAACTTGTAAGATTATTAGTAATATTTGGTAAGCGATAGTATAAAGATTAAAAGGAATTAAAAAGTAATTTAAAAAAGTGTTATAGTGCGATAAATAAAGTAAAAGTGATCAGTAAAATTTAAGAATAATTTATATAAAGTGATTTTGTGAATTTTTATTGATAAACTGTGTTGTAATAAATTTTGTGAAATAAATAAATTCGTTGGTGATAAATTGAATTGAGTTTGTATTATTCACAATCCAGTGATACGAACCTTAATTGACAAGGCAAAAACGTAACAATATTTTTGTTTTCCGGTAGCGAAAATAAAAATTCAGGAGGTAAGCTGCATTTACTTATGTAGAAATACGTCTCGGGTTTGTATCATATAAAATGTAGTCAGGTCTAGGTAAAAGCAGTGTAATATTTTCTGAAACATATTGAATGGAGTTTACTTCCAGATTTCATTTGAAGCTTTTCGCTTCAGTAGCTCAGAAGTTATATACATATTCCAATTGTACAAAATTTTTACTTTTTTTTACTGTAACGAGGTTATATTGGATAAGTATTGCAATCGCGAAAAAAATTTGTGCCATATTTTCACATTTCTCGACGAATTACGCTACCAGGGCTCCAAAACATCGATTAGGAAAATGACGTGTCTGTCCTTCCGTCTTTCCGTCTTTCTGTCCGTCCGTCCTTCCAATCATACATTTTTATTATTTTTTGTCCATTCTAGTCTAAAATAGAGGGGTCTGTAGTGGAAGAGAAAACTGTCAAACAGATTTTCTCAGAAATGGGACCGACTATTAATTTGTTATGTTGATGATAAATTTGACAATTCATCATCTAACTTTTCACAAAAATCGTAAAAAAAAGAGTAATATACATTTGTTGAACTGTTTTCCGAGGTAATGTCGAACTTTTCGAGGAAATATTTTTCTACGGTTAATACACATTCCAAATTCCAAAAAATTGTTCCATAGTTGTCTTTAAGATAAAATAAATTAATTATCGTGTATTATGAAATTTAAATTTCTAAATTTACCTAAACTACTTTGCTGGTTGGTAAATAATATCGTCAACATTTAAAAATGAAATTGATCTAGCAAGCTTTTGAATATAGCAAGACATTCCCATTTCTATGAAATTGACATTTCTGACATTGACATTTCTGTGACGTTTTATTAACAGTTTAATGATTGAAATTTCAAATCCCCTTTAAATGTATTATTTCTTAGTAATAAATTCTCTTGGTATTAAAGGTCGTATATAAATCTTAATAGCAAATAACTAAGAGACGCCCTTAAAATAATATCATACCGTTACGGTGGATCAGGTTTAGAAGAAGGGCACTGGGGGATATAGAAAATGAAATGCTATGTGATAAGAAGAAGGGATTCAGTGATATTAAACAGTTCACACTGAAGCACTGCGTAATGAATTATACCCGGAAATTCTCACATTGCACACATAATTTTGTGACCCGAACAAACGGCGCAAATTTTCAGAAAATAAATTTTGAACATTGTGGATGATCTCTAAATTCTTAAGGATTTTCAACAATATACTAGAGATGTATAACTGGATCGTCTGTGGGTTGGTGTCTGTGATTTCGCGGCATGTAAGTAGAAGATTTATATTGTCGTGACCAATTATGATATTGGGGAGGGCGTCTCCAAATTTAAGAAAAGCCGTGAAATCTTTTAAGGACCTTGTCCAAAATAACGGAAAATGTTTGTAAAATATGAATGGTTGGTTTGGAGATCTACAACGAACGCTTTGTGGGAAAAATATCGTTCAAGGGGTCGGATAGACCCATATAGTTTTTGGAAAACTGAAATATCCCCTCCGCATAATATTCAGATTAGGGCAAAATTATATTTCTTTTAGGGAATTGAAAAACCTTAACTTGAGCTTTTCTTTAACTAATTTTGATTCTAAGCATCTTACTTATGTGTAGTATGTACATCAGATAAATAAGATTAAGGCGATTAATAAGATTTATATTTTACGTAACTGTGTTTCTGCATGAAAAAAGGTGATGGTTTAAAGGGTCATGGACAGGTAATCGTACTGCGGTCTAGAAAATTCTGATTTTGGATTTGTTTGTATTACCTACACGCCGTGCCGTTCGCTAAACTTTTTGGCACTACAGGCAGAATATTTATTTGCTCCCCATATTGATGAGAATTATAAAAAAAAAATGTTTTTTGAAGTCGTTGTGGTCGAGTTTCAAAATGTAAATTTCCATTCGAAAAGCTGTGGATTGTGAAATAATTAAGCAAAAAGTCCTATCCTGCATCTCCATTTTATTAGGGCTTCATATTTTCTCAATCAAAGATAGCTGATTTCATTACTTCTATAGTAAACTGAGTAACTAAATAGTATGCATGATCGGGTTAAAACGGCTACCTACTTATTCTATTAGTTGGCGCTCATTAAATTGAAATAGTCGTAATAGCTTGCAAACTTCAAAAACGTTGGATATCGCTGATATTCACGTTATCGCTGATATTAAGCTCCATATCCCAAATACATATAACAATTCTTTACTTAGTTATGAGTTCCAATACGTACATGAATTCAACTTAATCTAACCTCCAACTCAACTCCGAAAACGTCTCGCTGAACCTCAACGCAACATGGCGACATATGCGTACACCTATGTGGTTGTGTATTACAATTGATACACTAGGGATAAGCTAAGCGCGATTATTATATTTTTCGGGATTAGCTGTAGTGTCCAAGTTAAAGGTTAGCTAATCTTCTTTTATTTGAGCGCACCAATCTCTGAGAATTTTGCAGTTTATCTCGTTTATTGGGTTTAGTGAGAGTATATATGGCGCTGCAATGCGAAATAATTACTTTACTCACAATACGATCAACTATAATTTGATAACAAAAAGATGCTACATAACTTCTTGTTATCCTTGCGCGGACAAGATCGGTGCTAAGCGGCTTTGAGGAGATTTTATATTAGTATGTGAAACAGAAATACACAATAAATATTAATTTTTGGAAAGCGTCCTATTTTCTATTAATATTCGAATTTTTTTGAATCGTCAAAGCAGGACCCCCCACCCTCAAAGGTATACAACGAGTTAAAATAACTTTTCAAAAATATTTTATTGCTTGTCTAATCGCTTGTCTAATCGAGGGTAATTCATTTTTTTGTGGGCAAATAATACTTTAGTTACAAAAAATTTAGGACCGTCATTCGTGTTATGACAGAAAATTAGTTTAATGTTTGAAATTTACAAAATTGGGAAATATTGAAAACTTACTTTCAAAGTGGTGAGTCTTCTACCCAAACTGTCAGAAATTTACGTGAAAAATTCAGTAGAAATGAAATTTCTGCGATTTGACTCCGTTGGACTATTTTTGTGTGGAGCTGTTAAGGATAAGTGTTACGCTAACCATATAGAGGCTATACAAGACTTAAAAGATCAAATCCAAGTTGCCATTGATGAGATAGGAGCCCATACACATGTTATTTATTTATTTATTTAATTACAATAATTTTGTGTTAGGAGCAACCCTACTTAAACAATCTAATTTGAGCACGAAGCTCATTTACAAAAGATTGAGTAAAGTAGGCCCTTTAACATAACAATGAATTAAAAAATTGTGGCTTTAAAATTACAGGATATCACCGGCAGCACCATTAAATTTTCACGTTCCATCTATAATGCTTTTGTAGCTTCAAGTGACTCGATGGTCTCCAGTCAAGGTTGAAGCATTTTTCTGATTCATTTTTTAGCAAAACTCATTACATTAGATTTATGTACATCTTTAAACTTGACAAATTAGCTATAGTAAGAAATAAACAATTTTTTTTAAGAAAATAAAAATTCACGTCTGCCTGACTCGAAAGTCAAAGCAATAACAATCCGAGCCATACAATCGAAAATATTCTGAAAAATGGGGTTGACAGAATGCGATACTGTAAAGGCACCGTGGAAGTCATTTGAATGAAATTGTGTTCCATACTTCATGGCAATATATAATCTTTTTTAATAAAACAAACCGCTTTGAAAAATATTCATTCGTAACTAGAAACTACGGCGGCTCATGACATAATAAGAGTTACTAAAATATAAAACAATGTAAATTTAATCAAAGATTGATTAGTAATGAGCCTATCGTGATAAATAAAGGAAAAACAAAAGCCTGCTTAGAAGTCGCGACCAGTGGTTAAATTTTAATTATTTCACCCTCCCTAAAGCTTAGGAAGGTAGCCATGCTATTCTAAGTTAAAAAAAATTTTTACTGTTTTTATTCCTCATTTCCGAGTTGCAATTGGCAGCTCACGTTTTGGGTGCTTTAGCCCCACCAAAAATCATCCTAAATTTGAGCAAGGTGGTCACAAATGTCCTTAGGCGGCTAACAAGATCTTACTTGTGTGATACCTTACTCACACCAATCCTCTACCTGACCGAGCTGCAGGAATCATGCAGCCGGTATCACCAAGCAAGTAGGATAAATTCAATGTAATAAGTGGAAGCGGGCTTTCAGCAAAACGCCTCTCATTACAAAGTGACGCCCAAACTAAGGGATCAACTAAGGGTCTCCAGTTCAATTAGTTCTTTTGGTTCGTTACACGAATCTCTCCATAGGATAAATGAGGGAACACAATACTGAGAAACATTTACAACATCTGTTGCTGTCAATTCATTTGTGGCATGTCCCAATCCACACTCTAGGGAATGTATAGTAGATTACGACAAGCCGACAAAATCTTAATATAGTTGATTTTTTAGATTTATGTTGTTGTTCAATAATGAATGAACGTTTTCTAGATGATGAGCTGGAAGAGATTCTGGAGCTTCTGGATGAGTGGAAGATGCGCGAGCAAGGTGACCTAGTCAGCGGTGGTGCTAGATCTGAGCACGAAAAAGATTTTAAGAAAAGTTATTTGACATGGCAAGAGGTTAGTACCTGGAAAGTAAGATTTGCCGGTTTAAGGAGCAGTCTTATGATAGACGGTTTTCTTGGCCGCATAGAGTGGCAAGCATGGCGTGCTCGGATTCCAGAAGGAATTTCGTGGTCTAGCGGGATTTCTTAAGCGTTGTAGTTCATTGGAGGAAATGTGGAGAAACTTTGGCTATAATCCTGAGGCTGCACTGATTAAAACAAATGTTAATACCACATTTCAGGAATACAGTACGAACCCAGCTTGTCGGCAAGTTTCTTTCGATCCTTGGATTCCAAGAGAACAGGAATTGATGTATCCTGAAGCAGAGCAGGAAGAAGATGGAGGCGAGTATTTCTCTGAACTGGGAATTCACAAGGATAGTACTTATTCAGAACCGCAAGTGGCGGCTATCTATCATGAACTTAGGAAGAAGGAATCACCCGTTGGTGACTCTAGACCATTTGGGCTAAAACCGCTTTAGATGTTGGAACTGGGCCAGCAATACGCACATTTATCGCATATAACATCAGTTTTCTGTTTCGGCTGTGGGATACCGAATCACATTCGGTGTCTTCCTTTTTAACGGGGCACTTCACTTTGTATTTTTTGTTGGGAATTTTTTTTGGAATTTTTATTTTTGCCAATATAACCGTTCCCATTTTACCAACATTCTATATATTTTGACTTTGTCGACATTTGGGCCCGTTTTGAATTTTGGGTAAAACGGGCGAAACCAGAGAAGGATGAAATCAAAGGTTATTTTCTAAGGGGTGGTCTAGGCGTCTGGTGAAGGGGGGAACAAAGCTGTGTAGTAAATACCAGCTCCGTAACCTTCAGTAGAGAGAGCTCCAGCAGGCTGTTCTGGTCATGTTTTAGGCAGTCCTGACTGGGGCTCACGATCGCGTGAGGGGTAACCAAATCGTGGTTCGCAAGTGTACGTGCTACCTCCCCGTGGTGACCACCGGTAACTGTTTGTTTTTGTTTACCGAACAACAGGCTAAAGTACGACGCTAAAGGAAAGAATAACCTTGATAAAAAAAACCAAATCAAAGGTGAGACACGTGCGCCGAGGGATGAATGATCATGGGTTATTTGGTCTCTAGCACGGAACTCCGGATACCTGGCGACCTCCGGTTTCAATTAGCCTTACCATAGTAAGAGGCGCTGCTGTGGTGAACCTTCTTTCCTCAATCAAGATCTATTGTATGGACACAAATAATATAAAAAATAGTGAGGGCGGTGCTTCTCTTAACGCACCAATCTCGGTAGATGACAAGGGCCTAGTAGGCCGAGAGAGCAATTGCTCTAGCATGGATACCGTGGTTGGCTCACCGACTCATGGCACTCATTTGCCAGTACAGGTTGAGACCCAATCTACCTCAACAACAACAAAGGTCAGAGAGAATCTCGCGGGGCTGGAGCTCGAAACCAAAACAAGGCCACGCCTTAGCGGTGCCGCAAGGAAGCGCCTGGCCTACTTAAAACAGTCAGGTGTGCCTCACGATGTCGCCGTGGAGCAGTGCCGAACGAAGAGAAAGGACAGAGATCCAAATAGAACGATCAAGCGGAGCCGGTCAGACGGATCTACCCCTAAGGGTCTGGCACCAAAATGGGAGAAGAGGTCCAGCTCCTCACAAAAGGGAGCGGAAGTCGTCCCCAGGGTCGTGACGAGTTTGGGTCGTAGAAATACGACCGTACCAAGCTACAGTGACACAATCAAATCAATCAGGTTGAAAATCATGTATCACCCAGATCCTGGAAATCCAGGATGACATTATGAGAACAATGTCAGATCTGCCGCTAGACGGAGTCAGCCCCAACTTCCTGGGCTGCCGTACTAGGAACGGATGGCTCACAGTAAACTGTGCAGACGAGGACACGGCGGCATGGCTTACAGCCGTCATACCTAAGCTGAAGCTATGGGACGAGGCAACCATCAAAGTGGTCAGGGAGGACGAGCTTCCTCGCCCCAAGATCTTTTTCGTATACTTGCCACGCTGTGGCAAGGAGACGGATGAGAAGATACTTCGCCGGTTGGCGATTCAGATTAAAGAGTTGAGAGGAGCGGACTGGAAGGTTGTGGCGAGGAAGGAGCGGGAGGGCGACCTCCTCCAGCTGACGATGTCCGTTTCCCACAAAACGGCGGAGATCCTTAAAGGCTCCAATTATAGGAAAAATTGGATGTTCGGTGCCGTAAACTTTCGCCCTAAGAAGGAGAAATCAAGAGATGAGTGTACCACAAGAGCGGTCGTGCGGAGGGGACCGGAACCACCAAAGATGGCGGCGGCGAAAGACGTGGAACGCGTCAGAGCTGCCTCTGAGCATGGCAGGACGAATAGGCCTAGCACATCAGGTGTGACAAGGCAACTGGTCTACAGACCAAAATCAACTCTATTGAGGATCTCGATAGAATTTCAAGCAATGTTACCGAGGCAATTATTGATGCCTACCACTAAAGCTCACCCCTGGTTCGTATTATGGGGATAAGGGACGTTCCTTGGTGGAAACCAAAAGACGAGAGGTTCGTAAACTTTTCAACAGGGCTAAGAGGACAAACGATTAGACAACCTATCGAATGTCTCTTACCCAGTATAAAGTCGCTCTTAGGAAAACCAAGAGGTCGAGCTAGAGACTTCTGTGAAAAAATAGACAGGCTGCCAGCGGCTTGTCGACTCCAGAAGGCACTCTCCTTGGACCACAGAAATCCGTTGGGATCTGTAAGGAAACTGAATGGAGAGACAACTACATCCAGGGAGGAAACTCTCGAATGCCTGGTGAAAGTCCACTTCCCTGCATTTTTACAGCAAGGCCTACAAATACTGTTGCCTTATTTGATTAGACTCTTTAGAGCCGTCTACAGCTTACAATATGTTCCAAGAAGCTGGAGGGAGGTGCGGGTGATTTTTATCCCGAAAACGGGAAGAAGATCCGCAGAGGACGTCGGGTCGTATAGACCCATTAGCCTCACATCATTCATTCTGAAAACCATGAAGAAGATAGTGGGCCTATATATTAGATCCAATGCCCTCCTAAGGCATCCTCTAGACCCCAGCCAACATGCATATCAGACTGGGAGATCGACAGAAACAGCGCTCCACGAGCTGACAACAAATATCGAAGATACACTTCGGAATAAAGAGGTTTTGTTATGCTCCTTCATCGATATTCAAGGGGCTTTTGACAATACCAAGTTCGAAATGATTCAAGAACAAGCACATACCAGGGGAATAGACTCCTTAACCATAGGGTGGATAATCAATATGCTTAGAAACAGGAGGATAACGGCCTCCTTTGGTGATAAAACCATCACGATTGCGGCTACCAGGGGTTATCCCCTTTTGTGGCTACTCGTGATGGATGGACTACTTATAAGATTAAAAAACTCTCACTTCTCGAATATCACCTACGCGGACGATCTAGTCTTAATGATCAGGGGGAAATTCGAGAGTACAATAGCGGAACGTATGCAATATGCCCTCGAGTTGGTAAGCGACTGGTGTATTGAGACGGGCCTTAGAGTAAACCCCAACAAAATTATTTTTACTTTCTTTACAAATCGGAGGAAAACAATTCTCCCACCTCTACCTCTAAATGGGGAAATTCTCCAAATGGCGATGGAGGTTAAGTATCTGGGAGTGATACTGATCAGAAACTGACATGGAACCCGTTTTTAAAATATATCACAAACAAGGCAAATAGGGCGCATTTATACTCAACCATCGTAAGACCAATAATCTCTTATGCGGCGTTTGTGTGATGGCCTAAGACAGAGCAAAATGGTGCCTGCTCAATATTGGATAGGATCCAAAGGCTAGTTTGTTTGAGTGTAACGGAAGCAATGAAAACCTGCCCTACAGCTGCTCTTGAGAAGCTATTGGGGCTCTCACCACTACACTTGCACCTTAAAAGAGTAGCTGGTTCAAGGGCAGTTAATCTAAAAATAACATCTCAAATTAAAACTATTAAACTAGGACATAATAGCATCCTGGAGAAATTGAATCTGGACGAGGAAATAATCCAACTATCAGACGTGATGGTTAAAACTATTGACTGCCGGAGGAATTTCACGATTGAGATACCCGACAGGGAACAAGCGGGGAGTATCATCTCTTCCTTACCCCGTCATGCCTCCATATGGTACACTGACGGTTCGGGCCGGGTCTCGAACTCTGTATTCCATTGGGTAAAACCCCCACAGCTTTCCAAGCAGAGATATTTGCGATCAAAGTATGTGTGCTTCGATGTCTCACAAAAAAATATAGAAAAACCGAGATTTAAGTAATATCGGACAGCCAGGCGGCATTGCTTGCCTTAGGAGCATCTGTCTTCTATTCCAAAATAATCTGAAGCTGCTATCACAACCTTCTAGAACTCAGCAGGGAGAATAAAGTAACCCTTTTGTGGTCCCTCGGCCATTCCGATATACAGCGAAACGAGACGGCAGATCGCTGTGCAAAAGAGGCAGCGGAGAGCGCTTCCCTTGGCCCCGAGCCTAGTATTGGTTACTCCTCCATTGGGATGAGACAGACCAAAAAACTATTAAGCTATGATACTAGACGTTTAGATCAGGCAATCAAGAAGGATAGACAGTCTCTAAAATCCCTCA
Organism: Tipula vernalis; assembly: GCA_958295665.1. Taxonomy (NCBI): domain Eukaryota; kingdom Metazoa; phylum Arthropoda; class Insecta; order Diptera; family Tipulidae; genus Tipula; species Tipula vernalis. Next base: position 29,780,855 of record OY282560.1, read on the forward strand.
TCTGGTACTTAACAGGACATGGCCCTTTTAATGGACATCTGGAGAAAATGGGAAAGTCCCCTACAGACCGTTGTAGATTCTGCAACCTGGAAAGGGAAACATCCGAACATCTACTATTCACGTGTGATGCTATAATCCATAAAAGACTTAAATTCCTCCATGCATACACAATACAGTGGCCTAACGCCGGCCCTTTAAATATGCATGAGCTGGTGGCGTTTATCAAGGACTTGAACCTCCACTTTACGTGAAACCTTCTGGGGATGCACAATAGACCTCAATGGTCGCGGTGCAAAGGCCTAGTATAGCTCACCTCGTATAAAAAAAAAAAAAAAAAAGAGAAACACCTTAGTAGCTTGCTGATCATATTTTAACCGTGCATGTTATAATTAACGTCATATTTGTTTAAGAAATTATAATTACATTAAATGAGCACTTGAGTATACGTAGTTATGTGTACAACGATATAAGTACACATATATCCGTAATTATATTTAAACTGTTATTTTTCTATTTTATTATAATAAAAAATATTATATCTAAAAAGTTTTTCTAGTAATAATATTAATTAAAATTATATTCTTATTTATAAATGTAAGTAAAAGAAACCTAAAAAAAAAAAAAATCGAAACTAAACAAAAAATTGTAATTTCTTAGATTTAATTATGGGTAATAATCATAATCATTAAAATGAAATATTGTAAGATTAGAAAAAAAAAATACTTTTCTAATTTTTATAGTCATACATATTTCTATAAATAATTTGTATTTTTGTATAATAAAAAACAATCAACTTTAATATGTTTTGTGTTACACACATTTATTCAACTCTGATATTATGTTCGAATTTGATTTACGAAAGTAATGAGATTTTTAATTCAAGTGTATAAATTATATCACAGTGCTGTACATAAATACAGTTGTAGTCATATACATAATGTATATATGTACATATAAATATTTATATAATTAAATTTAAATTTATATAGATATGAGTAAGAAGTATACAAACGCCTAATTAATAGGAAGGTGAATATGATACGACAAAATATTTATAAAACTTCCTCACCGCAGTAAAAAAAAAAAAAAAAATTATCTCAGTAATTAAATCTCGCCGAAATACGTAAATAAATTAATTTCCAACTGTATATATTATAAGTTAATACACAAACAAAAAATTTATATATAATTTAGATTTTGAAAGTTAACTTTGTAAAAATAATAAATTTTTTTATTTTTGGCAATTTTACCATGTAAAAAATAAATTAAAAAAACAAAACACAAAGCAACACTACAATTAATTTTAATTCCAAAATATATATAAAAAAAAAAAACAAATTAAATAAAATTTAAATTAATTTATTATTAATAAAAAGAAAAAAAAGTTATAAAATAAAAATGCAAAGTAATCTTTTATAATACTTTTTTGTATACATATACATACCAGTTAATGAAGATGTTGATGCTCCGAGCCATGGGTGTGAATTTTCCATTAATTTGGCCTATAAAAAAAAAAAAAAAAAAAAAACAGAAAATTTATAAAGAAATCGAATAAAATAAATAATTATGAATAATAGTTATGATTGTTTTTGTACATGTGAGCAGAGAAGGGTCGAATTGGGTACGGAGCCACCATAAAATTAATACAGCAAAATGAGAAATCATTAATCGCTACATACATACTAGTGATAATCAAATTCATGATTTAATTAATTTATCGAGAATCAGAATTTATGGCCGAACGCTATTTTATTTTAGCTTGAAGATAGTTAATAACCCTGTATTTAATTGGTCACCGCCTACTGCATAGGCTCATTAAGAATTCTATCACGATGATCTTTTACAACAATTTTTTAATCGTTTTTCGTAATTGTTGACATATTTGCAATTTTTCTATTTTTTGATTTAATTACTTTCGATAAAATATTAATTTATTTACCGACCAGTGGTTTGGGAGTTTTTGGGATTTTTGAGGTTTAAAGTTTCAGTTAGTCTCTTTGGTGAACACGAAAGACCACTTGAGCCAAAAAAAAAAAAATTACGTAAGAAGACGAATTATTTCTATGGCGAAGAGTACACTTTGATGAGATTGAGTCGAAATTAAAGCTAAAACTATTTACTCCTCGATACTTGTAAATGGCTACGATTTGATACTTTTGGGTGAAACATGGTTAAATAGTACGTTTAATGTTGCTGAATTTTTTCCATCTGTTTATACGGTTTTTCGTCGTGATCGCTATGTGGATTCCAGTGTATCTGATCATCGAGGTGGTGGCGTTATCATAGCAGTTAGCAATGAATTAACATTCCAGCAATTAAATATTAGATGCGACATTTACGAATTACTGGCTGTTAAGGTAAAGTGCGGTTCCTTTTGGCTTTTTATCATTGGTATTTACATTCCGTTCGGCAGTGCTGGGGATGTTTATATGAGCTTTAGAGAATTGATCAGGGAGGAGATATTGCCGTTGATGCTACAAGACGATCAAATTTTAATAGTTGGTGATTTTAATTTACCTAGAATTGAGTGTATCCATATAGATGATGCTTTCGTTGGATCTTCTAATGATTTATTGTATTAAACAATGTCTTGGATGTATTGTCAAGTTTTGGCGTTCAACAAATTAATACTGTTCGGAACAACATGGGTCGTATTCTCGATCTGGTGTTTACATCAATTCAATCAGTTCATGTGATAGCTTGTGCTGGCTTGGGAGGGAGTTCCAGTATCTTTCATACCCCATTGCTCATCGAAATAAATTTTTTAGGATATAGCATATCTGAATTTATTGTTAAGGATGTTAAATTTGATTTTTTGAATGTAGACTTTGTGTCCCTTGATGAATATTTTAGTAAAATTGACTGAATAATATTTCCGAAATTGTTGAACGGTTTTATGGTGCTGTAAATGCAGGATTTGACCAGTTTGTTCCCAAAAAGGCGACACGCTGTGAGTACAGTGAACCGTGGTTTAACCATTCGGTGAAAAATCTTGCTAACCCCAAATCTAAGGCTAGTAAGTTATTTAAGCTTTCTGGTAATGGTACGGATTATGAAAAATATTGTATTTTAAGGATTTAGAGTATTTATATTTTACGAATTGAGGATGAAATAAGAAGTAATCCTAAAAGATTTTTTTCATTTATTGATGTTAAAAGAAAATCTGTAGGTTTTCCAACAGTATCGTTTCACAATGGGGACTCAATTTCCGGTCCTGAGGCGATATGTAATACTTTGGTACATTTTTTCAAGGGTGTTTTTGAGAATAAGAATGATTCTAGTTCCGGTAATGGTCCATCAAGCGATAAGTGGAATGTTCTTCAACTTACGAAACAGGAAATTTTGGTTGGTTTATTACATCTAGATACGTTTAAAGGCAACGGTGTGGATGGGATTCCATCGATCATTTTAAAAAATTGGGCTCATTCTTTAGCTGAATCGTTCAAACTGGTATTTTTCCTGATATATGGAAAACCGCATTTGTTCGGCCAGTGTTTAAGTCTGGTTCTAAGTGTGATATTACATATTATAGACCAATCAATATTCTTTCCGTCATTCCTAAATTGTTTGAAATGTTAGTAAAGCAAAAACTTGAGTTTATTTTAATGAATTATGTTAGGCCTTTACAGCACGGATTTGTGCAGGGTAGATCTACCGTAACTAATTTGATGGTATTTTCTAATTACTTATACGATGTTTTAAGCCAGAGAGTTCAAGTTGATGTAATTTATACGGATTTTTCAAAAGCTTTTGATAAGTTGGATCACGTCTTATTATTAGAAAAACTTGATTGTATCTATTAGTTGGATTGCTTCATACTTAACGAATCGCACGCATGTGTTAAAATTATGGATACTGTATCGGATTCATATGTAGCGTCCTCTGGTATCCCTCAGGGCAGTCATCTTGGCCCGTTTTTATTTATACTTTTCATCAATGATATTATTGACTGTTTTAATTTTTGTAAATGTTTGATGTATGCGGATGATATAAAGATATACGCAGAGATAAAATCTGCTTCTGACACTAAACTTGAGTTTTAACAAGCATATAGATTTAATAATTATTAATAAAGCTACGCATCGGCAAAAACGAGCAACAATATCAGCTTAAATGAAATACAACTCGTGGGCCCCAAATTACAAGAGGATCTGATGTCAATTCTACTACGATGGAGAAAATACAAGATAACATATACAGCGGACATAGAACAAATGTTCCGACAAATAAAAGGTACATCCCGATGATTAATAGTACCAAAAAATATTATGGAGAACATCCCCCGACCAAACGATAAATTCATATCAGCTAACAACAGTAACGTTTGGGATGGCATCTGCCCCATATCTGGCCATCAAGACACTACAACAACTGGCGGCCGATGAGGAGAAAAACTTCCCAATTGCAGCAAAAATAATTAGGAGCGATTTTTACGTAGATGACTTATTATCTGGAAGTAAAAACCTGGAGGATGCTCAGGAGGCACAAAACCAACTGATCAGCTTGCTACGAACCGGAGGGTTTAACCTGAGAAAATGGACTTCCAGTAAAGACATTAAGATGGATTTGGAATCCAGGCACTGATACATTTGAGTTTAAGGCGAACCTCAACAACAAAATTGGGAAAATGATCAAACGAAAAATGCTGTCTGAGTCATCCAAATTATTTGATCCATTAGGGTGGCTATCTCCACCCCTGATATAAGCCAAAATCTTAATTCAGCTAGCACTTTGGATCTCTGGTGTATGCTGGGATCAAAACCTGCCAGAAGATATAGAAAATAAATGTCAACAGTATTATATATCCCTTCCAAAACTAGAGGAGATAAAGATTCCAAGGTGGATCCATTTCAACTCAACTCTCCCAGGAGAATTACATGGCTTCTGTGATGCTTCCGAAGTAGCTTACGCAGCTACTATTAAATAAATAAACAACAACAGATTACAAAGACTTTTGAAAAATATTTTGCCAAAGACACACAAGCTCTACTTGACGTTCCCAATGTAGAATAGTAAAGACTTTCACGACAGATATGAAGAAAATATTTAATAATATTAAATTGTGAAATTTAAGAAGTTTAGTTTTCCAACAATGGAAATTTAAAGTTTGTTAAGTTATCGACCGAGTAGATTCTGCTTGCCTTAAAAATTGTTTTAATATTTGAATAAAAAGTTCAAACGTTCCCGATAATGAATCGGTTGGACGAACGAATTAAGCGATCATTACAGAATGTAAAAGGGCAAATCAGTTAGCATTTTTAAGCCCTTTGGAATATGAATTAAAGTTAAAAGGCGCATCATGGCAAACGAGAATTTTGAGTATTTTGTGAACAGATACAGTTACGACAGATTTATCTGGTACACCCTGCAACCAAATGGTTCAAAATATCAAACATGAGAACTTGGATTTAAAACTGATAAAAGCACTGATAGGTGGTTCTTATCAAAATATTTTGTTTGGGGAAAATGCCAGAAGCCATAGATCGCTGGAACAAATACACTAGATGGGCATTACCAATACTAGGGCTTGAGCTGGGTTGCAAGCATGTTAATGTGTACAAGAAATCTAAGCCTAAATTTAGTAAGGAACAGATAGAACTCTGTGGCTGCAATACATTTTGATACTTTACCTAAACATTTCTTTATAATTTTATTTGAGACACCGACAGGTATAAATTATTATGAAAATAATAAATTAAATCAAAATATTCTGGAAAATGGAGAATTTATTATTTTTAAGTTATTCAAAATTCAACTCAAATTTTCCCTATAAGTATACAAGAAAGTAGCCGGGGAATTAGTTAGCTTTACGGGAGATTTGATTTCTGAAAATGTGCTTATGGTTCCGAAGAAAAAATCTAACAAGGTGGAGAAATCCGTGGAGAAACAGGGAGATATTATATATAATGAAATATCCGCATAATTCGTATCTAGAATCTAAATATAAATAGGCTTCTCTAATCGTATTGTTTTGTTTTTTTTGAGAGAGAATCAGGCTGCTTAGACAACAAATCAGCCTGGGAATTAATGAGGTTTACTCTTGAATTATCATCTTCCCTGTTGTAAATCTCCTGGTTACTTCTGTACCTTAACCTACTTCATATTCAATTTTGTGTTTTTAACGAAATGGTTTCACGAAGCAATTTCAAACGAAAAACTCTTCCAGTTTATTTTTTTTATATCGACGTTTTTGATTGCCGCATTTAAACGAATTATCACGAAATCCACTTATAATGGTATTCCTGTCGTATTTTGTCTACCTCAGCTTCTAGTCGAACCATTTATACGTTCGATCAATTACCAGCTTGTTCAATTTTATACTATCAGCTTTTAATGTTTTAGTTTCAACTAAGTCAGTATCCTGGGATTCCCTGCCCTCACTTACTGCTTTTTCTTATTTCATGATTGACATTTAAAAATAAATTCCTATAAAAATTTTTGAGTGTCTTTGCACGTAACATTTATGAAAATTATCGCACTCGACGCATCCTTGATTATCCAGGAATTTTTTATTAAGAAATATAAAGGGCTGAAACCTCATGAGGTGGTCAGAACTTCGGTCTTGAATCGTCCGAAATGAATCACTTAAGTTAATCATCAGGTCAACCTACAACTCAATATAGAAATCAACCTCCATAACCTCCATTTCAATCGCAAAATAATTCTAAATGCAATCCCTAAATTAACCGCCAACCAAACGCTCAAATCAATTACCAAATCAACCTCAAATCAACTTTCAAATCAACCCTTAACCTAACTCCAAATCAACTCTTAAATAATTCCTCAACCGAACAAGTCACTTAACCCCAATATAGGCTAACTAAATCCTAAGTCAACTTAGCACGAACCAAATCTCAACCCTCTGCTCAACTGATACCATCATACCAACATACCATCATACCATCATATACTATCATCATCATAACACCACCATCACCATTACCTTCACCATTATACAATTCATATAAACAAACCACCATCGTCAAATTTCATCATAATCGGTTAAGAAATAGCCAAGTCCCATCCTACTTCTCCATACCATATTCCAGAACTTCATCCAAAAATCATTTTAGAACCCCATTTCCAATGTGCAAGCCCACTTTCATCATAACTGATCAAAATATAGGCAAGTTCCATAGAATGGAAGAGTAGAATCCCATTTCCAACGCATATGTCAAATTTCACCATACTCGGTTGAGAAATAAGCAAATTCAATCATACTTGGTCATATTCCAGAACTTCATCCAAAAAACATTTTAGAATCCCATTTCCATCGCGGAAGTCAAATTTCACTAAAATCAGTTTAAAAATACCTAGATAAGTTCCATCCTAATTGGCCATTCATGTAATTTGCTAAAGGTTTAATTTGAAATGTAAAAGGTTCAATTTGAGGTATGAGATATTAACAGTGACGTTTCTTAACTCTTAAACAATATTTGTGTAGTTGAAATCGGTCAAGTCGTGTGGATTTGTTTAAATATCATACACATATGATGTACATACATACAAAGACTCACTTTATTTTGTAGATTGCTCAACTGCTCACTAAGGACTGGTCCAAAACCATCAAAACCCCAATTCAACCTGCAAACGGCCCCCAACTCAACCCTCAACCCAACCGTAAACTCTCTTTCAACTCAATCCTCAAACCAGCATATATAAAAAATTGGTCAACTACTCATTATATCTTAACCCAACCCCAACTCAACTCCAACTCAATTTGAACTCAACCCGCAAATTGACTCCTAACTGAACCTTCAACTCAACCCCAAACTCAATATTCAAACCAGCAGATATAAAAAATTCGTAAATATTTTTATATCCAATCCCAACTCAACTCCAACTCAACTTCAACTCAACCCGCAAATTGACCTCTAATTTATCCTTCAAATCAACCCTAAACTCCCCAATTCAATAATCAAACCAGCTTATGTATATAAAAAATTGGTAAATATTTCTATAACCAGGTATTTTGGATCAATTCGTATGGCAGGTACCCGACCCTCTTGACGCACAGGTTCCAAAAGCTTTTCAAATCTCGTCCTTGACCATAAAAAAAGATTGGCAAATATATACAGACAGCCAGACATCCAAACATCCAGACAGACGGACGGACCTCTTTTTTTTGTTGCTTTTTTAGACTCAGGGACTTTTAAAACGTTGTGAAAAGTGATTTTGGACCAACCAAATTTTTGTTCATTTTTGACGGGCTTTCAATACTTTGGTCTATTTAGACCAAAGTAATTCGAAGTTTTAAAAGTCCCCGAGTTTGAAAAGGCAAAAAACAAATGTCCGTCTGTCTGTCTGTACCCATAGTATTTAGAGAATGGCTGGTCCGATTTGGATTTTTTTTTCGCCAATCTGTTTCTATGGTCAAGGCGGAGATTTGTAAAGGTTTTCGAAACTGTACATCAAGAGGGTGTAGTCGAATGGTGGTTCAAATATTTACGAATTTTTTATATACTTATGCTGGTTTAATTATTGAATTGGGCATCGAGTTTGCGGTTGAATTGAAGGATTAATTAGGGGTCAAATAGCGGGTTGAGTTGAAGTTGAGTTGGGGTTGAATTAGGATATATTGGGCAGTTGACCAGTTTTTGATATACTATAGGCTGGTTTGAGGATTGAGTTTGACGTAGAGACGTAGAGTTAGAGACGTATTTGATGTCGAGTTTGCGGTTTGGTTGAGGGTTGAGTTGGGCTCCGTTTGCGGGTTGAATTAAAGTTGAGTTGGAGTTGGATTAGAGTTTAGTGAGCAGTTTAGAAATTTATATACAGGGAAACCTCACTACAACAGTCATCGTCGGTACCAAAAAAGTTGTCTATTCCTTAATAGATTTTGAGGGAATTTCACATACCTATGCGTTGGAAGGAAAGTTTTGGAATATGGCCAAGTAGGACGGAACTTGTCTATTTCATAATCGATTATGATGAAATTTGACATGTGCGATTGAAGTGGGATTCTAAAATTTTTTTTTAGATAAAGTTATGGGATTTGGCCAATTAGGGTCGAACTTGGCTATTCCTTAACAGGTTATCATGAAATTGGACATGTGCGTTGGAAATCGGATTTTTTAATTTTTTTTAGATGAAGTTCTGAAATACGGCCAATTAGGACGAAATTTAGCTTTTTCTTACGGATTTTAGTGAACTTTGACTTCCGCGATGGAAATGGGATTCTTAAATGATTTTTCGATGAAGTTCTTTAATATGACTAAGTGATGGAACTTGCCTATTTCTCTGCCGATTATGAATAATTTTGACGTTTCCAACGAACACAAGGAAATGTGACCCAAAAATTATTATTGGATAAGATTGTGAGAAATATGTCAATATAGCTTCTACAATGGTTTCCGTTGAGGTTTCTGTGAATCATGCGGCTGTTAGAAACTTTTCTCGCCAAAATTTTGCTTTAAAATTTTGGTAATGTTATCTGAGCAATTGCGCCGCAGAATTGAAACTACTAAAGATAGCGTAGAGTCTCGGAATTAGTAATATCATTTTAGGATCTAATTTCGATCGGAAATCTCGAATTTCGTCATAATCCGTTAAGAAATAGTTCCATCCTTCTAACTGGCCATATTCCAGAATTTTATCTAAAAATCAATTTAGAATCCCATTTGCAACGCAAATGTCAAATTTCACTAAAATCCGATAACAAATAGCCAAGTTCCATTCTAATTGGCCAGACACATAATATGCCAAAGGTTCAATTGGAAATGTAAAAGATTCAATTTGATGTGTAAAAGGATGAAATTGAAGTCGTTGAAAGATTCTATTTGAAGTGAAAAACCTGTATCATCGCAGAAATGTTTATTCTAATAAAGTGTCAGCTTAATCAAAGCGTGGTTTCGTGCTTACTGAATGAAAATGTTGACAATTGGACATCCGATTTGGCAAAACTATATACATCATTTTTTATAGGACTTCGAATTATTTCACAATAGAAACCAGCGCGAAGGGAGGACTTAAAAGTTTGTCCATTCAAGTGAGGTGTTCGCTAAAGTGAGTTTCCGTTCAAATGAGGTTTCACTGTATAAAATGTGAGTGTTTATACGTACAGTATATGTGTATGATATTTAAACAAATGCACAAGTCTTGAACGATTTGAACCAAACTTTACACAAATATTATTTAAGACTTAAGAAAGGTGAATCACTATTAATATCTCAAACCTCCATATCCATCTTGAGAGATGATAATCATCAGGTTCAAAGTTACTATGGAGGAATTTTTAAAACAACAGTTGAGTTGATTGTTTAACAGTTGAGTTGATTTTTGATAACGATATGATGTTATAATGGCATGAAGTATGATGGTACGATGTTATGATGGTAAAATGGTATCATGGTTTGTATATAAGAATGGTGTTATGGTATATCGGTATAACGGTATGACTGTTGAGTGGTATGGTGGTATCATGGCCTAATAGTTTTATCGTACGATTATATGATGGTATGGTCTTACGATGTCACAATGTTACGATGATATGATGGTATGAAGGTATGGTGGATTGATGGTATGATGGTATAATGGATTGATAGTATGATGGAATGATTGTTTAAGTTTAAATTGAGTTGGATTTGAGTGAGAAGTTCGGTTAGGGTCGTCATTTGGGGTCGAGTTTAGAGTTTATTGGGAGGTTAGATTAAATAAAGTTCATACACGTACATATGTAGCTTTCGAATCGAGTTGAATTTGGGATTCTGTTGGCCAATAAGTGTGGAGTTGAGCAACGGGTTGAGATCTGGTCCAAGCTAAGTTGTGTTAAAGTTGAGTTAGGATTTAGTTAGCTTGAGTTGGAGGTTGATCTGGAGTTAGGTTAAGGATTGATTGGAAAGTTGACTTGGGGTTGATTTGATTTAATTTGGTGATTGCTTTGAGGATTGTGTTGCGATTGAGAAGAAGGTTGAGTTGTATATTTAGTTGGAGGTTGAGCTGACGATTGAATAAATAGGTTCATTTCGGGATGGACTTGGGAGTTGAATTAGTCAAGACCGAAGTTCTGACCATCTCTTGCTGTTTCAGCACTTTAAATTGTATTAATTGTAAATCTATTTGTGTGTACAAAATTATTTAATTGGTGAACTTAATTCATTATACTGGTGACCCCGACGGGTCACCATTATGACGTTCGAGCAAATATGAACGCTTTTTTGATATTCCATTAAATTAAGAAATAGTTCCTTACAATCACAACAGTACCGCATATATAAAGTTGGAAGTCGGGTCAAATGGAAACACTACAACTCATAAACAAAATGTTTAAATAAGGTTTAAGGGATTATGAAAATTATCTTATTTATTTATTTATTTCATTTAGATAAATTTCAATAATAAACAATATCAACAAAAAAAATGAAATAAATGAGAAAACGCCTTTTGAACCACAAAGTCAGTAGAAAGCATTCCTATAGCCGACAGTAAAAAAAATAATAATAATAGTTTAATAAATACTACACAATACAACCAATAATGTTAATGATAATATGTATAAGAAAAAATAATTTAAATAATTTAAAAAGATTCGTTAGAAAATATTTCGGTTTTAAATTTCAGAACCCCTTATTTCAACAACATCATAACTCCCCTTATTCATGCAAAAATGTATCCCTCATCAGAAACTAAAGCACAAAATGAGAGAACAATTAAATCTGTGGTCACAAGGCGTAACCGCTTAAGTCAAATTTGATAATTTTTCTAGAGACGTAGAAAAAGTTGAATATTAAATTCATTTTCGTTTTTTCCGACTGAAGCTACTATGGCTTGCGACCACAGCATTTGGCCACAAGGCTTTACGACTTAAGTCAATCATTTGGTGAAGTTAGAAAAGAGCTATAAAACGTTACACACTGAAAATTATTTTTGTCTTAAGTCGACTTAAGCGGTTATGCCTTTTGACCACAGAAATAATGACTTTAAACAAAAAACAATTTTCAAACTTGATAGAAATTTAGTTTTAGAATTCAAGCTACGAATATCAATCGGAAGTTTATTAAAAATGGTTGGTGTTTTGTAAAATTTTGGAACACTTCTGAAACGCATCACATTTTTACGCAGTAAATAGCTGTGACAACTCAAGTAACGATTCCCTATAATTTCAAAATATTTATTCAAACCCTTAAAACCATAAAGATGTTTCAATGGAAGAAGTCAATTGCTTAAGAATAACGGCCAAGAAGAGCTATCGTCTCAAAATACGAACTGATTGTCTCAAAATACGTACAACCCCAGCAACAAATACCATAACGTAGTCTGGATTCAATTAAGGTGTGATAGAATATTTTAAGAGTACCAGGTGGACAGTGTGACCGCAGTAACCGCAGTTATTATGTAACGTGTAGATGGAACCGTTCCAGCCTATCCAGCATTGATGTCTTCATCAATGAAATTGGTTCTTTGTTTCAGTACTGTGACTGTGAATTATATGCAGATGACTTGAAAATATCAAGAAGTGTATGTAGCCCGCAACAATGTAATGAAATGCAGAGTGATCTTGATTTGCTGTATAAATGGTCAGTTATGAATAAATTGAACTTAAACTTGGAAAAGTGCAAGGTTATGAGCTTCTCCAGGAAAAAAACAGTTATTCTTCATCAATATTTTATTGGTAATCACCAGCTAGAACGAGTTATGACATTTACAGATTTGGGTGTTGTCCTGGACCATCAATTGAATTTCCGAGACCATATTAATTTAATAGTAGCTAAGTATTATTCTCTACTTGGCTTTATTCGTCGTATCACAAAAGATTTTCGTAATCCACAATCAATTAAAACTTTGTATTGTTCCATTGTTCGGTCTAATTTGGAATACGCGTCGATTATTTGGGATCCTGCTTACAATATTTATATCGATAGAATTGAACGAATACAGAAGCAATTTATTATTTACTATCTTCATAAATTGAATTGGCCATTTGATCCGAACCTTCCAATGTGGCTGAATAAAATGAAATTGCCATCCTACGGTGACCGCTGTAGAATTGCTGATTTGGATTCATTGCTTGTAAGACGTAGATGTGCTGCTTCAACATTCATCGCTGATCTGCTTAACAGTTCCCTAAATTGACTTCCCTAAACTACTTGCAAAGATTGATATTCATGTGCCCTGTAAACCTACTCGGATTAGGAATTTTATATATTTGCCGACATTTAAATCTAATTACACACATAATGCTCTGGTCCCGGCGATTTGTCGACAATTTAATTTTAATTTTGATGTGTTTGATTTTAATATTTCTAAATGTTCTTTTGAAAAATTAATAAAAACTAAATTGTAAAATTGAAAAATAAAATTGTAATCAAAAAAGGATTTTTTATCCCGTTGATGGTAAATAAATAAATAAATAAATAAATAAGTAGATACATTTGCCTAATTCCAGAATGAAGAGAGTTTGTTTATTCTAGCATATGATACTTCCAGTCTAATCTACAATTAACGTTTAGGCCCAAATATTTAATGTTAGCAACAGATTTAATAGGCAAGCATTTATCAATGCACGGGTTATTCCTAGGACATTATAAAACGAACTGTTATCACTTTTTTTTTTTTTTTTTTAAACTATGCAATCTTTTCTGGGGCTCAAGGCACTCCCAACTCTTTCGCAGTTAATTTTACCGTCCTACTTTACGCAGTATTAGCCAAATCGAGGACGTACGGCTATAGACCCGCTTTGTATAAACCACCTGCACATTGCATTGCTTCATGCCAACCTATAGTGCTGACATGAAAGGTGGGTCGGCCCATGGATTCTGCACTCTCAACAGGGGGTCATAGTTGTGTTCATCGTCATCACCGATCGTAATCAGATGATGAAAAATCCCTTTTGCATCCCGCCCCTATCGGGATTCGAACCCGGTACCTCCCGATCCAAACGCCGCAGCTTTAACCACTGCGCCGTTTGCTCGGTAACTGTTATCACTTAAAATCAGGAGCATTGGTCAGAATTAGTAAATCACGATTAATGTAAATTAACATAATAAATTCACACCGGAATCCGTGTAGAACAAACAAAATATTGAGGAATTATTTTTGGGTAAATAAATCCGGTTTCACTGGATCAAACATAATGTTGGAAATGGTGTAAATGTGATGATGAATTCTTTAGGGTAAGAAATTTACGCTGGCTTCACTCTTATGATTAAATAAAAAAAAATATTTTAATGGAAAATACTTCGACTAAATATACTAAATTGGAAAATTTAATAAAAATTTTTAATTTAATAAATTATAATTTTCTTTTAGGTTAATGTTTATTCTGCATGGTTTAATTGGCAAGACTATCTCTTTTTGAGATCAAGTGCCATCTGTTGTCAGACATTCTAAACTTATTTGAGCAATAGACAAATTTTAGTACAAATTTGGGATGTTTAACGTCACACCTAATATAATATTCCACAGCTTGTACTCAAATTGGAACTGTCAAAATCAAGTAAACAAAAATTAAATTGGTGATGGTAAGTTAAATGACTCGATATATTGTAAAACTAAATTTAAACTAAATATTAAATTTACAATTTCAGATAACAAATTATACTAGGAAGAAAAAAAGCGTCAATTAAATTCAGATAAGTATAAATATAAGAAATTGGACGAAAGAAAAAGTTTAAGTTGGGGATCTTATCAACTAGTTGAGAATTATTGTTGAATTCGAGACGCATTTTTTGAAACTACATACATATATTACAAAAGTAATTGTTAAAACAATTACAATGTCTCCCGAGAATGAGAGCTTAATATTTTGTTCGTCTAATATTTCATTAATTTCGTTACTGGAAGTGCTCAACTCTACTTGGGTTGATTTTTCAATTTTCTACTGAGTCTATTTTTCTTGTTAACCTTAGTGATCAACGAATTATCCATTCAAGGTTTCAATCTATGAAATTTCCTAGGCGGTTTAAAAAAATTTACTTTGGGATATGTAGTGTGTGAGTGTAGCAATAAAGAAATCAAAAGTTTCTGAAATATCAGGTATATAGATAACACGTTTAAAGGTTCAAAGTTAATCCGAAATTGATGTTCAACCTTGGACCTCTTGAATCGGGAAAAAGAATTTACTTTAAACATCTAGTTGACAAAAACACCGCAACATTAGAGAATCTATAAAAAACATGGTCAATACATGGTGAAGATAAGTTAGAAATTCTAGTCGGAACATTTACCTCAGAAACTTAACCGTTATTTGACATTAAAAATTTATATTCATAAATTAGCACAGAATTATTTAGAAGGTTAATATTAAAATCACACAAGACTAACAAATTATTACATTTTATTTTATTAAGGAATGAGCTGAATTCTTCCAGAAACAATGTCGTATGATTGTAGCCTGTAAACAGACACAATCGTTACTTTAAAATTTGGAAAAGATACATCAACTAGTAATAAATCACCTAGTTTCGACTAATGTTTGAATATGACACACCAAATTGTAAAAATAACCTGAGGTTTTAACAGAAATTGACATCTTATGTAAAGAGAAGACCAAATTGACATTATCTGTGCAATGTATGTAACAGACAAATGTTCCGTTACTAAAAAACCAACAATTCTAAAATTATGTGAAAATATGCGGCTTCTATTTTTTAGTACTTTCGAACAAAAGAGGATC
Organism: Tipula vernalis; assembly: GCA_958295665.1. NCBI lineage: Eukaryota > Metazoa > Arthropoda > Insecta > Diptera > Tipulidae > Tipula > Tipula vernalis. Next base: position 29,796,468 of record OY282560.1, read on the forward strand.
TTGAGGCCAACGTTCATTCTTCTTACTTTCTTTTATGTTAGTAATCATACAAATTAATGACCTTTAAATTCGGTCAATCGTAAGTGGCAACTTCCGTAGACTAAAAAATGTATTTTGGAAATATCTAAAACTAGAAAAACTACTAAATAAGTTTCTCAAAATTCCTTTTCCATAAAACAAAGTCGTGTGTTGGCCACACCTCGAATTTTTTTTAAGGTAACGTGAAAAATGACCGTAAACATAACGGAATAATGTTATGAATCTGAAAATGTACACAATTCCCTGTGTTTGGAAAGGAATACTTTCTATTTTAATTTAAAAGTGATATGAGTTCTTGGTTTAGGTGACGGCATAATTATGAACCAGTTAGATTTCATTTTAAGATTTTATCAAACTTGTCCACTAAGCTAGTAACGCTAGTAACTCGATGTTCATGTTTGATGCCTAATTAATGTTATACAAAATTATGTAAAAGTCACTGATTTTTTTCTCCATTGAATCCATGGTGGATTTTAAATTTTACATAACATTAATTTACATAATATTTCGAAGTCTTATACTATATATTCATCAACATCTTCACAGTGCAATATAATATATTCATATATGTATAGTTAATAGGTATAGAATTACAGAAATTCTTATACATAAATCTTCTTCTTTCGATAATAAATAATAAACATATATCTTTCGATGTTGTAATAAGCAATTGGTAGCCTTTTATTTTATTATTATAAGTTTCTTAAAGTTCTTAATGTTATCATTTTCGTATACATAATTTTTATTTTTTTTTATTGTCCATCCTTCATTTTTATTCTTTTATCATATAAATATCATTGAAATCTTTTATTTTATTGAGATGAAAAAAAAAGAAAATATTTTTGTTTCAATACAATAATTTAAATAAAATAAAAATAACATTATAATAAATATATAGAAATGAAAAAAAAAAAATGAAAATAACTTATTACTTGGAAAACTAAATATTAAATTATTATGATTTCTTTTTTTTTTTTGTTTTTGTTTAAGAAATTTTCGAATTTGTGGGATTTATAATTTTATTTCGTTTTTATTATATTTATATTTTATTATTGTATTTATTGTTTTTTCGTTTTAATAATAAAGACTTAATACTTGGATACGGCTACATTTTTGGAAGGTCATGAGAGATATTTTTTTGTTTCTTTTATTTTATTAAATACATGCATATTATTATAATCGAGTACATATGTATATTTAAGATGAATTGTACATTTGAATAATGAGTTGATGGATAATTATAGTAAATAGCGCTTTTATACATGTTACAGTATATTCCTGGTTGATTTGATTGTATGTTTCGATATTTAAAACAAAAACAAAAAAAAAAAAAAAATACAAAAATCTTTGGAAAATTAAATAAAAACATAATTTAATAATGAGAAATAGAACGGAAATAAATACTTCAAAAACACTTATTGAATTTTGTTTTTTTTCCTATGTAATATTTTAAAAAATTGCTTTAATTTATATACTTGGATTTCAACCACAATTAATTTACTTTATTTTAAATTATTTGGTCATATTACCTATTTAGGTTGTAAAGTAAAAAGTTCATTGGAACCGAGAGATTTCACCTCATTAATTGGTACCGACGTGAAGTTTCTGACAAAAAATGTGTGTACATATAGGTCATTTAAGCCAAGGTATGGGGCAGATTATTCAAAAGAAGTTTTTTCAAAACGAAGGATCTGGAAACTTGTTAATGACAGTTTCCACTTAAAATGTTGAGTATTTTCATCTAATGGCTCATTAACAAGCAATACCTAAAAATACTCAAAATTTTAATTGCAAAACTGCTATCAACAAGATTCCAAATCCTCCGTTTCGAAAAAACCGATGAGCTTGTGCCCGAGACAGGACCTATTAACGTAGGACTACGCACAATTGAGAAAACTTTATCTGTACAGTTTAAGAGAAACCAAAATTTAGAAATATAAATATTTAGGACAGCCTAATGCATGAAGATGGCAGCATTAGACAATTAACGTAAGATTGATTAACGTAATTGCAATCAGCCTAAATGTTGATTACCAGTTCAACACAAAATTTTATGTTTTTCAATTTTCAATTTAATTTTTTTTTATTTCATTTTTAAGCTGTGAAAATAATAATAATGTACTGCACTTTGGTCAACATCCAACCCGAAACATTTTCTTTTCAATGTTTGAGATTAACAGCTCAACAGCTATGTATGTCACTTATGGTATTATGACACTCACTTTTTTTTTTAATACTTTAAAGGTCACTGCACGAGTATGGATATAAATCCGTACACTCTGAATCCGATCATTCATCCAATGAAATTACCCAAATATTGTCATGTGATCGAAAATATATTGCCCTATTTCTCCTCTCAAATTAAAATTATTTCAACATTAAGCAAAATATCCGCAGAAAACCAACATAACCATACCAAAAAATATAGATTAAGAGCAATTTGTTCCCCTTTTTTTGCTTATTTTTGACGTTTCGATTTATGAAACAAATTTGTTATTTTGTTCGGTAATAAACGTATGACAATAAAAATTGTTTAATTTTAAATTACAAAATTTTATTTTAGGAATGTACTCGTACATATTTATTTATTTTTTTTATCTTAATCAGTTTTATTTCGTTTTTATTTATATTTACGAATTTATTTTGAATTTAATATATATAATTATTTATTTACATCGATTATTGAATTAATAAAATAATTTACAATTAAAATTTGTTTTTATTGTGTTGTTGTGTACTGCCAGGGAAGAACATCGGATTCATTTAAATAAACTTTAAATTGGTCCTTCACGCCACAAAATTTAGTTTACCATGCCAAAAAACAATAACCAATTTAGTTTAATTTAACACAAAAAAAAGGTGAGAAAATAAACGTTAGGAAAAATTTAATTGATTAATAAATGATGCAAAAACATTAAACTATTTATTTTAATTATAAACTTCGAAAACCACAGAAAATCACAGGAAAATAAATTTGTCGTATGCACAGCCAAGCACAAATTGAAATAAAAAAATGGAGGTGGGGCCAACACACGACTTTCTTTTACGAACAGAGAATTTTGAGAAATTTTATTTTTTTGTTAATTTTTTTTTTTAATTTTAAATTTTTTATTTTTATTTGTTTTTAATTTTTGGAAACATTTTGTTTTTGGTAGTTTTTTGTAAACCTTATACTTTTTAAGATATTTGCAAAATAAATTTTCTGGGCCAAGGGAGTGGCCACTTCCGGTTAGCCGATTTGGAATAAAATTCACTGGGACCTCCCAAGTTATCAAAAAAGCTTAAATCTGAAGTTTCAGTTCGATTGGTTAAACCATCTGGGCTGTAGAGAGGACACAGACAGACTGACAGACTGACAGACTGACAGACTGACAGACAGACAGACAGACACCATTTCGAAACCCACTTTTTCGGACTCAGGGGACCTCAAAACATATAAATCTCTAAAAATCTCAAGGTCCAAAATTTTCATGATTACTATACTTTATTTTACTAGAGTAAAAGAAAGTAAAAAGAGAAGTAAATTGACAAGTAAAATAGACCAATTTACGAAAATTTATTGAGCAAATCGTCAAAAAAGTTACTAACTTCGTTCGAATTCAGATTGTCCGGATTTATATCCATACTCTTGCAGCGACCTTTAAAAAGAGGATCAGAGAGAGAGAGAGAGAGAGAGAAAATGTGTATACAAAATTATTGTTTGAGTGAATATATACAACATAGGTATGTTCCAAAAAATTAGCAAATCGCCATGTTTTTTGTGTGACGTCATACTGAGTTTTGACAAGTACATTAATGTTTAGAATTTGGCGAGTTTAGTTGAGATTTGTGTTTTTTTTGTGTACAGTGGTTAAATTAATACTATTATTGAAAATTAAAAACTATATTTTGGTGTTAAAAACTATATTTTATATTGACAATTTTTGGTTTGTGTTTAAAAACTTATTTCGTGTTAAGAATCTATACTTTTTGCTTGAAAACTATATTTTGTGATTAAAAACTATAATTTGTGCTTGAAAACTATTTTTCGTGTTAGAATATATTTTTTGTTTCGAAACTATATTCGTGTTCGAATCTATATTTCGTCCCCAAACCGTTTAGACATTAAACCAATATGCCAAACTATTGTGCAGTGAAAAACGGTAAACGTTTTTCCAAAAATCAAAGTGGAACTAGCATTATAACGTTTTTTTCATTTCCGAGAAATAAAACTATTTCCGACTTGTGGATTAAATCCCCTGGAAAAAAAAAACGTCAATGTGCACTACGAAAGGATTTGCTCGTTGGACTTTACAGATGACGATTGGCGTTTTAAAGACAAACTTTTAAATTTGCCAATTACGAAAAGCAGACTAGCCCCAAACGCTGTACCATCAAAATGTTTGCCCGATGATATAATGATGAAGCAGCAAATCTCTTCCAGACAAAAACCATTGAATGCCATTGAAGAATTCGATTTAAGATGGTTTTATTATACGATTAGCAAATGTACTAACCATTTATTCATTTTGCTTTCTAAATATATTTTAAAATATTTTTTATTTATACATAGTAAATCGTTCGAAACTGGAACACCTACAGAAGTTGGTGAGGAAGCTGTTAGCTCTTCAAAATCTGTTCAAATTCAAACAGAATAAATCAATTAATATCTTTAAGATACATCCATGAATTTTCGTTGTATTTTCTATTATTTTAGAATTGATTTTCAATGTGCTAAAGAACAAAAATAATTGATATGGAAAAGAAAATTGCCGTCCTTCGGAAGGAGAACGCAAAAATGAAAAAGGAAATGGAACAGCCTGGAAAAATCCAAAAAAAATATTTTCACTCGAGGACACATTAAAACATTAAAAAATCCAAAAGCGAAAATAAAGTGGTCGTTTGATGATATATCTTCATCGATTTGCCTTCATTCCGCAGGTCCCCGTGCTTATCGGTACCTTTAAAAAAAAAAAAAGGATCCACTACCAGGACAATCAACTTTCAGGAAGTGGTCTACTAAAATGAATGTCCGACCAGGAATTCTAGATGAAGTACTAAAATACATGAAGTATTATACTACTAACTATGTTCAAGTAATGATGGTCAGAGGGCTAGTAGGAAAGTGGAAACAGCCCATCATCTTTTATGACTTTGACTGTAGAATGTCAAAGGCAATATATGTGGAAATTGTAAAAAATTGCATGAATCTCACTATTCGGTGGTTGCCATAGTTTCCGATATGGGCTCAACCAACCAAGGCTTATGGAAGGAATTTGGTATTTCTACGGAAAAATGTGGTTTCAAAATCCGGCTGATGGAACACAAACAATTTTTGTATTTGCTGATGTTCCATATCTCATAAAGTTACTGAGAAATCATTTCCTGGATACTGGGTTTATCTACAACAACAAAAACATAAATTGTGTTGCAGTAAGGGAGTTACTTCAAATAACTTCATCATCGGATGTCAACATTATGTACAAAGTCACAGAATTTCATCTGAATGTAAAAAACGACGGCCATCAAAAAGTAATACTGGCTACACAATTATTTTCACATACTACCTCGAGTGCTATGAGGAGGGCAGTTTCACTCGGTCTATGCAAAACCGAAAATGCTCATCAAAGTAGTGAATGATTGGTTTGATATTTTTAATCCCAAGTTACCATCTATCGATTCTAGAGAGCGCATGAGAGCCTGCGGATTATTGTTAGAAATGCAGAATCATAAAATTAATGGCATGAACGATTTTATATCTAAAATACTTGCCCCGAATAAAAAATCTGTTTCCTTTCTAAAAGGGCATTTTGATGACCAATTCATCGTTACCAACAGCACACATATTTAAAAGATACGGGTTTGAATACATCATGACTTATCGGCTGAACCAAGAAATGAAACCTTACTGCATACTACTGAAAGCAGCAGTGTACAAGAAGATGAAACGGAATTATTAAGATTACCCTGACGTGAAAAATAATTTTGAGGTTGTTTCAATTACGATGTTCATATTGATTTAAACAAATTATTTATTATTTAAACCTTACTTGAGATATGCAAATATGTACTTGTTATTTTGAAACTTTTTTTTAAAACGTTGTTTAGATAAAAAAAAAAAAAATCAAAAATATTTAACCACAACAAAATATTTGAAATTATTTTTGCAACAAATTATCCTGATCCTGATTCAACCGATGTTCACTCCACCACCTAAATTCTTATATATACTTTGTTTCGATATTTATCTTTTTTATGTCCGGCTTAAACAAACAAAAAAAAGGACACATTCAAGGTGATGCCATTTGTTCTGTGTACACAAAAATTTGGTACATAGACAAAAAAGTGAAACTTGGAAAGTTCCATCATTACAAATTGAAGTCAATATTTTCGAATTTTAGGTTTCATCAAGTAAAGCTTCAGGAACTTTTGCTTAAGGAGTACCAATAAATTGAATTGCACTCTTCTTAATATGGTCAGTTATCCAAATTCTAAGATTACAGTTCCACGCAAAAAAAAAATCATGATTGAATTGAATCACTTACGATTCTTGAACATAATTTGTTGCGTTTTAGCTAGCTACTCTAAAATTAAATTCCTAAAATTAAATCCTGGCAGTGTTGCAAATTTTAATTAATAATTTGTTTTGGATTCTAAGGTGCTGTAGTTTTAAAATTTTTCTATTAAGCAGCCGTTTAATGTGCTCTGTTTGTTTGCCGAAGATGTATTAATATATAGAAGAATATAAGGAGTGCCTCATACAGTTCCACAAAATTTTAGAATGAAAAAACTTTAAAAAATCCTATTTACCTTTATTTGATTTCATAGAAAAATCCAACGATATTGAATTTAAAACAATAAAGAAAATTGTGACATTTCTAAAAAATAAACATAGTGCCGTCTCCATTGGCTATCTCTGTTTCGCTTTACTTTTTTATAGCGCTTTACAGCACTTTTTTCAAGTCAGTATCTTAAAGGTTGATTTACAAATGCGACGTGCGACGTGTGACAAGTGGGAATAAACGTGACGGTTTCTTGACAACAATTTACATTTGTGACGAGTGCCGCCACGCCACGCACACTAGTTAAACATGTTTTGTACTGCTAAATTTAAGTTTCAGCTCGATGTTATCGCTACTCAATATTCCTTGTCCAAAATCCAACACAAAGCCATTCATCCTCATGAAGTCCGTTCCCAAAATTACCTCGTCCACAATGTCTGCGACCAGAACTTCGTGTGGGAAAAGAGTTTCGCCGATCCTTATGCTCACGATCTTTTTCCCTTTTGCACTCTCCCCATTTGCCATTCTTAATTTTAACCCATCAACCAGCTGCACTGTTCCTGCGTTCAAATCTTTCCGAACAATTGTGTGGGTTGCTCCGGTATCCAGCGTAATAATACACCTCCTCCCATCAACACCGCCCCTAACTGTGACGCTGCTTCCGCCTCGTGCTTCACTCGTAACAGGGATGAATGTTATGGGACAACCAGACGGCGAAGCCAGCTTCGGTTCCTCCAAACTGACTTCTAACCTTTCCACTTTACCGACTGTTGCCATCCGTTCATCCGATTCCTGCTTTCCTCTTAGTGCTCTTTCCACAGAAGTTGGTGATCCATGCCGCTTTTCCCTTGCTTCCAAACCATCTCGCGAGATGTGGCCAATCCTGTTACATATCCAACATCTTCGCTCGCTGCTTCTAGACCTTTGTCCCGACCGTTCGGCGTTTGCCCGCATAAAAGATGGCGATCTTCTCTCTTCATCTATTAATTTCCGACAGTCCATTGAGATGTGACCTCCCTTGTCACATTTCCAATACCTAAGCCTGCCGCTTCTAAATTTTGGTACTGTTGGCCCGATGTACCCTTTAGCGTCTAAATTCATTTGGCGCCTAAATAATGACGGTCTGGTGAAATTCTGCACAGCCTCGATCGGCAACGCAAACGCAACGGTTTCCGCGAACGTTGCTTTAGGTAATAACATCACCGTCTTGCGTGTCTCTGGATCTCGAATGCAGTCAATGAATACGTCAATTTTTAGCCTTTCCATATAATCGGCCGACGTACTGGTATGTGCTAGATGTACTAATCGCTCGCTTGCCGATGAAAATTCCTGTAGCGATTCTCCTCCCTTTTGATAGCGGCTTTTCAGTTTCATGCGATAGATTTCCCGCTTGTAGTCACTGCCGTACTTCCTATCCAGCGCCTTCAAAATTTCGATATAACTGTTGCGTTCCTTTTCAGGAATGGTTTCTAAAGCCTCCGCTGCTTCACCTTTAAGGGCCACTATTAACGCTGCGACAAGATGTTCATCATTCCAACAGTTTTGATTGGTTGCCGTCTCAAATTGAAATTTGAAAATGACGAAAGATGTTGTTCCGTCGAATGTTGGTGGCTTTAACTTGATTGATTGGACGGTCTGAACCACTTGCCTTGACATCATTTATTTATTTCCCGAGACGTTGAACCTTCGTTTTGACAAGTTGGACTTCCGTTTCTAATTTTTGGTCCACCTGTTGAATCTCCATTTTAAATTCCGTTTTAGCGTGTTGAATTTCAGTTTGCAATTCCGTCTGCAATTTTTCTACTTCCTCACGTAGCGATGTGGATAACTCGATAAATGTCTCGTCCATTCTCTTTTGCCCATCTGCAATTTCCTGGATTGGTTGTTCAATTTTCTCTATTTGTTGTTTCATCTGGTGTTTTATTTCTTGGTTAGACTGATTTTGTTGTTCCATCTGTCGTTCATTTTGTTGTCTCATTACACACATTTGTCCATCATCTGGTTCATAGCAGCGAATAAACTTCCATTATTATCTCCTTCTTTCTGCTCTATGGTTGCCGCATCCGTTACTTTCTCTCCAAAATCATGTTGATCCGCGTCTAATCCTTCTTTCTCCATGGCGTCATGTAGTCGCACTTGTAAAGCTGTTCTCAAGTTCCCTGTTTAATTCTGGAACTTTTAATTCGTTGAGAATCATTTTCTTTATCTTATTATTCACAATCCCACCGCTGTCACCAATTGTTACGATTTTGCCTTGTCAATCAAGCTTTCTATCACTGGATTGTGAATAATACAAAATCAATTTAATTTATCACCAACGAATTTATTTACTGCACAAAATTTATTACAACACAGTTTATTAATAAAAATTCACAAAATCACTTTGTATAAATCATTCTCAAATTTTACCGATCACTTTTACTTTTTATTTTACACTAAAACACTTTTTAAATCACTTTTTAATTCCTTTTAATCTTTACACTATTGCTTACCAAATATTACTAATCTTCTTACAAGTTTAGACTATCGCGTTCCAAATTCGAATAATCTAATTTGATTTCGGTCGCCTTTTTATATACACAAACCAAACTTCTAGAAAGCTCATGACTTTTCCAGTACTAATAGTGTAGAAACATTTAGAACTGTTTTATCATGGAAAATCCCATTTAGTACAGCAAAACATTGAGCTATTAATTTAACTTATTCTATTACACACTAGGTGTCACCGTCACAATATGTATTGTTACGTTTTTGCCTTGTCAATCAAGGTTCGTATCACTGGATTGTGAATAATACAAACTCAATTCAATTTATCACCAACGAATTTATTTATTTCACAAAATTTATTACAACACAGTTTATCAATAAAAATTCACAAAATCACTTTATATAAATTATTCTTAAATTTTACTGATCACTTTTACTTCATTTATCGCACTATAAAACTTTTTTAAATCACTTTTTAATTTCTTTTAATCTTTATACTATCGCTTACCAAATATTATACTGATAATCTTACAAGTTTACTCTATCGCGTTCCAAATACTAATAATAATCCAATTCGATCTTGTTCGCCTTTTTTATATACACAAACCAAGCTTCTCGAAAGTTCACGACTTTTCCAGTTGGAATAGCGTAGAAACATTACGTAACAATTTTTATCATGGAAAATTCCATTTAGTACAGTAAAGCATTGAGCTATTAGTTTTAATTATTCTATTACACACTAGGTGTCACCGTCACAGTATCCATTTGTGGACTGAATCTTGATATTTCAAAATAAACGAGCTTTGTGATTCGCATTTTACAAATTTTCTTACATAAGTTTCAATTAAAATTATGTTCTTTTAATCCATTGAATTTAATCGCAATTTAATTTAATAACGTTACATTTAAAATAAATTTTGAATTCATAACAGTATACAATAAGCACCAACACATCAAAAATCAATGAGAATTCAATAGAATTTTGTTTATTCCAATAGGTTTTGTGGACATATGTACAATCTGGGAAAAAAATGGGAAAAACTTCACATCCATGGGTGTAGCATTGACCAATAAGTTCTATAAATTAATTTTTTTTATTGTTGTAATTAAGCATAAGAATGGTCACAGTAGTCGTGTTTTTTTATTCGCTCCGGATAGCTGCTATCGAGAGCAGTCATATGAAAAGTGGTTCCGGATAGCGCTCCGTATAAATAGGTAGAGCCAAATATTTTTTATATCAAGTTTTCGCTAAACAATTGAATTAAAAATGATAGTTTGTTGTTAAATAAGTTTAGTTTACCAATAAATAGCGCGTCAAATTTAAATTTAGGCGTATAAAAATGACGGCTCTCGATAGCAGCTCCGGAGCGAATAAAAAAACACTACTAGTATCTTTCGTAATATTTTTTTCAAAATAAAAAAAGACCCCTCTGTACCTACAGTGGCACATATTCGTTTAAACACACTTGATTTATTTCAGACTTTTTTAAATTAAAAATAAAATCGTTTACATTCGGTAACCTTCGCCACACGAAATTACCCAGTTGTACCATTGAGTGCTCCAACAGTGCAAATTTAGCGATCACCGTGATCGCTCAATTTGACCTCACCGTGAGCATCACTTTACACCTTATTTCGTCTAAGAAGGAGCGAATACCGACGGAATACTTATATGCTGCAGTAGTATTTGTAAACAGTTAGTTTAAGAAATTGTTTGATAGATGGTGCTGTTATGTCGGTAAGCTAGATATGGTGTAAAGTGATGCTCACGGTGAGGTCAAATTGAGTGATCACGGTGATCGCTAAATTAGCGCTGTTGGAGCACTCAATCGTAAAATAATTCTTTTATTCCGTAAATAAATATTTTTCTTATTAATTCATTTTATAAAATAATAAAATTAAAAAATTCATCGAGTTTACAGGTAAATTATCACATTTAAATAATTATTAATAAATTCAACCTTTTTTAATAAATTCCACTATAAATAAAATAAAATTAATTTAATTCAAGTTAAAGAATAATTCAAAATATTGAAAATATCTAAGACTAAAATAGGTCCTTACATAATTTGGATTTAATATTTAATATATTAATTAATAGTTATTAAATGAATTATTTTTCTATTACACTGCACTTTAAAAATTTTCTTGTGCATACGTATATTTCACATCAAAGTAAAATCTAGATTGATAAAACACTTGGAAAACAAAAAATGAAATAAGTAGATCGATCATTAGTTCCGCTAGTTGATATCAGGTGCCTAACCATTTATATTCATTCTTACACATTTAAAAAAACCGAATATTTTATTTTATAATTTTATATCCGTCTCATGTTTTTTATATGTCACCTCAGACAAAAAACTTCGGTCGATCATGCAAAGTACAACTGGGTAATGTATTCAATGGTTCTTGTTTACGGTAAAATTCGTATTGTGTTTGTCGTTGTAATAATTTTCTCTCATTTCATTATTGTAGTGCACATGTGCCAGGCATATTCGTTTAAACGCAGCACGAAATTGTTCGTATTTTTTAAAGTTAATAAAATTTTAAAAATATTTTTTTACGGTTACAAAGTAGATTGGTAAGTTATCTCTTTTTAAACGCAAATAAAAAACCGCGGTAGTGAATCCTTTATATTTTTTCAGAAGATAGGAAAAATGCCTATGATATTCAGATGTCGAAAAGAAACTTTGGAGGTGACAGCGTTATGGTGTGGGCGGCGTTCTCTGTAACTGGAAAGGCTCAGATTTGTTTTGTTCCTCCAAAAATGAACTCGAGCATGTATAACGAAATGTTGAAAGACGTTCTTATCATTTTGATGGAAGAAAAAATGAACGATGACTGCGTCTTTCAGCAGGACAACGCAGCAATCCATGTCTCAAGGGAATCATTGGTGTGGTCTAGGGAGCACCAGATCCCTCATCTGGATTGGCCAGCATGTAGTCCCGATTTGAATCCCATGGAAAACCTATGGGGCATCATGGTTTGTAGGATTTACGATCAAAAGCCTCAAAATCACTCTTTTCGTACGGTTATGGAGCTCAAATTGAAAATTAAGGAAGTTTGGGCTGAAATCGGTCCGGAAATACATCAAAATTAGAATATTTGAACTTATTCAAAAAAATGGAAAATCAATAAACCACTAAATTTATTACTTTTCCTAAGTGCGTTTAAACGAATATGTATGTATTTGTTTTATCGCAACAAAATTATGTTTTTATGTTCCTGAGAAAATTTTCTATCGATCGAAATTTATTGAATTTGATCAATTTGCTCATGAGATATAAGCTTTCAAAGTATCGCTTAAGGGTGAAATTAAATTCTGAAAAAGCTAGATTTGCAAAATTTAAAACAATATTTCGAATAACAACATCAGATATCTTCATCATCGAACGATTATTTAATGAGAGGATCCCTACTATCTATCTCTCTTCAATTAGTAAAAGACGAGTTTGTTTTTCACGATACTAAGAGCTCAACTCTTAGAATTTTCTGAAGATTTACAAATTTTAAATTTTTTACTACGGCAACATTTTTAGAATTTTCTTAACTTTAAAAACCGGTATGAAGTCCTCCATATAATATAAAATCCATCCGTATATGGATGGGTTTAAGGAACATAGCGACCTTAGTACATTTTTTAGATGTAAATTTTTTTGGATGTCAAAATTTTAAGACAATACACACTGTATCTATCCACTGTATAGTATTATTTATTATGAAACAAAAATTTACATTCCTTCAAATTTTTATTTATTACCGTTATTTTTAATTATTCTAAACAAATTATAATTTGTGAACACCCATTGGCGATATTAGATCCACTCGCCATAATATCTGCCATCTCTATATGTATACATATTGACCATTGATAATATTGCCATGCACAACCAAAAAAAAAAAAAAAAAAAAAATGTTGAATGTTATTGTTACATGTGTAATGTAAATTATTAAATAAAATAATTATTTAGAGGCGGAGTTTGTTTTTCGGAAAAATGCAAAAAAAAACAACAAAAACAACTTTTAGCAACACAAACGTATCAACAACGTTGATATTGTGGTGAAAATTTTTTTTTTGTTTTTTTTTTTTGGGGTGGTATAGTTGAAACCAACCAAATTTTTTTTTATGGTCATTTTTTCATTGCTACTCGCTACCTCTATACTCGCAAATTGAAATATTGTTATCAATTGGTATAATTTTTGAATGCAATTTTATCGTCAAGCTTTTACCATTCTTCACTGTGTGTAGACTGCGTGTAGTATAGTATGTCGTGTGCACATTATTATATGTGCGCTAATTTATACGCGGAGAAATTCAATAAAATTTCACTGCTTTTAATAAAATATGGTAAAATGAAGTAATTCGTTTGAAGTTCAGCCAATCATATAGAAATTTATTTATGTTGCCCAAAACATATTTACATAACGCAAAAAAATGTAAAACAACCGAAGTATATGTAGGTATATGTCTATAACATCGCATGATAAATGTCGATAAAAATTATATTAATTGCAGAGGATTCGTTTTCAAAGATAAGTAAAATTTTTTTTTTGGGTTTCTTTCATTCGTTTTTTGTTTTTTTTTGGAGTCGTCTTAAAGAGATCAGTTTTAATAATATTTTACGAATACAACATTTTTATATATTATATTATAGTATTATATTATATATTGCCTTAATATACATACAGTGGCATAGAATTTTGATAATATATTATTAAATTTATATTTTATTTTTATTTTTATAAAAATAATAAAATATAACGATTTGTTGTTGTTGTTGTTGTTGTGAAATCAAAAGGAATACATACAAGAAGCATACATTTCATTTTTATTGGATCATAATCATAATTTATTCAAGCACCAAACCAACCAACAAAAAAAAAACGAAAATAATTTTTTAAGAGAATCAGTTCAGTTAATCATAGTTATCCAACAACTAAAAGAGATTCATTCCTCTTAATTTATTATTACTATTGGACATGATAATCAATTTTTGGTTCTCATTTTTTTTGGGAAATTTTTTTTTCTTTCTTAAATATGTATGTATTAATAAAAATAAAAAAATGATTGATTGAAAAGCTATTATTATTGTGGTCTTCTTCTAGCGGTGGCTTCCTATATAAGAAGGGGCACATTTCATTATAACTCTTATACATTTTATATTTTTTTTTGTTTTTAAATCCTGAAGACCTAACAGCGGATATATTTAAATTATCTGCAGATAATTAGTTTAGTCATGTTATAGATTTCAAATACAAAATTTGGACAACAAAGTTGCATCCAGCATCCCATCAACAAAATTCTGTAAAAAGAACAATTGTGACAAGGGCAGGGTTGAAATATTTTGTTTGTTTAGAGTTTTGCCAAAATTACGTGATCAATTCGACCTTTGAAAAGATAAACATTAAGAGTAATTTTTAAGATTCAAATGCCCGACCCAATGTTTTTTAACCAATATTTTACCAAATCCAAATCTATTCTTGGGCTTTTGACCATATTTGGGCTTGAGCGAAGAGCCCATAACTTTTAAGGGGTAATAAGGTAAATTAAAAAGTTACCATAAGAATTTCGAGATATTTTCTGAATTTTTAAAAATGTTCACAGTAAAAGTTCATGCCTATGAAGTTTTTACTAATTTCTAAATTTGTTCTAATCGCAAAAGACATCAAGACAAATCACAAAAGACAGAATCTCACAACTCACATAATCTATAGACTAATCACAAAAGACAACAAGTTCGTCTTGCAATTGGGCAGTGTCAATTAAAGAAACGGATGGATTAACTGTAGCACACATTTTTAAGTCGTCGGCATACAATAGACACTTACAAAACCTGAAGCACTGAACAATATCGGCAGTAAAGGTCCCATGGCTGCCTTGAGGAACACCAGAAGGTATGACCAATTCGAAGAAATGGATCTGCAAAATAATTTTACTAACGATTCAAAAAGTTTACTTATAAACGAGAGAATCGAGATAGCTCTGTAGCATGCAATATCACTCCTTCTACCATATTTAAATATAGAAACTAAAAATGATTTTTCCAAATATCAAGAAACACTCCCCTTGAAAGCCTCTTGGCAAACGCGTCACATATTTCAAGAGGATCTGAGAATGAAACATTATTGCATGACATAATCCTTGGATAAATCAAAATTTCACTTTCGACCTGGAAAACAAACATTTTGTAAAGAATATGGTGGGGTACCTAAACTCTTTGCATAAATAACGATATCTAGATTTGTCGTGCAACATCCCCAGAACGCTTATAATTCTTAAATGCTCTAGACTTACGATTTGCGAGGTTTTTTACCCATGGCTCTGTATACGTCGAATCCACACAAACCTTTGGAACAAATAATTCAAAACCATTCTTCATAATACTATAAAACTTTGAAACAGGAACCGAAATGTTCAGTAAGTGAAATAAAGCTGTCCAATCAACATTATCATAAAAGTTGTTTAGCGACACTAGATCAGCATTCCTAAAATCAAATTTAAAATCGCTCTCTCGTCCCGCTAAATCGCAAGATGAAAAAACTAAGCCCAAAATACGACCAAACTCGTTAAAAATAATATTGAGTTGACGTTTTCCAAAAATCGCAAAACTTTCTAACACATAGCTAAAAGTGATATCAACGGATGATCCCATAAACTGGTCATCGATCCAGCACCAAGAGATTTTTGGCAGATTAAAGTCGCCCACGATCAACACGTATGATCACCTATATAGACTCCCACTATAAAGAGTCAAAAAGAAGCACGAAATTTTCAGCTGAATTTGATCAAATTGAACAGAACGCTTCAGTGAAGACGTCTGCTAAACAATCGGTATTCAAGTTATTCGGCCCTTTAGACATAATATTGGTAAATTTGAGATACATACTTCCAAAATTTAGCTGATATATTTGTATCCAAAAGATTAGCAAACCATAGAAATTTAGCACTTTTAACAGCTTTGCTTACCCTATTCCTAACTACTCTTGAAATAATTAATTATTTCAAAATTTCGATAATTAAATCAAGGTGGATCACTAGCTTTTATAGATATAGTGTTAAAAGGGCACAAATTCGACGAACAAACAACGTAACCAACTGGTTAAAAGAAAATTCGTTGATCAAACCAAAAAATTCGTTCAATTCGTTGAAATCATATCAAAAAATACGAAGTCATAATCACGGGAAACCAACTGAAATTTGATTAAAAAATTGTAATCTATTAAGCCTAGCAAAAAAGCCGAATGTGCAACCAAACCTCTCCAACAACATAATATTATCTAGCTCATTACAAAATTTGCCTTTCCGCACTTTGTAGAACACTACTAACAATATTAGAGATGATCCAGATTTAATTTCAAACAAAACCGCCTCCAACCTACAGACACAACATTACATACATTACATACATTACATACAGACACAACCAATTTCTTATAAGACACAATCAGCAAGCCATGTTTCGATAAAACAGAGTATATCCAAATTGGCGCCAGCAATAAGGTTCATAATTTCACTAAACTTGGGTGACCTACTGCTATTATATTTTACTTTTTTTGCCAATATTTTAAAGAACTTTCTGTACCCGTAATTTGTGGCTACTCCTCCTTTCAGGCCTAGTCAATTAAAATGTTTAAAGGTAAAACTCTTAATAAGTAATTATCCGACAAAGCACTGAACTCCTAATGTTTAATTCAAAAGTTACTGTAATTCCAAAATGAAATTTTAGGAATTGCGAGACATTTTCTGAATTTTTAAAATTTTATGAAAAGCTTAGATTAAAATTTCGAGAAATTTTATGAATACCTGTAAAAAAAAAATTAACATTTTCAGATCAGAATATATTCTTAGGTTTTTAGGCCGCTTGAAGCTTATCGTTAATGTTTAATTCAAAAGTTGCCATAATTACGAAATACTATTTTAAGAATTTCGAGAAATATTCTGAACTTTTGAAATTTTCTGAAAAGTTTAGATCAGAAATATATTCTTAGGACTTTAGCCAGCTTTAGGCTTGAACCCCTAATGTTTGATTCAAAAGTTACCATAATTTCAAAATGCAATTTTTGAAATTGCGAGACATTTTCTGAATTTTTAAAATTTTATGAAAAGCTCAGATAAAAATTTCGAGAAATTTTATGAATTTAAAAAAAAGTTAACATTTTCAAATCAGAATATATTCTTAGGTTTTTAGCCCGCTTGAAGCTTAAATCGTTAATGTTTAATTCAAAAGTTGCCATAATTACTAAATGATATTTTAAGAATTTCGAGAAATTTTCTGAACTTTTGAAATTTTCTGAAAAGTTTAGACCAGAAATTTATTCTTTGGACTTTAGCCGGCTTTAGGCTTGAATCCCTTATGTTTGATTCAAAAGTTACCATAATTCCAAAATGGAATATTTGGAATTGCGAGACATTTTCTGAATTATTAAAATTTTATGAAAAGCTCAGATCAAAATTTCGAAAAATTTTATGAATTAAAAAAAAAATTAACATTTTCAGTTCAGAATATATTCTTAGGTTTTTAGGCCGCTTGAAGCTTAAATCCTTAATGTTTATTTCAAAAGTTGCTATAATTACGAAATGCTATTCTAAGAATTTCGAGAAATTTTCTGAACTTTTGAAATTTTTAAAAAAGTTTAGATGAGACATTTATTCTTTGGACTTTAGCCAGCGGTAGGCTTGAACCCCTAATGTTTGATTCAAAAGTTACCATAATTCAAATATGCAATTTTAGGAATTGCGAGACATTTTCTGAAATTTTGAAATTTTATGAAAAGCTCAGATCAGAATTTCGAGAAATTTTATGAATTTAAAAAAAAAAAAATTAACATTTTCAGATCAGAATATATACTTAGGATTTTAGCCCGCTTGAAGCTTAAATCCTTAATGTTTAATTCAAAAGTTGGCATAATTACGAAATGCTATTTTAAAAATTTCGAGAAATTTTCTGAACTTTTGATATTTTTTGAAAAGTTTAGATTAGAAATTTATTCTTTGGACTTTAGCCAGCTTTAGGCTTGAACCTCTTATGTTTGATTCAAAAGTTACCGTAATTCCAAAATGGAATATTAGGAATTGCGAGACATTTTCTGAATTTGTAAAATTTTATGAAAAGCTCAGATCAAAATTTCGAGAAATTTTAGGAATTTACAAAAAAAAAATTAACATTTTCAGATCAGAATATATTCTTAAGTTTTTAGCCCGCTTGAAGTTTAAATCCTTAATGTTTAATTCAAAAGTAGTCATAATTACGAAATTCTATTTTAAGAATTTCGAAAAATTTTCTGAACTTTTGAAATTTTTTGGAAAAATTAGATCATAAATTTATTCTTTGGACTTTAGCCAGCTTTAGGCTTGAACCCCTTATGTTTGATTCAAAAGCTACCATAATTCCAAAATGCAATTTTAGGATTTGCGAGACATTTTCTGAATTTGTAAAATTTTATGAAAAGCTCAGATCAAAATTTCGAGAAATTTTATGAATTTAAAAAAAAAATTAACATTTTCAGATCAGAATATATTCTTAGGTTTTTAGCCCGCTTGAAGCTTAAATCCTTAATGTTTAATTCAAAAGTTGCCATAATTACGAAATGCTATTTTAAGAATTTCGAGAAATTTTCTGAACTTTTGAAATTTTCTGAAAAATTTAGATCATAAATTTATTCTTAGGACTTTAACCAGCTTTAGGCTTGAACCCCTTATGTTTGATTCAAAAGCTACCATAATTCCAAAATGCAATTTTAGGATTTGCGAGACATTTTCTGAATTTGTAAAATTTTATGAAAAGCTCAGATCAAAATTTCGAGAAATTTTATGAATTTAAAAAAAAAAATTAACATTTTCAGATCAGAATATATTCTAAGGTTTTTAGCCCGCTTGAAGCTTAAATCGTTAATGTTTAATTCAAAAGTTGCCATAATTACGAAATGCTATTTTAAGAATTTCGAAAAATTTTCTTAACTTTTGAAATTTTTTGAAAAGTTTAGATCAGAAATTTATTCTTATGACTTACTAGCTTTAGGCTTGAACCCATTATGTTTGATTCAAAGTTACCATAATTACAAAATGCAATTTTAGGAATTGCGAGAAATTTTCTGAATTTTTAAAATTTTATGAAAAGCTCAGATCAAAATTTCGAGAAATTTTAAGAATTTAAAAAAAAAAATTAACATTTTCAGATCAGAATATATTCTTAGGTTTTTAGCCCGCGTGAAGCTTAAATCCTTAATGTTTAATTCAAAAGTTGCCTTAATTACAAAATGCTATTTTATGAATTTCGAGAAATTTTCTGAACTTTTGAAATTTTTTGAAAAGTTTAGATTAGAAATTTATTCGTAGGACTTTAGGCAGTTTAAGGTTTCAACCCTAATGTTTAATTCAACAACTACCAATAGTTTTGTAAACTCAATTTTTAAAATTTCGAGAAATTTATTGAATTTTTACATTTTTGTTAAAAGCTCAGATCCGAATTTATTTTTAGGCTTTTAGCTTACTTCAATCCCTAATATTTAATTCAAAAGTTGCTATAGTGACAAAATGTAATTTTAAGAATTTTGAGAAATTTTTTGAATTTTTAAATTTTTTTAAAATATTCAGATTAGAATTTTCAACTTCTTTTGAAGTTTTTACTAATTTGTGCAAAAATTGCTTTAGATCGATTTTAGCAAATATTTCATTAGCGGTTCAGAGCCCTCTGCGGTTTTAACTAAAATAATGCTAAACGAACCACAACGCTGATGGACCTTTTGGGCCAATAAAAAAATTAATTTTTTATATGTCATTCAAGCGAAAATAATCATGAAATTTTCACATTTAAATAACAATAGAGAAGCAAAGTCACTGAGAACAATTTAATATCATGATGAGTTTTTAGACGTTTTAATTTATTTTTCGTAACATTTTTCGAGTTTCAAGTATCTATTCCAGAGGAGCAGGCGAGCTTAAGAGTCGCGAGTTGATTTTATTCGAACCCTTTAAAAATTAAATTTAAGAATTTCAAAAATTTTAAGAGATTTTAGAATTTGATGAACACCAAAAATTTGAATGATTTTACGATATCAAATTTTATATATTCCTAGACATTTTTAAACACTTCCAAATTGGAAGAATTAAATGATCAGAAAATTTCAATAATTTTAAGAATACAAATTTAAAAAAATCTGAAAATTTATTTAATTCCAAGAGTTTCAAGAAGTCAAGAAATTTGAAGTATTTAAATGTTTCAAGAATTTAGAACTTAGTAAAATTTACTAGAATATCATAATTTTTAGAATTTACGCTATTTCATTTATTTTAGGGATTACAGTTACTCTTATCAATCTAAATTTATGAATTTTTGGGAATTTTTGTTATGGTCGAAGATTCATTTTATGTTTTCAAAATATTGCTATTCAGCTTCAGTGATAAGACAATTAATTTAGAACTTAGGTATTGAATGTTTAACCTCTAAAGATAACTTTAGCTATGAACAAAATAGAAGGGGTTACTATGAGTATAATGAACAATTTACTCGAATAACAAAATCTAGGTTTCTTAAAACCGCCATGAAGAGGCTCAAAATTACTCCTGGAAAACAAAATCCGCATGTGATTACCGAAATAGCCAAATATTATGAAGGTAGTTTTTGGTAAAAAACTTTCCATATAAAAGTATTAAGGTTTAAATAACGTATTAAATGGTGATATTTATTTAACCTTGAATGGCAACCACAACAGAAACATTAAATTACATCGGTTACCGATCGATGATCGATCGTAGGGAGTTTGTAAAAATGATAGGGAAGTAATAAACGCGAGTTTATGACCCATAAACACTGAGAATCCTGTAGGTTTATATGAATAATTTCAGAACACGAACCGAACGTTCCTTCGTTCAGACGTTTTCCCGATCTTGTTAGACGTTATCTAATTAAGAAGCCCGTCTTAGCAGCGCTTACATCCCAAAATGTACAATAACAGAGACGGCATCTAGTTGATAAGTTTCCTGGAGTTGAGAAATGTTTATAAGTAGATCGTTTAGTAACATAGAGAGTAAACCCAACTTGACTTTTCGGTGCGGAGTTACGTTCCTGATTTTTGTTTTTCGTTTCTGGGAGGGATGATGCTTCAGAACTGGTTTGAACCTGGTTCTAGGGGTTTTCTCTACCCTGAGCACTGCTTAAGGTTGCTGAACTATATTTTGGGTACATTCAATTTTAGTTCCAACCACATCCCAAAATTTGTTTTTCCATCAATTCCTTATTTTGTGATTTAATTCATAAAATAAGTTTATACCTCAAGTATTACATAAGAACACGAGTACTATTCGAAAACAAATGTTAAAACCCGAAACAAAAAACAGCATAGTTTTTGGTACATCAAAAATTGGGGGTTTCGGTTTTGCCAGTTTTACTCTTTAAGTAGAACTTTCGAAAAGGGAACCACGACTCTTTACCTTAGGATATTCTTGAAAGCATTAAAACGAACATAAATAAAATGTACTTCGCCAAAATTCATTGGGTCGTGCGTTTCTGTAAATCTTAAATCGTTTACGTACAAATCCGGAAATGTTTTCAATATTTTAAAACGAATCTAAATTTGTCAAAATATTACAGTTGAGTATTTAAGGAATTTGAAAATTATGAAATACAGTTAATAAATAATTTTTAGTGAAAAAGAGATAACTTCATTGGTATCAGGTTACATTTTGGTCCAATATTAAACCGTTAAAGTACTCTAAATAATGGTTTTCAATCACTGCAGTAGGATATATACATTTAGTTAACATCACCGTAACAACAATTTAGTATTTTTAAATGATTTCCGTTTCCTTTCGACTTTGAAGCCATAAAGAGTGGCATACTTATTTATAAACAACTCCACCTTCCATACCTAATATACATACATAACCATCCAAATAAATATTTTTAAAATTTTTTGTAACAATATAAAAATAAATTTAAATAGAAACTTAGATAACAAAATCAATATAGAATATACCAGTAGAACGAATAAATATAGAGCTACATGCCATACATATATTTATTTATTTACGTAACAAAAACCTTATTTAATAATTAAAAAAAAAACAAAATATTTGTTTATAATAAATAATTTATAAAACAAAACATAAAAAAAATATTGATTTTAATTTTCAATTACTATTTCAAGACTAGTATAGGTAAGTAAGTATATCTTAAAGAATTTAATTTTTATATTTTTATTATTCTGTTCTCATTAAACTACATATTTTATTTATATATTATGTATATTAAACAAAAATAATAATAATAAAAAAAACTAATAATTATTTATATAATTATAAAATAAGACTGGCTATCAAATACATAGGAACGGTACCTACAGTAAAATTTATAACAATCATAGTAATAAAAATAAAGTTAATTATGTTGAAGCATTTTGCATTATAGTCTAAAAATATTTTATGTACTTAGGTATGTATGTACAGATATGTTGTGCAATGCAGCATAAACTGAGAGTTTATTGATATCAGCAACTTAATGAGATTTGTACAATGATATATAAGAATTGTTTTAATGTTTTGGTTTAACATGTCCACAAGTGATAAATAACGAAGATCTAACGAGTCGAAAGGTACATTTTTGCAATCTTCTCGAACCTTTGTGACTGCGAATATTAACTTGTTATTGCCCTTTGATTAAAATAACCAGTAGGTCTACTATGTATTATGATCTGAAAGTTAAATCTGATTTGAAAGTAAATCGGTACTATGCAAACTTTTCAGATCGGAAAACAGTATTGCTGCCGAACAGTGAATTATCGATGACTCTTGAGAGGAAAATATTTCGAGATAAATCGAATGTTTTGGAAATTTCTTCAAGCTTGTTTGGATTTTTATGAATATTAATGTAATATTTATATAACAAAATAATCAACATTTTTACAGGTTTACAAAACTTTTCCGTTTAACTAAGAATTACATCATTATAAGGATAATACATCATTATAATTCTTATAAAATCACCTAATTATGACATTCATTACCTTTGACAATTAGCGCTTTAGGCTCTAATTTGTATGTCCCATTTGTGTAAATATACAATTTACTAGTACTCCTCAGGAATATTCAGTACAAGCAACAAAATCTTATTAAATCAAATTTTATTAAACTCGTATATTTTAAAAGCGAAAAATGTAAAATGTAAAATGTAAAATATAAAATGTAAAATGTAAAATGTAAAATGTAAAATGTAAAATGTAAAATGTAAAATGTAAAATGTAAAATTTAAAATGTAAAATGTAAAATGTAAAATGTAAAATATAAAATGTTAGACCAATGCCCAGATCAACCTCTATTCCACTTACAATAAAACTAGCGGCAGCGCTTTGGTTTTATGCTCAGGTTGGTTATCAGTTAAGTGTGGGGGAAGACTATTTTATTGGGCTGTCCCAACAGAGTGTATCTCTTGTAATATGTGAAGCTTCTGGAGTGAAAGGAGAGAATCTAAAATGTATTTTTTTTTTTGAAAAATATGGGATTCCCAATGTAGTAGGTGCGATAGACGGTACTTCCAAATAATTCGCCCACACGAAAATGAGCACCTATTTTTTAACAGAAAACTTAAGCATAGCATCATGCTGGTAATATATTTTGCGACAAAAATTTGATTTAGTGTGTTCTAACAATTTATAATTGTTTTTTTTTAGATATGTGACCATAAATTGTACATAAAATCCGTCGACGGTCGAAGCGAAGAAAGGAAATGTTTTCAGGAATGGCATTCAAAAGGAGAACGAAACTGGCTATTAGGTTAATCAATTGAATTAGGTTACATTCAGAAATTTACTTTTATTTATCAGGTGATTTAGGATATTCGTTGGAACCGTGGCTTTTGACACCGTACCGTGTAGCTCCAGAAGGAAGTTCAGAAGCCAAGTTCAACGACATCCACTACAAAGCTCGATCAATAATTGAGATTTATTGAGACTAAAAGATCGATTTCGATGTCTATTAGCAGCTAGAGAACTGCATTATTCACCAGCAAACGCAGCAACAATTTTAAATGTTTGTTGTGCATTACACAATATTTGTGCAGCTTACAATGTTACATTTTCTCAGGAGATTGTAAACTGTGACGATGCTCCACATGGAAAAATTGCAGAGCTACTCACTATCTGACGAAGCAAAACAATTTTAATTTTTCGTGTTGTACTCTAATGTTTTTAATATTTTGTCGTTTTAAAAGTTGGATGTACTGTTTTTGAATTTCTGTTGATTGATTTTGCAAACCAATTTTTTTTATTTCTGCTTGATGGAGTTTTTTTTAAATAAATCTTAATTCTGCTCAAGTTTTCTAAAACGGAATTGTGGAATTCTTTCTCTTGTGTTGTCTGTGTTTCCAAAAGTTTTGTTCTATTTGCCTTTTCTGCTGCCGATTTTGTATTTTTCCGGTTTAGTGATGTTGTTTGTGGTGCTGGCGGAGCAGGTGCTTTTCTGTTAACAATGTTAGGTTTGGTAGGGGAATTTTCTTTTCTACAGCTCAGTGTTTTAACTTGTGATATTTGAATCTGACGATACTGGGTTCCACAATCACGATAATGTTAGGAGGTAAAGGGAAATTAAGGAAGTCTCTTCCATAAAATGTTGCTGGTTAATTAATTACTTTACCCACTATAACGAGTTTAAATTGGGTAAATATTGTTCTCGACGAATTAGGTTACCAGAACTCCAAAATATCAATTCGAAAAATGTCGTGTTGGACCCAGTATTTTTTTTGCCACGGTTCAAGTCGATTTTAAAATGTGATTGTCACGATATAGTTCGATATCATCTGCTTTTTGACTATTAATTCAAATATAGAAGGCTAATTGGGCGGTAATTATTTGTATGGAGTGGCTCTTTAATTGTTTTGACAGGAAAGTCGCTCAAACCATCATCACTAATGGAGTGTTACACTTTAAGCTCCTAAATTGCGTTAAAAATTTCAGCACTATTGGCGGAGTAGAGATAAAAACTGTTAGGGCTGGTAAGAAATAAAATATGCGTCATCGCTAATAATTTTATTTAAGAAAAAAAAAAAAAAAGATGCAAAGCCTGGTTGCAGCCAAAACTTTCGATTATGTGTTTCGCAAATGAATTCTTTTAAGGCGGTTGTTTTTTTTACGGCTCACTTGCTCAGTGAATCTTCCATTTCTCAGTTCTGCTCGTTTGACCTATACAAGGTACGAGAAAACAACTTAATACACCTGTCCCTCGATTAACACGGTACTTGATTAACACGGATTTGATTTAACACGGTCAACGAATTGAGACAAAGTTTTGATTAACACGCACAGAAGTTTCGCCGCGTTAATCAAGTACCGTGTTAATCGAGGGACAGGTATATTAGTCGCGATTAACACGGTTTTGAGTTACACGGTAATTTGGCGGAACGTAATTACCTTGTTAATCGAGGGACAGGTGTTCTTAGTCTGATACAACTTGTTTAATACTCTTATATTCGATATTGTGGGTCTTATTTCATTTCCATACTTGGAATCAATTCTCGTTCAAAAATTCGACATTCTTGTATTCGAACACTTAAGTTAGTACAAAAATTGCGATATATCGATTTGAAATATTCAATTAAATTTTGCTATTCTCACGTCACGTAGAGAATTTACGAAACCCAAACATCAAAAATGATTTCAAATTTTTTTAACCGACCTATATTTATCAGTAAAAATCTTTAGAGATACACCGTTTTCTACTCTCATCAAGAGAATTAAAATCACGTGCCTATAATCAGGCAGACTTTATTTTGTATCTGTCAAATATTATCATAGCTTGGCATTGCTTCCTAACCTAGAATATGATACGAGAGGTTTTATTTTTGAGGTCTGACTGTTCGAAAGTGTAGACGGACCGAAAGTGTTGTGGCCGAAATGAGAAAGTGAGAGATAAACAAAGTAGAATGAGAACACCTATACCATGCCTAGGTAAACAAACTTCTATGTGTACAACTAATCTCAGATAAGTATTAAGATTTAAGTGTGTTGTTATATTTTATTTTTATTAAAATTGGTTGGGTTAAATTTTAGGTTAGGAATTTTTAACTACATAGTGGGTAAAGCGACCATACGTCCTGTTTTTATTTTTATTTTTAATTATAGCAAGGCCGACCAGACAGATAGATTTGTTGCATTTTCAATAAAGTAACGGGTATTATAATACTAGGTTTTTACATTTAACTTTAGCCAGGATGGACCAAAGTTAATATCAGTACAAATATTCGCTGCGGCACCAAAATTGATAATATGACCGGACTCAGTTTTCCGGAAGTATAAGGAATCTCTGGACAAAATACAGGTTCGGCTTCAAAACCACTTTTCTTGTCGTTTTGATAGTCTCGAGTCCGAAAAAGCAAAAAGAGTCCGAGGTGTCTCGAGAACGGTTTGCCCATTCATTGACCAAAACTCATTTAGTTATTAATAAGTGATATTACCATGTGGTTTTCGATGCACTGACCAAATTTTTTGTGTATGCTAGTTTAAGAAATGAGTTGGGCATGGAGTTGGGCATGGAGTTGGGGATTGGGTAGGCGATTATGTTGGGGATTTGTTTGAGAGTGACACTCAGGGTTGGAGTTGGCTTGAGTTTTAGGACGGTGTTGATTTGGGGGTTTTGCTTGAGTTCAGTTGGTGGCTAAGTTGAGTGTCGTGTTGTGGTTAAGTTGATGTTTAGTTAGGGTTGGATTGAGGTTAAGTCGACTGCTCGAACGGACCGTGTTGAATTGAAGATTGAATTGCGCGGTAAGTTTGGTGATTGATGGCGGGTTAAGTTGGGGTCGAGTTAGGGGTTAAGTTAGCCCTGATTTGGTGCCGTTTTAATTTTTAAAATTGAGTTGAGCATTGAGTTTGAGGTTGAGTTTATGGTCGAGTTTGGAGTTGACATGGGGTTGAGTGAGCGGTTCAGTTGGGGTATGCTTGGGGTCGAGTTGGGAGTTGAGTTGGGGTACAGTACAGTATGGGATGGGGTTTAGTAGGGGATTGGTTTGGGGTTGGGTTCATGAGTGCAAATAGTCCTCAGGACCGTTGAATTCAATCTTTTATTGAGTTCATATAGTATATGCATGTTTTTTTCAAACCATGTTGATTTGGGGATTGAGTTTGTGGTTGAGTTGAGGGCTGAGTTTAGGGTCGAGTTGGGAGTTAAGCCGTGGTTGAGTTGAGGTTAAGTAGGGTATTGAGGGGTTTAGTTGGGAATTCGTTTGAGGATTATTTTGCGGTTCGAATAGGTTCACGAGTGTACGTTGTTTTCTAAACCGAACATCTGATCACCTCGTAAGGTTTCAGCTAGTGATGTCCTCTCACTTAATGTATGAATGACTCATATCTCTATATTCTTGTCACGCCTATATTGGATTAACCAAATCTATTTTTGTTTCAGATCAATGATCAAGCTGAACATTTCGGATATTTATGCGGATATGTATTGTAGTTTTTAGTAATTTTGTCGCCTTGGGTTAACCTTTACCTTTATCGTATATAACACTATAGCACTAGTAAACATTTAGGTGTCTGTACCGCGTCAAGTCTATGATTAAAAAAATTTTTATTGGGTTTAGGCTCGATGTTTCGGACTCAATTCAAGTCCATTTTCAAAAGCAATCGTTAAAAAATTCCAAAAAAATAGAATTACTTTTGAAAATGGACTTGAGTCCGAAAGCTCAAGCAAAAAAAAAAATATACTTTTCTTTTCCTTGCGCTACGTTATATGTAAAAATGGTAACCGAGTCTTGCAATCACAATCAATGTGGAAACAGTGATCTTTTTTTATCTGAGTCAATATTGGGGTTTTCAGAGGTGTGCTGGGAGAATAAAGGAACAAGTGTTTTTCTCATATTCTTTGTTTCACTGAGAATTTAAATTACGAATTAAGTTTAAATTTAGTTTACTAACTGTTCCGGAAATTTCTGTTGAAAATATAAAATCCTAAAATTTCAAGTTTTTAGATTTAAATTTTAATTTAAATTTAAATGTAAATTTGTTTTGAGTTCGATTACGATAGAGATGGTTTCGTGGTAGTAATTGAAATAAATTTAATTTTAAATAAATTTGACTCTAGACTCTAGAAATAATTGGTAATCTCGATTTTGATTTTCCAAAATTCCTTTGAAACCTGTTTCAGCTTTCCAGAAACTTCAAGTATCCAGCCGATATGTAGTTTTAGAAATTGTGTCGTCTTGTGCTAACCTTTTTATCATACATAATATTAATAGCCAAATATTAACAATTGACTACTTAGGAGTCTGTAACCAGGTTAAGTTTATAATTTTAACATTTTTTTCCTATATCCTTCCGCTATCACTACGTTGTTCTGAGCTATACTAGGATAAACTAGCTCTCCTGGACTACAAAGTGCTGGAAATGTAGTCCAAAAATGTTTTCACATCCATACACTTAAACATTTGGACTGGTAAGCGATACTTACTTGAAAAGAACATCGTAATGGTTGACACTAAAATATTCACGCTATTAAAGCAAGTTTTAAACTAAGAAAAACTGAATAACACTCATATTTTTGCTCAACTCATTAATTTTTAGTTTATGTTGCCATCAAGATTATATTCAGTTACAGTTATCTTTTTTGCTCAAGTCCAAATTACTATTCAAATTCAATTTCTTCTCAACATTTTTTTTAAATTACGGCCTAAAATTCAAATATTTTGATACTTACTCAGTATTCTGTTCAAAATTCTGATACAAATTTAACCCTATTACTACCACGCTATTTTAGTAACGTAAACTACCTAGCTCTGACTCTGAGACACACAGTCAAATTGCTCATTTCATATGGCGAATTCATTTATTTTATTTTAATATTGTACATTTACAAATAATTCAAGAACAACATTTAGGATTATATATTTTTGATTATTTTTTAAAATTAAATAGTGACTCAGAGACACAGCTCGGTAGGAATAGGGTTAACAAACCTTTTGATGCCAACTAGAATTTTAAATTCGACTTTAACTCAGCATTTCTAATAACACACAAATAAATTCTCAATAAATTTCTAAAATGCACGTGTAACTGTAGTTGAGCTTGCATTCCAAATTTCTAATCAAGCAAGTTGGAATTTTTACTTAAAATGTAAACAAAATATCACAAAATTTCTAGCTTAATTGTACCCATAATTTTGCGTTAATTAAATTTGGAAGTGAAACCTGTTTTTTAAATATTTTTAATTAAATAGCATCCAAATTTTTGCTCAAACTCTCGATTGAATTGAAATTGAATTTTTAGCCCAAACTTTGTTCAAATCTTGTTTTACCCCGTTCTAAATAAAAATTTTGCTCGAATAATTAACTAAATTTTTAAAATTCATTCAAACTGTTATTAAAGGCAATCAGTTAGACGCTGTTCCTAATGCAAGTTCCTACTTAAGATTTTATTCGTTTACGGTTTCAAATTGATATGCTTCTATTATAAAACCAAATTCTTTCAGATTTTTGTTGGATTCCTGATTTTCTAGTTGAACTAAAAAATTTGTTGAAATCGTGTTTAGAATTTAAGCTTAGTCACATAAAGGGCATTAAATACTTTGCTAAAATTGTTTTTGAAAATGTGTTTCCTAAATGAAAAATAAAGAAGACAATTTCTACTCAAGCTAATTATTATCTTCGTTATCTTAATCAATGACGTTGTTGACGTGATCAAAATTACAACTAACAAACATTCAAATAAAGTTTGGAAGTTTAACTCAATTTCCAATTCAAATCCATAAAAACAATTTTCTTTTCCGGTCTAATATTTTGATCCAATTCAAATTGGTTTCAAAATATGTATTTTGGTTGCTCCACCTAATTTGCTCTCATTTTTTTTGTTTTCTAATTGAATTTTCACAATTTTGTGAAATCAAAATTCGAGATGTAACTCAATTCTTATATATAAGTTTACCAAAGATTTTATTTGGTTTGGAACGCCAAAACCATTTTTTAAAATTTAAATTCCTAATTCAAATTTCTCTCAAAATTTGCGATACAAATTTCTAAACTAAACACTAAGGAAATTTTGTTGGTTGTTTGGGGCCAAATTTCGTATTGCAACTCAATTCTAACCTAATTGCAATTAAAATTATGTTTGAATCTACAGTTAGAACACCAAATTTACACTCAAATTTTTGCTCAAAACCGAGTAGAATGTCCTAATCAATTTTTTTTTTAACCCAAGTAACACTGTACAACAATTATTAGGACTATTTAAATTCCATGGAAAATGTAGCTAGTTTAATCCAGAAACATTTTCTTAATTTCTATTTTAAATTTAATTCAAAATATTGAAAGATGTCGTGGTTTGAATTGTAACTCAATTCAAATGGTATCTGTTTAATTTCACACTGAAAATATATGGATTTAAAATCGGAGGGTTTTTTTTTGAATCCACTCAATATTTAGTCATGCCCTGGTTGGAATTTTTATTTAAAGATTGGAATTCAAACTCTATTCATAGCAAAGTTCTGCTGAAAACTACGATTAGCTTGTGATTCATATTAAACACAAGATGTTGTTCAAATTTAGTTTGTAATTCTAATTTGAGTTCCTACTCAAGAATTTATTCAATTACATTTGGGAATTCAAATTCTCATTCGGGTTTTTGCTCGAAATTTTGATTTTATATACGATATGTTGAAATTCACAAACGTATGTTGATAAACGTAAATGGCACTCAATATTTTACTAAAATTCATGTTTTAATTCTGAGTTAACTTCATTTTTAAATTTAATTTTAAATTTTGCCTAATTATTCTACTTAAAATTTCATTCGCAGTCATTACGTCCAATTTGGAGTTGAAGCTAATTTTGTTACCTTTATATTTTATTTTCCCTCAAACATAATAACTTGGAACTTTTCGGATTAAAAATTGGTTTTCGTTCGTGCCCATTTTGAATATGAATAACATTAAAACTGTTGATACGAGTACGTTCTTATAGTTTAAAGAATTTTAACGCTTGTTTGATTCATTTAACTTCCGATGAATTCTGTTACAAACATTTACATATTTTGCCTGAATCTGATAAATGTCACAACGTGGATTATTTCATTTTTGATAAAGGCACATACGCTAACGAATAGAAACAACAATCACAAAATCTGCTTTTCAAGGAGAACTCCAGATCGTCAAATAATGTGCAGTAAACTATTGAGATAGGTATTTTAATTAGCGGAGTTTAGGCCAAAGTGTTACGGCTACCGTAATGAATATCAACTGGACGCGCATTATTTTATTTTATTTATTTTGTTTTATTATAAATTATTATAAATTAGCATTTAGCACCATCTATGGAAGAGTGCTGAAAGATGGAAAATATTGTATAAAACATACTCATCCGTGGTTCCAATATTGAACGCACGGATGAGTGTGAACAAGAGAGATAAAAGGAAAAGAAAAAAGTAAAAAAGATCAATCG
Organism: Tipula vernalis; assembly: GCA_958295665.1. Taxonomy (NCBI): domain Eukaryota; kingdom Metazoa; phylum Arthropoda; class Insecta; order Diptera; family Tipulidae; genus Tipula; species Tipula vernalis. The sequence continues at coordinate 29,828,167 of OY282560.1, forward strand.
TAATAAAGTAACCGAACGAATCGGATGAAAAAAGAGTTTAGCGCTTTTTATTTCGGTAAAGTGCACAAACAAGGTGCCAGAAACCCACGAGAATTGGGACATTTGGAAATTCAGTCTAGTAAAAGTAAAAAAAAAATCGGTACAGTTAAAAGATTTATAAAGAAAATAGTGAAAATTCAATTTAATAAAAAAAAAAATACAAAACAAAGTGGTAGGAACGGTAAAGTTCCAGAATAATAAAAATAGAGCGTAGTTGTATTGGAATTAGGTGTAGTGAAAGTGTCGGAAAAGAAAGAAAATTGTAAACTGTACAAAAAAGCAGTGTGAGCATCGTAGTAAGCTAATAAGCGAGAAAAGTTGTACAGAAGCACATGTTGTACGAGACAAAAGGCGAACAAATAAAAGGTGAGAAAATTATTTTATGGTGCATAAAGTACAAGCCAAGTGAGATTACGATGAATGATTTTGAAGAAGGCGTGTTGTGTAGTGGCTGGTACAATTTTGCCTGTTGATAAATGAAAGAAAAGTTGATTAATTGGGTGGTGATTGGACTGTTGAGTTGCTGTAGCGGTTTATAACTGCCACATGGTATAACGGTTCATCACTATGAAGACAAAAGATATGGTGTAACGGTATATCACTGCCGCGTGGCGTGGTTTCGAATATCGGTAAAAAGTGGGAAAGAAATAGGTAATTAGTAGAGGTGATCAACGGTAATTTTTGTTTTGTCTTCAAGAGAGGAGAGAGTGAGATTTGCGTTGAAATTAAATATGAGCTCGTAAGTGGTGTGAGTAAAAATACAGTTGGGTCAGAGGGTGATACGGAAGACGGACCATGTTGAGAATTGAGAAACGTGGTTAACAACTTATCAATTTTGTGCGTTTTTCCGAGTTTTTAGCGCTTAGTTGTAATTGATGCTTATCAATGAGAAATTAATCTAGAACAAGAATGTTAATAAAGTAAAGAACAAGGCCTTTAGTTGAGAAAAATAATGGAATAAATAAATTTGATATTAAAATTTAGAAACGAAAATGAATGCAACCAATGTGTTGGTTTGAACGAGAGAAAAATGTTCTCGAGATGTGCAAAGTTGTGGGGCATGGAGCGCTTGGCCAGGATGTGGTGTCAGTGCGACCGTCAGTGATGGGGGGGTTCCATGAAGAGTGAGTGACCATGTGTAGAGTAATTAATCGATTTAACTTTAATTTATATTTTTGTATTTGTCCGTGTTTAAGAATCAGTGTGGCCACCTGGTTGTTTGATGGCTCTCTCGAATTGGTTCCACCTTGTTGTGACGAGAACACTGTGAGTTGGGTACATATAGTTGTACGCCGTTTATTGGTGACGCAAGGAGCCGCACTATGTGTTGGGTACATATGGTTGTACGCCGGTTATTGGTGTTGGTTGAACCACACTATGATGATGGAATATGGAAGAAATTAGTAAAAGGTATGCTATGAATAGTTAGTGAAATAGTCAGGAATATAGGTGTGAGAGATTAAATTATCAGCCGAAGAACGGGATAGCAAAGTCTTTAAGGGTTCAAAGTCCTCAAGTAGGAATGACAGAGTTAAACTATATAGGTTGATAATAGGTTTGTTTGAGTCTGAATAAGCTTTTAGTATTATGAGAATTTGTATGTGCTGCATGACCTACGCAAATTTGTATGTGCTGCGTAACTTATGAAAATTTGTATAAGCAACTTTGTAAGGAGAAACCTTTAGTTTTCAGAATAATGCCGAGGATAACATCCGACCATTTCCTTGTCGGGTATATCCGGGGAAAAATGGAGCAACTTAGAACGATTATCAACAGATTGAACAATCAATTGAGGCAATATAGCTCACTAGATCTTGATGATATGCAAGATGAGATTGTAAATGTGAACCGGGAAATTCTGAGTCAAACTGGGTTGATTAAAGACCCCGATATTGAAACTGTAATGGCAGAATATCGGAGAATGTCGATAATGGTAGCAAACAAGCTTAGTGAGAGATATGAAGAAGCAAAAAGAAATGAAAACCCTAGAAGAATGGAAAATAATCGTTCGAAATCAGGAACTATTGCCACTGGTGCTATCAGAAAATTAAAAAAAATCAAAGAGAAAATACAATGATGGAGGAAAAGGATATCGAAGGGAAACCGCTCAACAGCTAATGTCAGATTTGCCAGAGTATCGAATAAATCCTGCACCAGCATTTTTCCATTGTGGCGTTGATTACGCTGGCCCAATACAGTTAAAGCAAAGTCGTAACGTAAACGTGAAGGGTTATATTGCAGTGTTTGTTTGTATGGTTTACAAAGCTGTTCATTTGGAGTTAGTTGGCGGATTGGATGCCAATTCATTCATTGCCGCGTTGACTCGGTTTGTGCTCGGAGCTGACCGTATTCTTCGTGAAGCGGGCGAGTTATGGAAAGATTTGACGGTGATGAGTTGTCTCCAGGCCCATTCAATCCAATGGCACTATAATGCACCAAATGCATCGCACCAAGGTAGTCTATAGCAAGCAGCCGTCAAATCGGTGAAGCATCATCTGAGAAGGGTAGGCGGAGCGCAGTTGTATACATTTGAGGAGTTGGCTACGTTGTTGGCGAAGATTGCGGCATGTTTGAATTCAAGACCATTGACATCGATAAGTAACGATCCAACAGATTTATCGACATTAACACCGGGTCATTTTCTGACTGGCCAACCGATTATTACACCCTATGAAACATTATTAGCGGAGATACCAGTAAACCGGTTGGATGCTTGGCAGAAATTATAAAAATCGCAACCAGATTTTTGGGCGAGATGGTCAGAAGAATGTAGCACGGAGCAGCAACGTCGTAACAAATGGGCGAGTGAAGGGAGATCGTTGGAAATTCGAGACAATTATTGAAGTATTTCCCGGACAAGACGAGAAAGTTAGAACATGCAAGGTGAGAACAGAGAAGAGTGAATTAGTATGTCCCTTCACTCAATTATGTTTGTTGCCAATGAACAATGAGAAGGTAGCCACATCCGATGCTGGTTTTCCTCAGGAATTTTAAAGAAGTTTTCCTGAGGTTTTCCCAGTATTCTTAGAGGAAATACTAGATGTTTCTGTGAAGATTTGTACTCGAGCCAAGTTGTAAAAGCGGTCAAGGTGGTCCCCAAGCTGGCCAGGATGTTACGGCCACCGTAATGAATATCAACTGAACGCGCATTATTTTTTTTAATTTATTTTGTTTTATTATAAATTATTGTTAATTAGCCCCATCTATGGAAGAGTGATGAAAGATGGAAAATATTGTATAAAACATCCTCATCCGTGGTTCCAATATTGAACGCACGGATGAGTGAGAACAAGAGAGATAAAAGGAAAAGAAAAAAGTAAAAAAGATCAATCGTAATAAAGTAACCGAACGAATCGGATGAAAAAAGAGTTTAGCGCATTTTATTTCGGTAAAGTACACAAACACAAAGTGAAAAATTTTTAACTTATAAAAAAAGTATTTGTAAAAATATTTGGAATAAACCATAAAATATGTAAACGTAAAATAAGTAAGTGTAAATGTGTAAAAATATGTCATTATGGCAAAATATTTAAAAATATGTGGTAACATATAGGGCATTCGCTTTTATTCTAATTTGGATTTACCAAAAAAAAATATTTTTTTACCTAAGAATCCTAAGCCTACCAATAACCAAATACTAACAATTGACTACTTAGTAGTTAGTAACCAGGACAAGTTTATAATTTTAACATTCCTTTCCTATCCTTTCGCTATGTTATGTCTAATAAAAGTACAAGGAGGGCCCGATTTGCTTAAGCAGAACTGAGCAACACCCGGGCTATCAGATCGTTGTTCTGAGCTATACTAGGCTACGACTGCGTAGTAGCGTAACCTAGAAATTATTGAAAAGTATAAAATTTATCGTCCCATAACCTTTTTGCTATTTTTTTAAGTTTCTCGATATCGACTTTACGTACAGACCACCCCCACCCTATACACCAAAACTAAAGACGTGTATTCTCCATAAATAAAAAATAAAAAAACAGATTAGAATACAATGATGAGTTCGAACAAAATATTAATAATAAAAAATAAACAAACGAATTAAAGCGCCAAGGGCGGTTTTCATTGAATTGCATACAGTGCTTTTGTTATTATACTCGTAAGTGTACACAAAACGAAACAAGAGAACGACGTGCTTTTTTTTTGAAAACATTTTCAATGTCATTCAGTCAATTACATAAGTTTTCTTCAAAAAAAAAAAAAAAAAAAAGACAAAAAAACGTTTTAAGATTTCTATTCGCAATGCCAAACAATAGTTGTCATCTAATTTAATGTTAGAACGTTTTTGATGTGTTGTTGACCCAGCTTATAAAATATAATAAAAATTCGTTATTTTTTTGTAATATTATACGGTAATCTTGTTCTGTATTATTTGTTAAGTATAAAATATTGTAACAATAATAATAAAAACATTTACATATATACAAAAAATAATAATAATAATAAACTAAGTACATGTAATTTAAAATAAATAATAAACAAAATTATTAATAATGTGTATGTGTACTAATAATAATAATAATAATAATAATAAAATGAAACAAATTCGTCTCAAGGTTTTGTTATGCCTTAGGAAATATGTATTTATCATTAATAATACTTAAGATATATAATATTTAATTAATTGTATATATATGCACGTTACATTAATTTGTTACATGGATTTTTATATAAATTTGGAAATATGTACTCGTTCGTAAGCACAAACCATATTAACACAAACTTTGAGATATTGAAGGATTTATAAGTTGATATTGTACGACGATTGTAGATTGTACTTTCCGTCGAATTATTATTATTATTTTAATTAAAAATAAATGCTAATTAAAAATATTTCAACCTCAAAAGTTTATTACTTTTAATATTGTAAAAAACTGTAATTAGCCATTTTTTTTTTTTTTTAATTATATTTTCTTAATTTATATAAATAATAAATAAGTAATTTTGATGTTTTTAATTTCTTAAGAAACATAAATTAAAGAATACATATATCTAAACCAATAAAATTTTAGTACTTTTTTATTGTAATAATCTATCTCGTTTTAGATAATTACTTTATCTTTGATATAACAGTAAGTATATTAAAATCAAGATGGAAATGTAATCATGTATAGTTGCAAATTTCTAAAATGTTTATTAGTTCTACAATCTTCTTTATGTAGCTCATTCAAGGTTAGAATTTGAAAGAATTCAAATATCGTAATAAACTGAAATTAATTAATATTGGCAACCGGATATTTGAGCCATTTCAGCGCATTATTTCAAAATATTATTCTTAAACTTTGCGAGATAATTAAAAAAAATTAATGTAGCCGTAAAAATCTACAATCCAGTCACTATAAGAAAAAAAAACAGTTCCTACTACAACACGAGAGGTAAGGGAGTGATTTAGTTTGTTTATTCTTCAAATATAAGGCCAAATTTTATTGTAAAGAATGGATGGTGTTCTTACAAATAAACAATACAGCGACTAGATGGATAATAATAGTCTTAGGTATCGAGTATAGGGAGTAGGGATTGTTACAAGATGCCATTAGTGGGGACTAATAGCCTGAAGTGTCGTGAATCTAATGGTCTATACCCTTTTCTCCGTTTGAACAATAAATTACTCAAACGAGCAAAAGCGTTATGACGTAACAAAAAAACTAAAATTTACGATTCCTCCATACCGCTGGGAAACGTGTTTACTCACTGTGCGTCACTGTTATTCCCCATTAATACTATCTTGCGACAACTACTGTGATATTCAGTCGATGTTGAAAGGCCGAATGTCGGAAGGCTGAATGTCGAAAGGCCGAACGCCGAAAGGCCGAATGGGTCGGAAGGTCGAATGTCGAAAGGGTGAATGTTGTATGGCAGAATGTGTCAAAGGCCGAATGTCTAATGGCCGATTGGGTCGAAAGGCCGAAAGTGATGAAAAGTCAAAGGCCGAATGTGTCAAAATGTCGAATGTATCGAAAGGCCGAATGTATCGAAAGGCCGAATGTCGAAAGTACGAATGTGTGGAAAGGCCGATTGTATTCATTAAATCCTTCACTTAATTGATAGAAACCAATATTTAAAACCATTGAATTTATCTCTTAATGTAAAATGATTTAAATAAATTGAAAACACGTGCTAATAAATCCTGAGTATGTGGCTTATTAATGTGATCAAATTTTGTCGGAAAAAAAAAATTATTTATTTTTCTTTTTTTATTATAGTTTATTAATTTTTAATTACATACAAAAAAAAACAAAAGATGATTTTAAAATTTAAGGCGATTTACTATTAAAAATTTTTATACAAAAATTTTGATAAAAATAAAAATTTTGTTTTTCATAAAAATATAAATTTTAAAAATTTTTATGAAAATTCAGATGAAAAATTAAAATCAACTGCGACACAAACGGCCTTTCGACATTCGTCCTCTCGACACAATGGGCCTTTCAACACATTCGGCCTTTCGACATTCGCCCATTCGATACATTCTGCCTTTCGAAATTCGACTTTTCGACATTCGGCCTTTCGACACTTTCGGCCTTTCGACATTCAGCCTTTCGGCACATTCGTCCTTTCGATATATTCGGCCTTTTGACATTCGGCCTTTCCACATTCGACCTTTCGACACATTCGGCCTTTCGACATTCGGCCTTTCGGCCCTATTCCGTGATATTCATCGTATTGGCTTGAACTTGAAAAAATTAAAATTTTGAATTCCTCCCTCTATAGAAATATGTTGAGGGATGTTGCTGGAAGCTGCGTTTAGTTGCAAGGCGATACTCGATAAACGCTCAAATAAATCGTCTAGACATTCGTTGTTGTCTGCTTTTTGAAGCAAACAGAGGCAACTTCGAACGGTTACTCCGTGGGTAATTGATATAATTGCAGTAATGTTGAGAGGCAGGGCTTTTCACGATAATCAAGTAGCCCAAACGTGAGAGGCAAGGGGACTCACGATAATCAAGTACCCCAAACGTGAGAGGCAAGGGGACTCACGATAATCAAGAACCTCAAACGTGAGAGGAAAGGGCATCACGATTTTGACGATAACCAAGCACCCCAAGCCTTAGAGGTAAGAAGACTCACGATAATCAACCATCCCAAAGGACACAGAATTTACTAAGGCCGCGTCTTTGTTCTCGGGTAACACTACAAGTAATGTCTTCGAATTTTTTGCAGCTTCTCGAAGTGCCGCCAAACACTTAACATGCATAAAAATCTCAGAAATTTAAATTGACAGCATCGGAGTGCTTTTTAAACATTTAAAAAAATAAATAAATTTTATTATGCCCAGGAAGTATTTTTTTTAAATATTTAACCTTGATTTGATTTTCTCAAGGTCATAATAATACACTTGGAAATATATTTCGAACGTAAAATTGGTTTTGTTAGACCGAAGTAATTTCACCCTCTTTTCGAATCCCTTGTCATAAATAAGGGTTTCCATGTTAAAAAATCAACTTGACCTTCAAATGACCTTGAAAATCGACAATTTTTGTCTGTACCACTTTTTGTAGCTGGCATATTTTAGGAGATATTTGGATCCGCCAATTAAAACCCGTCACCCGGTATATATGACACAAAAAAATATACAAGTAGTTATTTATTATCATATTAGGTGCTTTAAAAAAACTATAAAAGTTATTTCTAGGACAGGACCAACAAATTATAAAATATTTCCTCTTGGCCCCTAGGGGTATTTAAATCAAAATCATCTTGGCGCGCAATGTGTTAAAAAGGAACTTCAGTTAAAAAAAAAGGTTTTTTGGTCAAAAAACAGTTTCACTGACATGCTTTTAGTTTATTTGGGAATAACCTTCTTGAAAGGCCTTTGCCAGTCACAAGTTTTTGGACTAAAACACCTTTTGTTTGGTTGTTTTTTTTTTGATTGTAATGTCTTCTTAGACCGATAGTTGGCTCCGAGGCCACAGTCAACAGCAGTTAAGTTAAAAATTAAAGTGGAAATACCTTTTGAAAAGGGGATTCTAAAAAGGAATTAGACGCAAAATTATTCTCGGTGAATAGAGTCAAAAACAATTCAGTTAAAAAATGAAATGTGTTTCGGTCAGAAAACAGTTGACTGAAATGCCTTTTGTTTATTTGTATTAAATAACTTTGACTGGAATAGGACTGAAAACAGGAGGATTTTTTGATATATGTATTCAGCGCAAGGTACAATTTAAACGAATAAAGCAAAATTTTGTGGCGACAAATATTTGGCTTCAAAATTAATATTTTAGAACAGAAAACAAAAAAAATCGAGACAAATCAACAATTTTTGTGTTCCATTCCAATAGTTCCAACAAATTAAAAATGTTGCCAATTTAAAATTTTTTGTTCTAAAAAAGACTTTTCGATGATGCCAAGAAATTTATGTTTGTTATGTAACTTGGCTCTTTTATTAATTTTGTGTACCTCAAATGTTAATTGTTTGTGTGCTGGTTTATTGCCAGCGTCTGGAAAACGGAGATTTATTTTTTATATTAGACTGGAAATTTCCATTTACTAAAATATTTTAAAATCGTTTTGGACGTTAATTTCACTTTTTACAACAATTTTGCCTGGAATTCCTTTCATTAAAAAGATTTGACTGAATCTCTTCTTTTCACAAAGAATTTCAATCAAAAAAGTTTTGACTTGAAGGCCTTTTTACTTTTTTTGATTGAACTATCCATCTGTAGTTTACCATCTGAACAAAATGCTTTCAAATTAAAAATATTTTGACTTAGTTAAAAAAGAACCAAAAGCAATTACAGTCCAAAAATTTCCGACTAAAATACCTTTCAATAAGGTTGTTTAGTCTAAATTGTTTTCTGACCGAAACACCTTTTTTTGGACTGAAGTACCTTTTTAAATGAAGTTTTAGTCAAAATCTTTGTATGAGAAAATTTTATGAGTGAAACCCCTTTCGTTTTTTGACTAAAATGTTTTTAACTCAATTAATTTTTTCGGCTTTTTTTATAGACAAATATATTAATTGTTCATGACAATCACAATATTTTCGATTTGGTAAATCAGAAAAATAAAGAGGCCAATCCCTCATAACATATCTACTGAAAAAGGTACAATCGAAATATCATTTCTCCTCCCCGTAATTTTAGCCCAATGTATTACTCTTCAAAAAAGAGAACCCTCCATGAGTTCTTTATGTTGGTAGTTTGGTTTTTTACTGAAAATTTGGTCTACTCAACAGGTACCTACGACCAAACTACAAAAATACAACTTTCGCCAGTCACTTTAAGTATCTGGCCAGAACGTACTGACATAGCGAATTATATTCACTATATCAAATATCAAGCTACCAGATGAGTAGACCAACTTTTCAGTACGAAACCAAACTAAAAACGTGAAGAACTCATGGAGGGTTCTCATTTCTGAAGAGTAATACATTGGTATAACTCTTAGCCCTTGGGTTAAATTTACGGGGAGGGAGGAATGATATTTCTACTTTTTTCAGTAGATATGTTATGAGGGATTAACCTCTTTATTTTTCTGATTTACCAATTCGAAAATATTGGGATTGTCATGAACAATTAATATGTTTGTCTATAAAAAAAGCCGAAAAAATCATTTGATTTACAGACAGACAAATTAAATTCTTAATAAATGTTTTTAACTGTATTCCCGGATTTTGCCAGGAATTCCATTTTAGTCAATAATGTTTTGACTTGAATGCCGTTGTAGTTAACTTCATTCTGAAAAGGCATTTCAATTTTTTGACTGAACCTCCTTTATGTTTTTGACTGGTATTCCCGGAGCCCGGTATTTGGTGATAATTATAAGTACGCTCAATGTTTATTTTGGAGAAAACAGCGTTGCCTTAAAGTTTGAGGGAGAAATAGTAGATGTGGGGAAGGCGAGAGAAGATACCTATCTGATACCGTAATCATGTTTAATCGGCGATAGTTTCCACAAGAGAGCCAGTCATTGCTGTCACCCATCGGTACTAAATATAACGTAGTGCACGCGACTTTGTGTTTTACTGGATGGTCACAAACAACAATTTGTAGCAAAAGTTAAGTAGAAATCGTGCGGTTTATTTTGTTTCGCTCGTATTTTGTTGTTATATTATACTGTTTAGTATTTTTTTTTCTCGAAATATTGTGAAATTAAAAAAATCCGCTGGGATTACCACCCCAAGTTTTTAATAAACCAAAAAAAAAAAAAATCTTAAATATTCATTTTTTCCTCTCCTCTATATAGTCGAGTAGTCGACGTCGAGTATAACAACATTGGTTATTAACATTTCATTTATAAATTATTTAACAAAAAAGAAAAAAAATTATTTGTATTATTTTATTTTTTTAAATATTTTATTTTATTGTACTAACAAACTTCAACGACCCCAAAAAATAAATTTATTCCAACATCCCTTATATATTCCTTGTATACGTTCCATGAAAAACGACCAATATATACACCACTCTGCTGCTTTTTTTTTGTAATATTAAAATATACAAAAAAAACTCTAGTAATAATAATAATAAAAAATTCTTTTTTTATAAATATATTATATATAAAAAAAATTAAATAAAAAGAAAATAATAAATAAATAATAATAATGAAAAAGCATAAACATTTATTTTTTTTTTCTTTATATTTTCGGCGCCCAGTGTTATTGATTTTTCGCATACACACAGTTTTTTTTTTTTTTTCTATAACTTCTGTGTGTTTTTTTTATTTTCACTACTTACTGCTTACAAAGTGTTTTTCCCATTTTCTCCGTTGTTTATGTTTATTATTTATATATTTTTATTATATATATTTTTTTGTTATTATTTTTTACAACAACAGAAAAGAGTTTATATAACTTAAAGTTTGTTAGATGCTTTATGAAAAAAAAAAAAAAAATATATTATATGTTGTTAAATAAAACAACAAAACGTTATGAAGCCTATCAGCGTTTTTATTCTCTCTCACATAAAATGTGTACCATAATTCTCGAAATACAAAACAACAAACAAACAAAAAAAAACATCCAACAAGACAACAGCAACAAAAAAAAAAAAAAAAATTAATAAAAATGCTATCTTTATTAGCGGACGACGGAATATTACCCATTGCTGATGCTAATGGCAACGAAGATACGAAAATCAATACTTTTGTTACTCGCATCGCAGTCTAACAAAAAAAAAAAAAAACACCACGGAGGCGGTGGAGGTGAAATAATGGTGGAGAAACAATACAACAACGAAAAACAAAAATGGCAAATTAATTATTAAAAATCTTTTTATTGCTTCACCCTGCTTTTCATTGCTGCTGGTTTCTCGATACATACTCGTTGTATATACATATATACATATAAGAGATATTAATTTTTTTTTGCTTGGTTTCTGGTTCATGATTACCAGCAAAAGTTTCGTAACGGGTGATACGCTCGGCGTAGGATATTTGATTAGAGTCGCGATGTTCATTTCACTTAATAACGAATATTAATTTAATATCTCTACTCTCACCTTAGACTAATCAAAATGAATACATGAAATAATTTGTCTAGTGGAATTCAAAAAAATATCAAAATAGTTCCTAGAAAATTGCATTTATCAAGTGAACTGCCATACCTTTATATCATCTCATAATGAAATTGGTTATAGTTTCCTTGGACTTACCTAAAATGAAAAAAAAAAAAAAAATATTATTATTATTAATTATTATTATTTAGTTATTTATTATTTAAATTGATTAACTAAAACAAATTATTTTTTTACAAATTTATGACGTAGAACTACTACGCATATTGACTTGTTATTTGATTACATCGGAGAGACCAGAGAGAAAATTTATCTGAAATATTCCATCATTTTTAATCTGAAAAAGACATTTTTCAGATTTTAAAGCGCTGAACCACTTAAAATGAGCTAACTACTGTTTTGTAACAAACTATGACCACGAAAATTGGTTACCTACGCATAACAAATAGAGTTCTCCATTTTGAACGTCCAACTATGTATTTCTCAAGTAGACCATATAGCTTTAATATTTCACGCTTGGAGTGAATTAATGCCTTAATTCCTTTCCTTTTCCTTACATAGGAATTAAGATCCATGAACCTTATTTCTTTTCTGAAATGGCATTAAAGTTCATCGTAGGAAGGAAATAAGGCCCACGGTCGTTATTATCTTTTCTTGAACTAATTTTGGTAAATGAAGATTTATTTTTAAAAGGCTGGCAATAAAGCGGCACACAAATAATTAAGCGGCACAAATTTATGTGCAACAAAAAACAATTTCTTAGCATCATAAAATTAATTTTTTGGAACAAAATATAATAATTTGGCGACATTTATTATTTTTGGCACTATTGGAAGGGAATACAAAAAAAAAATATTTTTGGGCATTGAATTAAAGGTTTTGAGAGTCAACCATTAGAAACAAAAATAATAAATAGGATCTCTTTCTTACAAAGAAATCTAAATTGCTTGTCAGTTTGCTTATGAATATTTTTCTAAGGTAGCGTAGAATTTTTTCAAATAATTAATTATTTCTAGGTCATCAAAATTCAATACTCTCATTGTTTTATCAAGCGTTAGTATTATAAGCGTATATTATGTTGCGCTGCAGCAGTGCCCTTAACTCAAAAAAAAATGGACCACAACTGAATTTTTGTTGTTGCGGTCAAAATAAGTAAGTGAAATTAATTCGAATGATTTTACTTACTTATTTAAGATGGCGTCGAATAAGTCAATAAGCATGAAATAAGTATTGATTTCGAAAACAGCCTAACACTACGTTTATATTATACGTACAAGTATGTATTTTTTTGCTATTTAATTATTTTTCCGCTGTGGTTCACACTAGCTTTGCGATTTGTAGTGTGAACGCATACTATAAAAGTTTGTTGTTTTAGACAGATAGATTTCTGTATTCAATTCAGTTTAATTTTATTTATCAGTTTGATTTTCTTTCTAGATTATGCATTTTTGTTTTGACAACAAATATACGAATGACATTAACATATATGTAGTTATTAGTCAGGGTTCACATTACAACGTATTATACTAATACTTTTCTGATACAGCAGTACTTTATCGAAATATCAAAAAAGTATGTAATAAAATATTTAAATATTTAAATTTGAGTTCACATGACGATACTTTTTTGCTGCATACTTTTATTCTGCTAATCTAAACGTGGTATAAGGCCCTTTTCCAAATACTTACTTATTTCAAACTTATTGACTTATTTGCCGCCATCTTAAATAAGTAAGTGAAACCATGCCAATACATTTGGCTTACTTGTTTTGACAGCTACAGGAAAAAAGTATTATTTTGTTTATTGTATTCAAAAACATTATTTTTAAATTGCTTATATTTATTGTTTGAATTTGTTTGAAAAATTTTAAAACATGGACATTATTAGGAGAATTGGAAAAAAATAATTTTAGATAATTCCAACGGCATACGGCAACACTATTTCGTCTATTTTTATATGATAAGTAAAATTTAATATAATTATGTATATAAAAATTATGACTAAGGCTCTTTTCCAAATACTTATTTATTTCAAACTTATTTATGGAACCTAACTTATTACATAAGAAATTACATTGAATATGTTAGGTTCCAAAAATAAGTTAGTACATAATTGGAAAAGGGCCTTATACCATTGACAGACACAAAGATCATTTTATAAATGAGATCAAAACAAAATAATTCTATCTCACTTGCACTTTCTGTCTTTTTTTGTATTTGATGTTTATCGAGTTTGTACAACTAGATTACGATAATGAAGCTACGAAGGAAGGCAATCCTGAAAGCTTTAAAATCGTGTTGTGACAGACTTAAAAAAATAACTACATAATCTCGAATTCAAGATTGGCTAAATTGTGTCTGTCGGGAGTATTAGGCTGTTTTCGAAACCGATACTTATGACGATTTCGATTCGGCTTCTACCAAATCTTTGAATGATCACTCTCTATCGAATTGCTCTATATTATTGCTGAGTATTATATACAGTGATGTGGAAAATAATGACACTAATTTACAACATTCGAAATGAAACTAGTTGCGCTTTAGTGAAAATAGCAATCTTCGATACTTGTGAAAAGACATACAATAGTACATATGAAAGCTAATTATCAAATCCACTTCGGTAGTGGATTATGATGCATGTGAAGTTAGGCGCATTCCAAAAGACTTCAGGTTTTTCGACACGCATTCTACACTAAGCCTGTTTTCCAAACGATACTTATTTATTTATTTATTTATGGAACCTAACTTATTCCATAAGAAATTATGTTGAGTAAGTTAGGTTCCACAAATGAAATGATGTTGTTAGGTTCCACGAATGAAAACCTAATATTCTGGAAAGGGTAAAGAAAGCTACGGTAGCGATATACTATTGCAAGAATGCCATTGGGAAAGGATGGGGGCTGGAGCCCCCAATCGTAAATTGGCTTTATACCGTAATAATCAGACCCACACTCTCTTATGTGGTAACAGTCTGGTGGCCTGCTCTGGACAAAACCGTCAACCAAAAGCTGTTGACAAAAGTTCAGAGCACAATCTCTCTGTGGATCAGTGGTGTACTGGAGACTCCGCTATTTTTGACTCCTCTAGATATCTTGGGGAAATATTTAGCAGCTTGTACTGCCATACGACTGAAATCCACCTCAATGTGGACGTGCAACAGTACAGGGCAAAGTTCCGGACTAGGATCCCATCCAGGGAGGACTGGATGATGGGTGCAGTTTTGGAACGGGAAAGTCGGGCTGGGGTGTTCTGCGAGGAACTTCTGTTAAATCTCTTCTTCCCTCTCCCCGACTACTGTACCATGTTTCAAGCTGAAGTAACTGCCATAAAGGATGTCATAAACAGGCTGTCATTAAATCGCTTCAATCACACCTCCTCACGTCGAAAGTAGTCCAGAACTTTCTTTCATCTCTTAACGAGAGTTCAATCTCCATATTTTATGGGTGCCGGGACATTTCATAAGTACAGGGAATATAAAAGCCGATAAACTGGCTCGACATGGTACAACGGACCATAAGCAAAGTGCTGCTTCAGGAAAGAGCTAGCAAGCTGACGATTGACAGATGGTCAAGTATCACCTTATGCGTAATAACTCGAGTCAGATCAGAGTGCTTGTTGGAGCGATTGAAGCGAATAGACTTGGCTTCTTTTCACATGACTACTGTCGTAGTTGCGAGGATGAAAAGGAGGAAGAGACAGTACTTCATCTTCTTTGCACCTGCCCTCGTCTGGCAACGAAACAGACTAAAGCACAAACATATCAACACCTAATAATAAATCTTTGTATTAGAGTTTTTGGTGTCTAATTTTAATACTAATAATTGTAATTCTATTAAATCTTATGATTTTAGGCGTGCTGATAATGATGGTCTGATTTCTTATTTCAAATCAGTAGAGTGGGATTCGTGTTTTTCGTTGGTGGATATTGACCGCGACGTGCAAATTTTCTATGACCTTTTATTCATTGGCTTCGACAGGTTTGTACCGGTTTCTAATAAAAAAGTTAATCGTAATATTCCTCCGTGGTTTAATAACGATCTAATAAACCTACGTAATCGTAAGAAAAGTTTTATCGAAGATGGAAGTTATCCTTCCTAAATTTTATCGAAACATTTTGACGATTTGCATTATATTGCTTATAAAAATTGTATTAATAAGAATCATTTTGGAATTTCGTTGACTCTAAAAGGAAAACTTTTGGATTTCCATTAATTATGCGATTCAATGATGTTCCTAGTAACAATTCTGGGGATATTACTGACTTATTTGCTTCATTTTTTCAAAATACATATAGTCGGACTGATATTGATAATAACAAATATGTTAGTGCAGAAGGTAGTTGTACCAACTCTTGTTTGTACACACCTCACATATCTAAAGAGGATATTGTTAAGTCCCTCCATTTGTTTAAGGATGGATGTGGCCCAGATGGTATTCCTCGAGTCTTAAAATTTTTTAATGATTCACTTTAAAATGTGTTTTTCCGGTTGCCTGGAAATTGTCTCATATTGTACAGATATTTGAATCTGGTAATAGGAGTGATGTTTCTAACTACAGGGGTATTTCGTTATTGTCAGCCATTTCTAAATTATTTGAGTCTATTGTGTGTGATTATATGTTTTTTGGACTAAAGTCGTTTATTGTAGATGATCAACATGGTTTTTTCCGTGGGCGTTCTATTGTGTCAAATTTAATGGAGTTTACGAAACATGTCACGGAGGTGATTCAGAGTAATGCTCAACTGGATGTCATTTACACCGAGTTCAGTAAGGCGTTTGACTCAATCAATCACTTTATTGTTTTGCAAAACTTAAAATCCTTCGGAATTAATGATAATTTAATCAAATGGCTTGAGTCGTACCTCACTGGGCGGGTACAGTCTGTAGAAATTAACAACAGTTTTTCTAAACCAATTTATGTTTATTCTGGAGTACATCAGGGCTCACATCTTGGTCCACTTATTTTCTTATTATTTGTAAATGATATCACAAAAAGCATAAAATTTTACCGATGTCTAATATATGCTGATGACCTAAAAATATTTTCTCCTATTCGTAGTCTATCTGATGCAGTTAAATTACAAATGGATATAGACGGGGTAAGCTCTTGGTGTAAGAATAATTTATTACATTTGAATGTAGCTAAGTGCAAAATGGTGACGTTTACACGTTCATCTTCGCATCAATCGTGTTAACGAAATAAGGGATCTTGGAATTACATATATATTCACTTCTACATTATCATTTAATCGTCATTTTGACATGATGTGTGCTAAAGCCAATTCTATGTTAGGATTTTTAAAACGTAGTGTGAAATCTACCTTCATATGTAGATAGCATGCTGCTATTTTTATTTCCGATTTACTTAACGGTAATATTTTGAGTGCGCACTTGTTAATGAACCTAAAATTGTATGCTCCTATTAAAAACCTACGTACTCGCACACTCTTGAAAATTGATTTTCACCGAACGAATTATGGAAGTGACGAGCCTTTGAATTCTATGTCGAAACTTTATAACGTACTTTGCATATTTTGCAACTTTAACCAGAGCCTTCTAGAGTATAGAGCCATAATCATAATGACGTATTTTTTAGAAGCTTTTTTAGTGGTATAACATTTCACTGATTTCCATAGGAATCCATAGTAAAAATGGTGTTTTTTAGCTTCAAGTTTTTCAATGAAAAAGGCAAAAATATTATAAAATGTTTATATAAATGTTTTCTACATATCTTTAAGAACAATATACAAGAAGGCCATATTGGTATTAAGTAAATATTAATTGCAGAAATATTAAAATTAAATTATTTCTAAAATATATTTTTTCGAACTTTCATTTTGAAAAATACATCAAAGTTGGCTCTGACGAATTAAAATAATACTTGCTAAATTAATCTTTAGTTTTACTAGTATGTGATGTCTAAAATGTCTACAGATTTAATCATAAAAATTATCACACGTTCCTATATTTTGTGAATTTGTTTGGCTTTTCCTACCATTTTTGAACTTGAAATTTCCCCAGGTGGTAACTTTTGGTATGCTTTTACTAAATTTTTACGGCCATCACTGCCATTTATGTAATGTTTATTGGCTTAATGACCAAACGAATTGTAGTAAGCTTTTATTTCAATTTGACCAGAATGCTGTTGTTATGAATTTATTTTTTATATTTTGGTTTGGGGTGGGAAAGGGGCTTAAGTAATTGGTCTACAAATAGTCCAAATGTCATCCTCACCTGCACGTGGTGCACCCTGTTAGATAACTAACGAGACTCTGGCGACCGAGACACGGCGGCATAACTGACTAGGACTACCGAGAATTTAGTAAATGATCTTCTGAAACCAGACCCACTACCAACTCGTTCGTACTGGTCAGAGTGGTAAATGCTTTATGACCAGTAAAATAAACAATATGAATACAACTAATTCAGGAAATTGTACCCCAGGTGGTAACCCGGCTAATCAGCTGGCAAATCCACCCTCTAACGAGGCTGGCTCAAAGGATTCTGGGGTGAGCCAATCATTGTTTAACAGCCCTTTTGGGCAACCCAACCCATTTAAACAACAATCCAGGGTGGGTAGATCACCACCACCAATAGCGAACACCTTAGAAAGGGAGAACGCAGAACTGCGTAATAAGATTTACGAAATAGAAAAGTTAACGTTAAATCTAAACAAAGACCTCAAAAACTTACAGCGAGAAAAAAAGGAGTTAAAAGATGCTCTAAATGCAGTAATGTCTGAGAAAGAAACCACTAAGATAAACAACACCAATGATCATATAGAGGTTATGTATGAAACAGACGAGGAAGAACTCAATAGAGAAACGGGATGGATTCTGAACCGTAACAAAAAAAATAAGAAACGTAAGATGAGTAAATCACCACAATCAGTTGAGCAGCTTCCAACCGGAAGTAGGCACGTGCAACAGGAGGATAAAGCTCAGGTTCCGTCGGACCAGAAACGATCAAGTAATGAATTCCCAACCGGAAGTAAGAATGTACAACTGGAGAAAAAAGTGCCACGGCCACCTCCAGTAATAATATCTAATTGCAATAATTATCAGAGTGTTAGAAACATCATGGACAACAATCATTAAACTTTCAAGCTACAGCGTTAAATAGTGGTGATATCAAAATAAATGTCACAGACGGTGATAGCTATAGAAAGTTAACAGGAGCTCTTAAAGAAGAAAAGACAGCATGGTATTCCTACGAAGATAAGCAGACAAGGCAAACCAAAGTCATTGCTAAGAAGCTATACGCTTCATGCAAACCAGAAGAGATAAAAGAGTATCTTTTGGAGAAAAAATACAAAATTAAAGAAGTTACACAGCTGCTAAAAAGAGGTGACAAAACATCTTTTCCATTATATATGTTGTCTTTTGAAAGAATAGAAGACATTAAAAATATTTATACAATCAGCGAAATACTCCATATGAAAGTGCAAATAGAAGCAGTTAAAAAATCTAAACTGATCCCCCAGTGCAAAAAGTGCCAAGTCTACGGACACACGCAAAACTTTTGTAATAAGGAACCCAGATGCGTGAAATGTGTAGGAAAACACCGTACGGCTGAATGTACGAAACCAAAAGACACCCCACCAAAATGTGTCAACTGTGGAGAGACCTACCCAGCCAACTACAGAGGTTGCATTGTTATAAAAGAGCTGCAAAAAATTCGCAACAAAACAAGGGAAACTTCAACAATTACCAGGCCAGAAATTAACTCAGCCTCAACAAGAATACCTACAAATTTCAGGCCACACCAAACATTAAACCAGCCATCAAGAACTAATCCAAATGTAACATTTTCTCATGTACTATCTACTGGAAGTTCGAGAAGACAACATAGTCCTCTTTTAGTTAATGATTCAAATAATAACCAAACTAATAAAATACTACAATATATTCTTGATAGACTTAGTTCACAAGAAGAAAAGCAAGGAAAAGCCCTTATATCAATCCTACAAAGGCTCACCCTACTCGAAAAACATGGCAAATAATTTAAAAATTCTTGCATGGAACTGCAATGGTATATTGCGACGACAAAATCAACTATTTCTTGAAACACACCTTACTACTCAAAGTCATATAAAAATCCGTGGCTACGAAGTTCACTCAGCAGTTCATCCTAATAATAATGCACGAGAGAGCAGTGCCGATTATAAAAAAAAATATTAAATACCATCTGCAACAAAAACTTGAAAGTGATGAAATACAAGCAATTAGCGTTAGCATTAATACCCGCAACCACAAGTTAGTGGTATCCGAAATATATTACCCACCTAGATATAACATCAAAGAGAATGCTTATACTCAGTTCTTCAAGCAGCTCGGTGAAAAATTTGTAATCGGGGGTGACTTCAACGCTAAACATACTGACTGGGGATCAAGACTAACCACAACTAAAGGGAAAGAGCTTCATCAAGCAATAATTAAATACAACTGCAACTGGCATTCTACTGGAAAACCAACTTATTGGCCCAGTGATCAAAATAAAACACCAGACCTAATTGACTTCTTTATAACAAGAAAAATCCCGGTTGATTATATACAAGTCTAGGAAGGATTGGACTCCACATCTGACCACTCCTCTATTGTAATGATAATAAGTGATACAATAATTACTAATGATAAACAGCCACTGTTAACAAATAAATATACTGATTGGAAAAAGTTCAGGAATGAACTAAACAATAGCATCATTTTAAACACACAACTTTCATCAGAAGAAACATTAGAACAGGAGGTGGAGAAGCTCGTCAAGGACATACAGATAGCGGCGTGGAAAAGTACTAACACAACAAACAAAAAAATAGCTGGCAAATGCTATCCAATGGAAGTCAAATCACTAGTTATAGAGAAGAGAAGTACCCGTAGGGAGTGGCAACGTACACGAGACCCAACCGTCAAAAATAGATTAAATAATTTAACACAACGAATCCGTAGAGAAATACGGTAATTCAAAAATAAATCAATAAATTCATACCTACAATCTCTCACCTATGATAAAGGTATTGATTATTCATTGTGGAAAGCAACCAAATATTTGAAAAGGCCAGTTATGCATATACCACCAATAAGAACAAATAATGGTCATCTGGCTAAAAGCAAAGAAGAAAAAGCAGAAAAATTCGCGGATCATCTCGAGCGTACCTTTCAGCCAAATTTAACAACACTTAACCAACAGGATATATTGTTCGAGAACCAAACAACTATCCTGAGACAGGAAATTTCATTAACTAATGCTAAAGAAGTAAAACAAGTAATAAAGAACCATGTAGTACTTAAAAAATCACCAGTTGATAACTGGAGAGATTCTAAAACAACTACCTAATAAAGCTATTAAAAAAATATCGGACATAATTAATGCTTCCTTCAGACTCAGTTATGTCCCTCTATCTTGGAAATTTGCGGAAATGATAATGATTCGTACAGGCCAATATCCCTTCTTCCAACTATGTCGAAACTATTTGAGAGATTGTTATTAAAACGAATTAAACCAGAAGTTGTAAAATCAGGAGCTGTTCCGCCCCATCAGTTTGGATTTAGAGAGGAACACTCCACAATCTAGAGAAAAAAAAGATTTGTTCAGCCATATTTCTTGACATAGCGCAGGCATTTGACAAAGTCTGGCTAGATGGTTTAATATTTAAATTGGAGAAAACTCTGCCATTTGAGTATTGCGAACTGCTAAAGTCATACCTGAAAAGGAGATATTTTAGAGTTAAACCGGAAGGAGTTTACTCCAGTATTACGTACTGTTTTTCGTGGAAAATACACGTGAAAAAGAAAGCAGAAGAGCTTCAGTTAAAATATAGAAAAATGTACTGGTTAATTGGAAGAAACTCTCAGTTATCCATTCACAATAAACTTATGCTTTATAAACAAGTACTCAAGCCGGTCTGGACATATGGTATTCAACTATGGGGATGCACCAAAATCAGCAATCAACAGATAGTTCAACGATTTCAAAATAAAGTCCTCAGAGGAATTGTAAATGCCCCTTGGTACACTCGTAATAGTGACCTTCATAGAGATCTCGGAATAGACACAGTCGCAAGTAAAATAAAGAAATGTGCTCAAAAACACCAGGAGAGGCTCCATCATCACCCTAACATCGAAGATGCAAGACTACTTCATCAAGAGGGTATAATAAGAAGACTTAAAACCTTTTGAGTTACCTGAATAGTCCGCACAATGCAACATCAACCAAAACAACACTTTATGTAAAGAACACATATGAGTGCTTTATTATTATATTGTCAGAGTCAAACGCTGTTAGTCAAAAATGACTAGTTACTTTGTTACGGCTGTCTTATATTTTATTTCACTGCCAACCTGTCCATGATGATTGGGGCGGGTGGGTGCGACTGTATAATGGTAAAATATTGTATAAGTGTATATTTAGTGGTACAAGTATAATATGTACTACTTCTTTAGGGTTAATGAACTTTATTTAATTTTGTTTATTTTATGTATATAAACGAGTTAGTGGTATACGTAGATTAATATAGAATACCATTCAAATAGGTAGTGATAACGCTATGTTATTGTTTTTTTTTTCTCCTCTCCTACTTCGTGATATATTTCTGTTGTCTTCGTGCGATGGTAATTTGGACATACCATGACGGTTATATCTTACCCCGTTTGACGGTTAGAGTTGTGTTGGGAATTCGTGGTAGAGGTATGGGTGTAATGAATTTGGAAATACAGGCGTATGGATATTACTCTATCTATGTAAAACAATGAGGTATTTCATGTATGTGTACAGATAAACCCGAAAACGGTAGATTATTTTTTTTGTTGCATGGTGAAGGATTGGTCATAATATCTAGTGAGGCCACCGCGAACAAGTCTTAAAAAAAAAAAGTGAAAAATTAATTTAATAAATATTTTTATAATTGACCGGCCAAAGTTTTGAAGTGAGACTAGTGATATCATATTAAATTCTAATGAGAATTGATTTTTCTTCATTCGGTGAGATCCCCTTTCTTAAGTGATAATTTTTTGGGTGTAATTCGTTTTGTTAAATTGACCCGTTTTACTTTAAGGTTTATAATTGGTCAACGGTATCGCATCATACAATGTTTTTCCGGAATTTTCCTGTACGAACCGTATACGGAGTATAAGATTTTAATAACTTATATTCACAAAGCGGGGCTTCAATATAAAAATTCCGGGTTATATAATTGGTAACTACCTAATCAGATAATTCTAAGTTATCTCAGTTATATCCACTATTACGTGTTCTCAAATAAATGTTAACACCACCCAGCAAACGAATCAGATAGTTTAGTGGAATTGCTACAATAGATTCACGAGATAGAAGACATCAAACGTCCGCAATTAGACTTTCGGATACACAATGGGGAGCTATTGGGCATTTTTGTATTTCGAATGAATCATACATTGACAGATGGGAATTGTCGTGCCGAAACACTAGTGCTTAAGTAAAATTATTGTCGTGAAAATCTAGTGGCATTATTATTATTTTTTTTTATTTTATCTTAAAAAGTTTTTGCTTACATTAGTTGCCTAAAGAAAAAAAAAATCAGTTACTTTATTTCTTAATTAACTTTCATTATTTAAAGTAACATCAGGTTGATAAATAAATTAGAACACGTATTGTTGGAAACGAATTTAAAGTTTCAGGTACATCCTTGCAACCATTTAAAGACGCTACAGGGTACCCTTTGGCGACGATATGGGTGAGTTTTTTTAATAAAAATTTTTGTTATTTAATTATATTTTATCATAATTAGTTTCCAATCTACTACGTTCAATTCAAAATTAAGTTTTTTTTTTATATATATCATATTTATATTTTTTTTGTATGGCTTGGGCAAAGCGAAATTTCTTGAGTGTTATTATTATTCTTAACTACAAATTATTATTCAATAAAGTTAATTGAATCCAGTGAAGTTGTTAAAAAAATGGAGTGAGTTTTTTTTTTTGTTAACTGATGATGATGAGTTCTCGAGGGTGGCCCTTTTGCATTTGCCAGGGATATTATTATTTATTATTTTCTTCTTATTGCACGCATGATTTGTACGAGCCATGAGTCTTTGTGTTGAAGACCCTCCCAGCCGTTGAGTCTACCCGCTAAAACGTGCATTCACAAGGCGGTTCGTTACAACTTTGTAAAAAATTTTATTGTTATCATACTCATAAATAAAATTATTAAAAAAAAAAAAAAAAAATATTTTGGTTTAAATAATTCAATAATTACAAGAAAATGAAAACGATTTACTTAAACGTATTTCAGAAATCATATTTAAGAATTTGTAACGTTTTCATTTAAAAATTTGTCTTAGATAAAAAAAGTGATTTCCCATATGTTTTGGGTGTTTTACTATGAAAAGTTTGGTTTTTTCCTCGTTTCTAATTCCCTTATAAAAGCTTGGTTTTTTAGACTATGGCTTTGTATATTCAAGGTTGCTTTTGCTTTAACATGACGGAAGTGGAAATTAGACAATTATTGAAAAAAAAAATTATTTCAGTTGAATAATTTATTTGTGCTTTTAATAATTGAATTTTTTGAGAAAATTGTATTTTTTGTTATTATTAGTCAAAATTGTACTGGAGCTTATGGTTCCGAATAAATTTTTCTTTTTTAAAATAAAAAATAAAAAATTTTCTAGGGACACCCTTCTTCAAGGATCTGACGCACCTCTTTGTAGGATGGACGTCAGGAGTATCCAGCGCTTTATTAACAGCACCAAATGGTGTCAATGAGTTAGAGGACAACAATTATTCGTGGTATGGCTACGGACTATTTTTGAGTCTATGCCTGGTCCTAGTGGATCGCCACCTAAACCTAACCTAACCTAACCTAAAAGAATTTTCTTAAAACTAAAAAGTGGGCGGTTACGCTAAGATAGATCTACTGCGATGATATTTTACACACGATATTTTTCAACCCTTAATTAAAATTAATTCTTAATTTAATCAAATTAAAGAAATTATAATTCAAAAATAACAAGGAACCATTTGTTCGATCTGATTGGCGACACCAATAAATTCTGACTCACTATAAAAAATTCAGTCTTACAACTAGAATACTCCTCCCCCCTTCAAATACAAAATAATAATTAAATTAAGTCGTAAAAACACATGACGTTTAAATCAAAAAAGTGAAAAAAAAAAAAAAATATCTAAAATAAAAGATTTTTTTTTTTTTTTTTTTTTTAATTAAAAATAAATAAATATTTGGATTTAACAATAACAAGAAATATAGCCTTTCTTTTATTAGCCTTCATTATTACTATTATTATTTTTTTTTACTATACGTATAAATACTTTTATTTAAAATATATATTATTATTATTTTATAGTGAGGCGCCAACTTCTTTTGATGTTTTCAAAAAAAAAAAAAAATTTAATTTTTTTTTTTTAATTTTAATTTTAATTTTAATGTAATATTAATTTTTGATTTATAATTTTTTTTTTTTTTTTAATGACGAAAATTTATATTATATTGTTGTATTCTTGTGCGCTTATTTATTTATGAACACAAAAATAAAATTAATTTTTAATTTTTGTTTTTTTATATTCTCGCGTCTTTTTATTTTATAAATATTATGATTTAAAAATTATACATTTTGCTTCTTTTTTTTTTTTTATTAATTTTCCAAACACACATATTGTATTCATGCCGTGTGTGATAATTAATATTAATATTTCAATATTTTACAACAACAACAACAATTTTGTATAAAATATTATAATATTTTAAGTAATTGAAATGTGTTATGTTCGTTTATATAAATACATAATATGTACTCGCTAGCGTTAGGTGGAATGGTGTTTACGTACATATTTAACAATATTGAAATGGGCGGATTTACTAATAAAGCAACCAAAGATTTTTATTTTTTTAACGAAATCTTAATGTATTTAAAACTATCTTTTGTTCTTTTTTACTTACATAACGTTTAGTTTGAATTTTTCTAAATTCCAAGAATATTATATTGCGATGTGTTATGTAACACCGAGGTGATATTTTTCTACCATCTGATTTTTATCTTACGACGAGAAAATTTTTATTATTTTTATTGATTTGATATAAAAACGAAAAAAAAAAATTTTTTATTTTTCTTCTAGTTTTTGATTATATATAAAAAAAAAATTTGTTGATGAAACACAAAAAAAAATTATTTATTTTGGCGCCAAGTAATTTACTAACGCTTTTAGTTTTAATGCATTTTTAGATCTTTTTTCTAAAAAAAAATAAAAAATAAAAAAACATTTATATTTTAAGACTATTTTTTATTTTAACTAATAATATTTTATTTATTTATTATTATGTATACATAAAATAATATATACAACAGTGGTGATCTGAAGAATACACGCGCGCGTATAGAATTACTCGTAATTATGAATTTTGAATGGAAATGAAATTTAATGTTCCAATGTTTTGTAATGGATTTTGATTATAATGTTGCGGTTGCGAGATAAAAACTAGTTGGCGACTGAATATTGCATCTACATTTTTTGCTGAGATTTCATGTGAAATTTAAGTGGTTATTTTGAAGATTTCTTAATTTTTAAATTTTTTAAAGATAATTTTCTAATTTTTTACATTGGTACAATAGATTCTTTTGCACAGCTATGTTAAGTTTTTAACCTCTGTATTCAACCTGTAGATCTATGTTCTGTTACATTGAGATTTAATTATTTTTTATTATTATTGTAGTTACAAGTAAAAGCTTTTAAATGAATTGTTAAATAATAATTTGTTTACGACCTTCGAATAAGCTTCATGCCAAGGTCCATGGCATGACTAAATAGAAACGATATCTTAGGCAAAATTGGTTTCTAATTCATGAAAAATAAAATTTTGAAGATCTTGGAAATCTTAAAATGTTTAAATTGTAATACACTTTTTTAATTAATTTATTTATTACGTTTTTCTTTTACACGTATAATTCCTTCATTCTGTTGACGTTCCTTTCAGCTTCGCTGCTCTTTTTTTAATATTCGTTCTTCACACATTTTTCTTTCTCTTTTCGTTATTCTTACAATACCCACCACCGACAAAGCGGTGGCAGCACAAATCAAGAGTGAAGATAGAAATGATTATATTTGAATTTGAAAGGAACGTTAACTATTACAACTCGGCCGATCTGACAATTGATCGACTCGATCAAAACAAATAAAAATATATTATTAATACAAACTTAAATATAGAAATGGAAAAGAACTATAGATCATCATAAAATTATTTAAACAATTTATAAAATTCAAGTGTCATAATCCCGAATCGATCCACTTTTAGCTGGCTCGTCGCGCCCATCAGTCTACATTCTCAAGTGTAAAGCCTCAATCACCCCTTCAAACGGGAGCTGAGTCAGCTGACAGTTTTCAATGTCACGAATGCCATACCGATCATTCGGGAGTACTTTATGAACAACATACGGTCCGCGAAATTTTGGAATAAGTTTTTTATTAATCCCGATGGTAGTATCAACATTTCTAATAACCACAAAATCGCCCTCACTAAAACACTTAGCGGGTCTATTTTTCGACAATTGATATCGTAAGTTTGCTTGCTGGGAAACCTCAGTAGCAATTGATGCCTTATTGCGTGATAATTCCAAATCGCGATCCAGGTGACTATCGTTTTTATCGGCCAAATGCTCTGAGAACAAATCAACTTCTTCACCACGTTGTACAACGCCAAATAATAATTGAGATGGGGTCTGTTTAGTTCTTTGATGAATTGAGTTATTCATACTAAATTCAACACGAGTCAACATTTGAGACCAGTTCGAATGTTGTAACGGTTCGCTTAATTTGCTTAACATTGATTTCAAAACACGATTTCGCTTCGATATTAATGACGGAAGAGGACCAAACTGGTCAATATGAATAGTATCGAACGGTATAGGTTTTTTAGGAATATTGTGCAAATTTCGCTCATTAATACGAGTCGGAGTGGAATACATAATACACCGAATACAATTACGAATGAACTTTTCGACTTTTTCCTTAATTTCGGGAAACCAATAATGCATTTTAAGCTGATCAACGCACTTTGCCACTCCCAAATGACCAATTTTTTCATGAATCAGACGAATGACGTTGTCCTCCATCTCCTTGGATACGTATAGCAATAATCTACCGGAAACGCCTCGTCGATAAACCAATCTGTCACTCAATTCAAATAATTTGGATGAATTATGTTCCAGGCGGTCACGGATACAAACAATATCCGAATCTCGATTCTGCGTTGCTTGCAATTGCATGTCGATATCATCAGCACCAATGGCAGCAACTAAATAACAACGACTAAGCGCATCGGCGTGGCTCATTCGTTCGCCACTACGATATTCGATTGTATAATTATAATTTTCAAGCTCGAGGGCCCAAAGAGCAATACGAGCATTAACATTCCTCTTACTTAACGTCATTGTAAGCGAATTGCAATCAGTAACAATTCGGAATGGGATTCCTTCTACGCAACGAATTAATGATCGCCAAGGTTTCTAGTTCGAAACTGTGGTTTTGAGATTCAGGGACTGTCTGTCATACACTTTGAAAAATATGCCACTGGATGCAATTTTCCGTCTTCCTGCTTTTGCAACAACACACTACCGTATCCCAAAGCACTAGCATCACAGTGCAACTCAGTCTCGCATACTGGACTGTATAAAGCAAGCACGGGAGCAGAAGATAACTGATCTCGCAATATGGTAAAAGCTTGCATACATTCATCGGTGAATCGGAAGTTGTTATTTTGTTTAACTAAATCAAGAAGTGGTTTGGCAATTTTGGAAAAAAATGGAATGAAGCGTCGAAAGTATGCTTGGTCGTATGCCATCGCGATTTACAAGATATCCCAAGTACTCAATCTCAGTAAAACAGAATTTGCACTTTGATAATTTCAATTCCATATGATATTCACTAATTCTACGCAAAACTTTTTGTAACTAATCAAAATGTTCCGGAATCGTCCTAGTTGCTATCTGAATGTCATCCATATAAACAATGATGAGTCCGGATTCAATAAACTCTCTTAAAACACCGGAAATAAACCGTTGAAAGCTACTGGGACCATTTTTAAGTCCAAACGGCATGTGAAGATATTCAAATTGACCCTGAGGTGTTACGAACGATGTATAACAAATTGAATCTTCTGCCATTTTGACATGGTGAAAACCACTGCACAAATCAAGTACTGTGAAGTATTTTTTTCCTTCCAAGTACTCTAAGCAGTCCTCAATAAGCGGAAGTGGGTAATTGTCGCGAATAGTTAATTTATTTAATGCCCGATAGTCGACACACATCCGTGTCTCACCACTTTTTTTTTTTAACGATCACGATAGGTGATGCGTATGGCGAATCACTTGGACGTATAGTGTTTCTTTTTAATAGATCATTAATGATTTGGTTAACTTCATTTTTCTCGCGAAATGACAATCGTCTTGGTGAGCAATGAATTGGCACATCAGAGGTTAATCTAATTTTCATTTTGTAGTCGTGACAGATAGACGGTATATGTTCATTTTTCATATAATTTTCATCAATTATCCTAAGTAAACTGTCCTGGTGTAAAGAACTCAATCTGGTATTGATATCAATAGCGAAAACATCCGATTCAACACTAATATTAAAAATATACGGTAATGCATCTACCTCAAGCTCAACTGGCAACTCCGTCAAACTAGCGGAAACGATCGGAACTTCAGTCAAAGAACGTGACGAGCAACTTTCAGTGGAAGTAGTAGCATCAGAAACACAGAAATAAGTTCTAATTCAATATTTGATGATACATTGTCCGGTTTTAATGACAAAAAAATGCCAAATGCATCCATAAAATCCCGACCAAGTAATATAGGCACAGGCAATACATTATCTGAAATAATCAAAAGGGGAATCGTTTTCACGATTCGATAAAATTTGATAATAATCGGGACTTTCCCGTGAAAAAACAATTTGGTGTTACCTAATCCACGATAGTTTGAGTAAATTTGCTTTGAGCTACACAAATCATCCGGAACAATAGAGCGATGGATGAAGCTAACCGGACTACCCGTATCAAGTAATGAATAAAACTTATTAAAATCTGTAATCCCTCCGCTACTGTGAGGGAAAGCAACACTTACCAATTGTACGGCAGCTAAAGCGGAATTCATCTCTTGTTGTTCTGGGTCACTGGTGTCAGCATCAAATTCAGTAATAGCAGCAACTATATTTGTTTTGGTTGGGCAATCCTTAATGAGGTGCCCGTTTAATCCACACTTGAAACAAGCTGCTGGTTCGCGTTTGATTTTGTTACAATCTTTAGTCACGTGTCCATATGCAGAACAATTGTAGCATCGCACCGATCTATGGGTATTTGGCGAGACTTTTGGTGCGGAAGTAGAAGATGCGATAGTATAGTACGATGATGTTGTTATCAATTTGGTTAGCGTTTGTGCTTTAAGGCTTTAAATAACGATATGTCGTGGAAGAAGAGCTTTTAATTGTTCTATTGTAGTGGCGGTACACAACACAGAAACAGCAACACTATTATCCCGAAGTCCCCTGATAACAAAATCGATCAAGTCAGTGTCATCCACTTGTGCTGGACCAGCAATATCCCGCATGGCAATGACATATCGCCTCAATGATTCACCTGTTTTCAATTTTCGGGCGCCTAGCAACTGATAAATTTCTTGACGAGTCTGAACACTATTGAATTCTTTCAACAACTTCTCTTTCAAATCCATCGAAGATTCAATTTTCACAGTTTGTAAAAACATTTTTGCAGTCCCATCCAATAACCGGCGTGCACTAAGAAATCGAAATTTCTCGACGCAATTCAATGGTGCCACAACGCACTCGAAATCATCAATCCACTTTTTAATACAATAAATGTTATCACCTGTAAACTTAGCAATGGCATGCTCAATATCTGAAAATTCATACCGTTTTGGTTGAATTTCTAACCTCTCACGCAACTCTCGTTGTAACATCATTATTTTATGCCGCTTCTCCACTCGCGCTAACACTTTATTCAGTTCATCGTCTTCATCAACTGCCCCATGTATTTGTTAACGTGACATTAGCAAACTCCCACTGTTTTGCTCAGAATGAACAAAAATTTCATCCTCACTCTCCTGACCACCTTTTCCATTAACGCGATGATCACCATCCGAATATTCGGTTGGTACCACGTGCTCAGCCAACAAATTTCGCAATTCCGACACGGTAGCCGTCGATGAAAAAACAATACTACGCTCACTCAGAGCCTCAATCAATTGTTGTCGCGTAAATTTTTTAAAATCACTCATTTTTATTGCTCCAAAAATCAAAGAACTATTACACCTCGAATGCAACTTTAATTGGATTATCCAAAACGGCGTGACGAAAAGATTATTCAATAAAACACTGTATACTAAAATCTATTGGTTATTACCCCACATCTGAAGATGTAATACTCTTTTTTAATTAATTTATTTATTACGTTTTTCTTTTACACATATAATTCCTTTATTCTGTTGACGTTCCTTTCAGTTTCGCTGCTCTTTTTTTAATAATCGTTCTTCACACATTTTTCTTTCTCTTTTCGTTATTCTTACAATACCCACCACCGACAAAGTGGTGGCAGCACAAATCAAGAGTGAAGATAGAAATTATTATATTTGAATTTGAAAGGAACGTTAACTATTACAAAATCTTAGCACATTTCTTTTTACATAGTAAAAATAATCCACCTAACAATTGTTATTTAGTTGTCGTTAAACAAAATTGTAAAATAAAAAAGTATATATCATCATTTTCATTTACTAACACATATAGTGCAATAATTGAACAGAAAAATAATATTAAATTTCATTGAAGTGCAATAAACTGTATTTACAATATTATAATGTCGTGTATTAAATGCAACGTAAAAATTCAAAGGGAATCCCAAAAGATTGATTGCACTATCTGCAGAAATATCTTTCATCCATCTTGTGTTTCTTTAAACGAAGCGGATGTTGAATTTATTCGGATAGAGAAAAAATCTTGGAACTATTTAAGCTGCTTACAGAAAGCTAAATCATCCAAAAATTGTGATGATAGGTTAGCGTCTCCACGGGCCGTAAGCGTATCTAATGCTGTTTATGAGTAAGAAAATGCCACCCTTATCAAGTTGTTGCAGGAGATTACTCAACTGAAACAATGCTCAGTAGATAATTACAAGAAGTTGGAAGATAGATTCCAGACTTGGGAAAAGACTTTGGAACGAATAGAAAGTCTAGCTGCTGAAGATAGTTTCCTGAAAACTGAATGCAAAAAAATGGAAAAAAGGATAGAATTTTTAGAGCAACAACAATACGAGAATTTAATTGAAATAGTTGGAGTTTCTTCATCTGTAAATGAGAATTTAAATGAAACCATTTTGAATATTACCAACATAGGACTGAATCTAGCAATTAGTGAACTCGAAATCGACTATGCTTATAGAAGGAAGACGTCAAATGGGAAGCCATCTAATGTTATTTGTGTCAAATTTTGCCGCCATCAGGTGAAACATAAAATTCTTGAAGCAAAGAGGAAGAACAAACGCTTAGCGGCTGCAAGTTGTGGTTTAAATTCTAACGGCGTGATTTATGTAAATGAAAGCTTAAGTTTTTACAGAAGACAACTATTCCTACGTTCTAAAACGATTAAAGAAGAAAAGGGATATAAATATCTTTGGATCCGAAACTCAAGAATATTACTAAGGAAAATGGATGGAAGTGATATGATTGTTATAAGTGACATGAATGACTTTGATAAGTTAAAATAATTTTAGTTTAATGCTTAATTTTAATGATCAATGTAACTAATTTAGCACAAGGTCAAGCATATTCATTTGTAAATCCAGCACCATCATCTAGCTCTGTGTGACGAAAGTAGTTTGCAAATCCATAATTTTAAGAAAATTTTTCACTGCACCGCAGTTTAATTTATCTCTGTTAGCCACTTATTTAAGCTACTATATAAATATAATAATTGTTCGATAGGTAAATAAATGACCCTGCATTTACATGATTGAGTACTAATTTATATAGGGCCATAAAATGAATACCCATTGCAATATATTAGCGGATTGTATGGATTGTGAAAGTTTTTGTGTGATTGTATGGATTTTGCAAAAAGAGACGAAACGGGAAAAAAATGCGATAATGAGGAGTTGAATTTTAACATCGGAGCTATACAGAGGTAAAACATTTGTGAGTGATACAAAAAAAAATATATTAATTGATGTGTCCTCACCAAAATGGATAAGAAAATTAATATTGAGTAAACGAAAATTTTAAAAATTCTTAAGTGTAGTTAGTGGATACAAAGAAAAGTTTAATTAATTAAATAGTATAAAAGTAGTGAGCTAATACATTAAAATTTAAATTATTAAAACCGAAAAGTGGACAAAAATGTGCACATTAAATAAAGTGGTGCAGTTAACTGCGAAACATAAATCAAGCTGGAAGCTTATGGACAATGATTATGTAAAATAATGAAACTAGAAGTGCAAATAAATTAATATATACATATAATACTAGAACTAAATTAATTAATATATAAATAAATAAAATATAAATAATTGTATGTATCTTAAATATCACAGTTTTGTTATATGGTATGACAGAATCAAATCACAGTTTTATGGTCACGGATGTTAAGGGCGTCGTAAGATCATATTTATCACCGTTTTATTTTCTGGCATAACTGGATAAGTTTATGTTTTTGAGTCGAAATAATACGTTTACGATCGGATCCGCAACGCTTCGCAAAATCCATACAATCCAAAGCGCAAGTTAATTATATTATTATTTTGTTTAGATTTTTCTTATAATTTTACAATACATCAATACATTATAGTATTATCATAAATATTGTAAAATAAGAAATAGTATTACAATGTTATGCATTGATTATTTAGTAGTTAATTTCTTATGGCAAAATTTTTTTTCTGGAATTAAGTTCAGTTAACTTTATGTAAAGCTAAATTCAAACATTTTGTTTTGTTTGTAATTAATTTTGAGCCATCATTGGCGTACGTTCAAATTTTTATATTATTAATTTTTTTATTATTTCTTTTTAATTTAATAAACCCCCCCCCTCCCCCTCCAAGCCACTGCAAGCTAGCCGACTGAAATATGCTGCGTGGATCCACCGAGGAAGAGTCTGCAACAAGTTCTATTAATCTCGAATTACGGGATGACAATACAGCCTGTTACATCTGATAATAAAAATTCCTTTTGGATCATATATCAAAATGAGCGTAGTCTTCGTAAAAACAGTGATTCAATTTTTGCTCATTTTGCGTCATACAAAATTTTACGGTGGGCGAGAGTTCGTCGAAGAGGATGGACGTGTTTTTTCTATCCTCTTCAAAAATTTAATTTAATTTAATTTTCTTTTTATTTTTTGTTTCTTATGTACTGATATGTATATACTTTATATACATATGTATATACATTTTAATTTTAAATTTAATTCTAATTTAATTCAAGTTTAGTGTAATAATAATCAAAGTGTAGTGAAAATAATTAGATTGTAATTTTGGAAAATGCAATCCACCGGGATGCGTTTGTCAGGCAATGTTTTTATTTTTTTTTGCAGATAGAAAAATGAAAAGTGCATGATTTGGTATTTTGTGGGATTATATTGTACATAAAATCAAATTTCAATTTTTAATTACTAAAGTCTAATAATTCGATAGTATTGAAATAGATTTTAACTTAAATAGAAATACGGCGTAGTAAATTTTATATTAGATTTTATTTTTACGCACACCTATTTGTATTTTTATGTTTGATTTTGGGTACAATTAAATCGACACTAATACATACTTAAAATATGGTATATAACAGGGCCAACAATATGTTGGTGTACCTGTCTCGTTCGCCCTTCGCACGGATTCTGTGAAGGAAATGTAATAAGTTTTTGTTGGTTTTTGTATTATAATGTACAAAACAACAACAAAAGGGAGAATCTTTTTCATTGGTTTTGATATAGTCGTCACAAATAGTTTACTGTAGCTTGATCAGGTACATAATCAGGTATGTTTGTTTGCACTATAATGTCTCCTGCAACTGCAACGCACATGAAAGATGGTAGAAAATACTTACCGTCAATGTGTGTTTGTGGTTTTAGTATATAAAATTTTGTTACTTGTATGCGGGGGTTGTTTATCTCATTGTTTCTCTGTATTCATGAAACAACTATGGTATTCTTGAAATCATGTATTATATCAGCACAATGAGATTTTGTATATTCGACTCAAACAGGATTCGTATACCTTGTATAATCGAATGGGTTTGAGTCGAATTGGAATTGGGAGCCGTCTTATACATTTCATTTAGAATGGTTTATTTAGGTAAGATTAATAATTTTTTACAGGTATTACAAACTGCATCAAATTGATTTTAAATTGATTTTAATTTAATTAATATTATAAATTATAAGTTGACTAAATATATAAATAAAATGCGTATTTGGAAATGTTGGTTTAAGTTAAGATTTGATTTTTGACACAAAATGATGTGTTCATTTATGTGGTGGATTAGTAGATAAGAGAATGTTATTTGTATGTTGGTGCTGTTGTTCGCTCTGTGAGTTTTTAAAGGAACAAATATGGTGGGCTAGATAAAAAGAATATACATGCTCAATGAAGTTTTAGTGTATTCGACTCAAATAGGATTGGAAATTGAATTGGAATCCGTCTTGTACAATACATTGAAAATGGTTTATTTAGCTATGATTAATAATTTTTTACAGGGTATTACAAAGTACAAACTACATTAAATTAATTTTTATATTATTTTAATTAATACTATAAAATTATAAATTAATTAAATTTATAAATAAAATGCTAATTTGGAAATGATGATTGGAGTTGAGTTAAGATTTGGTTTGCAATTTATAATGACGTAATCATTTATGGGTGCAAAATTTAGATTAAACGAAGGTGACCAAATTAGAATTAGGTAAAAACTCTTCGGAAGGCTAAATGTCAATTTTACTGATATGACACACATATAAAATTTGTAAGAAAATAATGTTTAAGGTTCCTTTCACGGTTTTATGATTTTACTTACTTTGCATGCTTGACTTTACAGGTAATATGTCTATAAACAGAGTTGAAGTTTTGTGAAATAGATAAGTAATAAATTTCGTAGATATTGATGTCTGTTTAGTTTAAATAGGTCAACAAGAATATAAGGGATTTATTGAAATTTAGATGGCGGGTTTTCTCACACAATCGACAGAATTACGTATATGGCACATCGATAAATTTTTAAGAAAGTAATGTTTAAGTTTCATAACATGGATTTATTATTTTAATTACTTTGCATGTCTGATTTGGCAGGATTGTATCTAGGATAAGGGAAACTGTACTTGTACTAATAATTTACTAACAATCGATCGCATTGGTGTCGGTAACTGGGTCGAGTCTGTACCAACTAATTAATCCTATCCTATCCTTCGGTTGTGTTATATGTGTACAGGTGTACGGCATGAGCCCGGAAGTCCGAGAGATCCTGCTATAATGCTTGGCCGTACACTCACAACCAATCAATACTTTTTGAATTTTTAGCTTAGAATTGGGAAAGCATCATATGCAATTTCATAAAATGTTAATTTTTGTAATACTCGTATATAATATATTGTGTTTTGCTCATTAATATATATTAATTAATTAAGTTTAAAGATTAATTAAAGGTTTCTCTTCCTTAATTTGCTAATAAATGATTCAATTTTCAGAATATAACATAGTTGCAGTATTAATCATTATTATGGCATTTAAATTAATCCTTACTTATATTGGTTAACTTAATTTGATATATGCCAAAGTTAATTTCATAACAGCATTCTCGCTCAGCATCCAGAAACTCCAAGCAGCATGTATCACTATCTAATTTATATAAGTTAATTTCTGTTAATTAAGTAGTAAAGCAATTTAGTTTTAAGAGATATATGGGAAATTCTATTTGAGTTTTATTAGTAAATACCATTTATAGGTACATGTGGTACTTAACTAAATTATTGATATTCTAGACTTTTTTAAGTCGTAACATGATCAATGTTATTATATTATGGTATATACAATTATATACTTTTATAAATAATTAACTTTAACATTATTAATTTCCTTTTTTCTAGATCTGTAGGAAATGGCCGATTAGTTTAAATTTAATTTTATGGTTTAACACATTTTTCCAACTTTTTATTTTTAAATCTAGTTGCAGTAGGTAAACAATTAATTAACTATCTACAGGATAAAGGTAACTAATGAAACAAGCGCTGTGAATTTAAATCGTAACTCAGCAATTTAAAATTTTTTAAACATTCTTTTAGAATTGTTTAGCTTAGAATTGGGAAAGTCTACATATGCAATTTCATAAAATGTTAATTTTTGTAATACTCATATATATGTAATATATTTTGTTTTGCTCATTAATGTATATTAATTAATTTAGTTTAAAGAATATTAATTACTTCTCTTCCTTAAGTTGCTAATAAATAATTCAATTTTCAGAATATAACATAGTTCCAGAATTAATCATTATTATGGGATTAAAATTAATCCTGAATTTCAGAATTAAATTTTAGTTTGGTATTATGGTGATTTATTAATTAAAATTAGTTTTCAGTGTTGCCTGGGAATTTGTATATTGATTTTATTTGTTGATTCTTGATATACTAATAGTACCTAACTGAATTATTGATGATTTTAGGCTGTTGTGGTGCTGTAACATTATCATTTTTAAATTATTTATTATAAATTTTATAAAATAATTGAATTTTAATTATTTATTCTCTTTTTCTTGATCGGTAGGAAATTTATGATTAGTTTTAAGTAAAATTGTATGTTTAAAATGGTGTTTAATGTTTATTTTAATTCTTGTTGCAGTATGTAATAATTAATTAATTAGATATAGAAGGACCATGAAAATAAAATAAGCGCTGTTTTTGTAATCTTAGCTTAGGAATTTTAAATTTTTCTTAAATATTTTATCAGGTAAACTAATGAAAGACGGACAGGGGAATTTACAACATTAATCATTTTTTAAGTCCTGATTTAGATTTAGGAAGTCCTGAGTATCGGGCCCTGTATTCCAGAGAAATGATC
The DNA here is from genome assembly GCA_958295665.1 of Tipula vernalis. Lineage (NCBI taxonomy): Eukaryota > Metazoa > Arthropoda > Insecta > Diptera > Tipulidae > Tipula > Tipula vernalis. The sequence continues at coordinate 29,865,760 of OY282560.1, forward strand.
ATCTAATAATGTAGTTAGATTGTGCTGTCTTGTGCTAACTTATTTACTATATATTGCACTAATAATTTACTAACTATCGATCGCATTGGTGTCTGTAACCGGATCGAGTCTGTCCCTACTAATAATCCTATCCTATCCTTCGGATTTGTTATGTGTATACGGGTGTACGGTATGTGCCCGGGAGTCCGGGAGTCTGGCTATAATGCTTGGCCGTACACTCTCAATCAATCAATCAATCAATTTTGCGTCATACAAAATTTTACCTGATATTTTATTCTTCTCCGAAATTTGGATAACAAGTGATGAGGTAAATTCTTATAAACTTAATAATTTTGAAATAGTTGATGGTTGTAACAACAATTATTTAGCTGGTGGTATAGTTGCTTATGTGAAAAAAGGTTTTCCTTTTAAGACTATAGTTAAAAATTTGGTTACAGCTGATATTTTGCAATTAAACTTTAGTTTAAATTCTGAAGTAATCTGTGTGGTTTACGTATACCGATTTAATTTCCATTCAATCAGTGATTTTATTATGGAGTTTGAGAACTATTTAAGTGTTATTAACTCAAAAAATTCATTTATACTGGGCGACTTTAACATAAACATTTTAAAGTCTATTTCGGAATTTAATGATGTTAATCAATATTTATCAATGATGTCCAGCTTTGGTTTAAATTCTCTAATAAATGAGGCTACTCGAATAAGTAAACTGACAGCTACTTGTGTTGACCATATTTTTGTTAGAATGAAACCTCTATCAAAATTATATCTTAAAGCTAAGGTTTGTGACTTACACTTATCCGACCATAATTTAATTTCATTAAAAATTAATATGTTTTCGAATAATATCAAAAATTCCAAACGGACGCGTACAGTTAAAAATATTAATTATATTAAATTAAATTCCTTGTTAGTGCAGGACCAACATTTATTAATATTGCTAGACGATCCTAATGAGATTTTAAACAAATTTATAAATAATATCACTGCTAAAATTGAACAATCATCTTATTCTGTCAAAATGCTTTTGAAAGATAGGAAAATTAAGTGCTGGATGTCTAATAGCCTTCTGAAAAGTATAAAAGTCAAAAATAGATTGCTTCTAATTGCTAATAAACATAAAAATAATATTAAACTTCAGAATAGAGTAAAATTCCTTCAGAGGAAAATTAAGTTACTCGTATAAGTCACCCATCAACCCTTAATCTCGTTACTGCCTTCACTAAGCAGTCACCACACCTCACTTCACGACCAACAGACCACAAAATCACACCGACCATATTCTTTCATTCCTATGATCAAACCTACAATAATTGTCATACCGGGGGAAAAATGTATCCTTCCCATTTTCAACTTTATCGCAGCACAGAACCAGCTCATTTATCCTCTTTAACCGAAAACCAAAATTCTTATCCAACATTCACACCTCACATCATCAAAAATATTCCCAGGATTTACTTACCCATAAACACAATAACCTCTCAATTGAAGACACCTAACTTCCTTCATACACACCCCGGTTCTCAACATTTATGAAGTAATAACTAAAATACCCTAATAACAATTTGACATTTACGTCAAAATTTTGGTTTTATCATAAGCTAAAACAACTCAAAAACAATAAAAAAAAAATGGAGGTGTGGCCAACACACGACTTTCTTTTACGAACAGAGAATTTTGAGAAATTTAATTTTTTTTATAATTTTTTTCTTAAATTATTTTTTTTAATTTTTAAACTTTTAAATTTTTTTTTTAATTTTTTATTTTTTATTTTTATTTGTTTTTAATTTTTGGAAACATTTTGTATTAAGTAGTTTTTTGTAAACCTTGTACTTTTTAAGATATTTACAAAATAAATTTTCTGAACCAAGGTAGTGGCCACTTCCGGTTAGCCGATTTGGAGTAAAATTCACTGGGACCTCCCAATTTATCAAAAAAGCTTAAATCTGAAGTTTCAGTTCGATTGGTTAAGCCATCTGGGCTGTGGAGAGGACACAGACAGACTGACAGACAGACACCATTTCGAAACCCACTTTTTCGGACTGAGGGGACCTCAAAACAAATAAATCTCTAAAAATCTCAAGGTCCAAAATTTTCATGATTACTATACTTTATTTTACTAGAGTAAAAGAAAGTAAAAGAAAAAAAAACGCTTTAAACAAAATTTAACTAAAATTCCTGCCAACATCGATGGTAACTATCTGTTTAATGCAGTTATTCATCAATTGGGAACAATACTACGACAGCATCCTATTAATTCACATCATGAACTCCATTCCGAGGTAGTTCAATTTATTAGAGCATTTACCAGATTATATACCCACTATAATAGATTCATTCCACCTATCTGACTCTAATCAGATTACATTGCAATTCCAAAACCAATGTACAGAAAGGTAACCATCATTTATAATACCGCTATTACCTATTAAAATAGTCATTCCTCATACTTCCGCCCAGCGACCAATAATTTTCATTCCGGATTGCGGTAATTATATACATGAAATTCATTTACTATACAATGGAACCCATTACGATAGTCTAATATCTGTGACAAATTCCTTGCCACGCTCTGTATCTACTCAAGGATCCTATGATAAACTAAAAATCCAATCAAACACTTTAACACAATCAAATTCTACCTCACCACATACCCATATACATAGTATCACTGACGTCGTCCGGTAATCCTTACACCATTATTGGTAGTACCAATAACTTCTTCATCATATTATTTTGGCACATGGAATATCCGCGGTATTAACAACGCACAAAAGCGCAACACAATCGAAACTCTTTTGCACCACCACAATATCACTCTCTCAATATCACGCCAAGAGACCAACATAAGTTCGAACTACATCTGGTATTTCACCAAAGACCCAAAGTGTTCTCGAAGAGGTGTGGAAATTCTCGTGAGGAAAAATTCCATCTTCAAATCTCAAGGAATTAAATATTATTATGGAGCCATAATCACCTTACTTGGTCAATTCCCTAATAGAAGAAGTTATTCTCTTCATCACTGGGTATGTCTCACCACACACCTCACCAACCAATCGGCGATTATCCTCCAAAATTTTCTCAACACTTTCTTCAATACTTCACCGGTGCCCAAAAACCCGCGTTCATGAAACCAATGAAAATGGATATACTTTAGGCCAACTCATCAATCTAGCACATACTACCAAAGGAGGTCGCATAATCATCATAAGATCCGATGGACGGCACCATTCACAAGTAGATCATATCTTAACCAGAGAGAAGAATCACAGCATCTATATTAATTCTCAAAATTGATATTCTTCTCCCCAGCATCAGCGATCATCGCCTTATATGGATACATTGTACCCACCGAAAAGGAACACACCATACAACCTTAACCCCTTCCATTATTACCAAAAAATCCATCACATCCTCTACCTACAATTTTAGCACCCTAAATCTTTCCTTGCTAAAAGATAGCAAAATAGCGAAGTCCATGAAAAACATCTCTCAGAATACGGATGTGATCAGCTATGGACTTTAATTCTTGATAATTTGAAAACTTCCTCTCAGCTTGTTCTAATGTCCAGGACACCCTTGACTCCTAAGCGAAGAAAAGCCTTAGCACATTTTAAGCGTGTACAGTATTTTCAAAATATCCATCCCCAAGATACCTCTGCCGTCTACCAATTGAGAGAAGCCAGACGGAATTTAAATAATGCCTATTCCGAGCATAGAACCTTTGAATGTCAAGAATTTTTTACAAAACTGGCACATCTTAAACCCACTGACCGATTACATAGGACCTAACACTTTTTTCGACAGTATAAAAGAACCTTCCAAAAGAACCAGTCACTTTATCTCCCTATTTCCGAAGGTGACTGACTGGCCTACACTTATAAAAGAGATCGATCATCACCCACTAGGACCATCCCCCACTCAAGAAGAGATCCAAATGACGATCAAATTCATCCGATCGGGCACTGCTCCCGGACAAGACGGGGTTCCCATTGATCTGTTTAAATACGCTCCATACAATAGATTTAAACACAGTAACCGAATGTCTACAGCAATGTATACCCCATTATTTGGTCAACCGAATAATCACAGCTTGTTTTTGGGAAACCACATCCATTAAATGGTTCAAACGATCAAGAAAAACAAGGGTGTCAAGCAAGGTTGTCCTGTATCACCCCGGCTTTTCACTTTCATAAGAGAGAACAAGCTCAAGTAAATTTTACAATTGGCACTATGTTTAAATCCTCTTCTCTGTTAATTATATGAATCCTTCCTAAGCTTAATAACACCATTTGATGTCCACAATAAGTGGAAAAGCCGCTTACCAGAAGTCAAACATTCATTGATGAAGATTCGTTGATATTTTGCGTTTGTTAAGATGTTATCTTGAGCAGCATTAAAAGTACTAACCACTGAATTATTGGATTCGTCCTTAGGAAACTTTTTTAATCCGATCTTTTGTACGTGAATTCTAGGCGCATCCGTTTTAGATCGATTTACGATAACATTTTTTATAAGCAGATTCATCAATATCTATAGAATTTGAGTAATAATAGTGAAATCACTTTCACTATTCTTATGTGGAACTCCGTGAAACTCAATACAATCGTTGTCTAAAATCTGCTCCAAATTAATTACACGATGATTGAGAGTAGTAATCTCAGCTTTCAATGCCATATTTTCGTTTCACAAACAACTCCTCTATTTTTTTTGATGCGAGTAACCATTGAAAAGATATTTATCCCAAAATTTTAATTTTGAACATCTATTTTTCGATTTTGCTCATCAATTTTTGTACTCATATTACTAATGGCTCGTAAAATTTCATTATTTGATTATTTTCTCTCATTTTTACCGGTTTTAACATTTAAGCATTTTATATTGTACATTTAAACGGCTTCTTATTCTGTATTACGTTTTCAAGTTCAAGTTTATTTAAACTGGTACACGAAGCGTGATACAATACTCCACATTGATGACAATTAATCTTGTTTACGTCATCACGTTGTACCGAAATATTACACTTCTCACATAGACATAATTAATTTGTTTTTATATTTTAAACTTCTTTAATCATCCCCCCCCCCTCCTCCTTGTAGGTGGGGCGCGGGGTAACTTTGAAACTGAAATATTAACCCCTGTTTTTTATTGCAGATTCGGATTCTACGGCTAAAAATACGTAGGATTTGACTGAAACAATTTTTTCGATTCATGATAGATGGCGCTGTAATTGACGATATTCATTTTTTTGCACTGGCTTCGCCAAGTTGAACATCAGCGTCCTTGGAATATGTGGTGTGGAATAATTAGCAACCAACTCATCGGCCCCCACGTTATTTAAGGCAACTTGAATGGTCAAATGTACCGCGATATTTTGGAAAATAAACTGCCAACATTATTTGAAGACTTGAGCTTAGAAGTGCGACGGAACATGTGCACGCACACTATTCGTTGGTAGCACGTGCAGTACTTGATCGTGATTTCAATGATCGCTGGATCGGAAGAGAAGGTCCGGTAAATTGGCCTGCCAGGTCACCAGATCTTACTTCGCCAGATTTTGTTTTGTGGGGCTACCTCAAAGACGAAGTTTACAAACAAAAACCAACAACACGTGAGAATATGATTGAGCGAATCAGAAATGCTTGTGCTGAAATTCAAGCGGACACACTTCTCAATTGTGTACAGTCATTTGAAATGCGGATTAATAAGTGCATTGAAGTCGAAGGCCATCATTTTGAGCACTTAATTTAATTGAAAGATGATGAGGCGAGGGGACTCATGTAAATCAAGCACCCTTTTCCCAGTTATTCGAAATTTGCAAAATGAATAAATTTTTTAACGAGCAATTTCGAGTATTTACAATGAAACCGTGGTATTTTTATTGCAGACGTATTGCAGAATCTTTTGCGTAGGTTCTCAGCAGGAGAAATCGGAAAAAATTGAATATCGTCAATTACAGCGCCATTTATTATGAATCGAAAAAAATGTTTCAGTCAAATCCTATGTATTTTTAGCCGTAGAATCTGAATCTGCAATAAAAAATAGGGGTTCATATTTTATTTTCAAAGTTACCCCGCGCCTCACCTACAAGGAGGAGGGTAGGGGTTCTAATTTTAACACTAATGTGTTTCCCCCACGGAATAATTAATTTTTGATTTGTACCATTTTTTTCGTAGAGTGCTTATTTTCCGAGATATTTGAGTATATCAGGTTAAAAAAATCTCCCGGCATATTAGAATATTTTTCAACAACTTTAATTCTAATGTTTCTTGATAGATTATTTGATTTCGAAACATTATCCGAAAATGCGTGCGGTAAATTTTTAATAAAAACCCGGTAATCCTTAAAAAAAGAAATCTTATAATAGAAAAACTATCTCAGTGTGCCTTGCGATAAACATCGAATTTTTTCTGTTTCGTGATTATTTTATTCTGTATCTTGTTTTTACAATGTTGTGACATTTAAATGTGACGGTGTAATTAAGGATAACGGTATACGGTGCAGTGGTCAATGCAATTTAATTGTCCATTATAAATGTGTTGGCTTGAAGAAGTCAGTCCAATAATGTACATTTTGTCTGCAATATTTGCAACAACATTTCTACTGTGCTTTGTAAAAATATTGATTCAGCAAAATTCTGCTCTAAGTGTTTATTTGTGCGCGAATGATTTACTCGGTAGTCATGATAAACTGTGTGATGATTTAAACCGAAGTGATGTGAATGATGATGTATGTCTGTCGGTGCCTGAAGATTCATCTGGAATTGTGATTGAATCCCAAAGTCTTCCAAACATGACGAATCCGGTACCTGCTGTTTTAATTTATGAAATTCATTGCCGATTTGTCAGCCAGTGATCTTACGAAGTAAGAATAAAATAAAAGCTCATAAAACCATTACTGTTCAGCTGAGCAGTCTACTTCTACCTTTTCAATTTCTGCTCCTAATAAAATTGTGAACAATTTTACTATTGGTACTGGCAGATTTTTGTCTCCAGAATTCATCCGGATGTTATCGAAACAAATATTAGACACTATTTACAAGAAAAAAATCAATTTGTGTGATACAGTGTTTCATCGTTTTTCCCCAAAAGTAAGAGATAATTTTAAACAGGATTAATCTACATTTAAAATTTGAGTTTCAGTTACTGTTTTTGACAAATTTCACAACAACAAGCGGAAGATAAAGTTAGTACATTTTTTATGACTTTTATTTCTTTACGACTAAAATTAACAGAATTACGATATTTTTTGAGTTAGAGGTGCACACTCATTCAATAGAAAGTTAATTTTTCTGTTTTTTTACACAGGCTTGAAAGAAAACAACACGTCAATGTCCTTGCTTCTGTGATAAATAAGGGTGTCTCATTTTTTGACAAATCCCCGTTAAACTTGCATTTAAAAGAAACATTACTTGCTAAATGCCACTTTTACCATTTTTTGCGATCATACGATCTGTGTAAAATTGAGTGTCAAAATATTCGTTTAAATTGAATAAAAGTTAAAATGAGAATGAGGAACAGGAGTAAGGAGAAACAGGAAAAGTAAGAAGGGTAACGAAGATAAAAGAATTTAGGCCTAAAAAAATAAGGGATTTAAAAAAAATAAGGTGACTAAAAATATCTTTCAAATACGGGACCCTTTGCTAAATGAAAATACCTTGCTTGGATATTTCCATATGAAAAAGCTTAAAGCAAGATGGGTGTCGCGTTCCCTCACTATTATCGGTCAAAAATGCGAAAGGTTAACCACTTCCAAGCAATGTTTGGAAAAAAATGTCGGAAACTTATTGGATGAAGAGAGCTAAAAGGATACTATATCGAATACAAACACATTGTCAAAAAAAATTGCAAAGAACAATTACAATAAATTTTCCAGCCCACGTACATAGTGGATAAAGTGAAAGTCGGACATCACAGTCACTCATTTCATGTCGCATTAAAAAAAGTGGCATCAAATGAATGAAGCAGAGTAAAAATGTATTCTTAGGAAAAAAAAAAAGATATAAACAACATTATCTCCTAATTTTAGGCGTTTTAACAAACAAGCTCTCCTTTTTTTTTAGCCCATTATCTATTTACAAAACATCCATAAGCTCGTGATTTTGTATGAATTGATATATTGACCGCCAGCACTACAAACTACAAAATTATAATTAAAAGTAAATAAAAAAGAAAAAATACAAAATATTTTCCTCTAGAAAATTAATAATTTAGAATTACATACATGCATTGTCTCGTCGTTTGTATACATACAACTATAGGCATATAACATCATCGACCACCCTGTATAACATTACCACCGTATAAAATATACGTACATATATCTTTTACAATATTAGATCTAAAATATAAAAACTTTTCTCTATTTTCGTATTGTTTGGTACACAGAAAAATGATTTTTCTAAAATAACTGGCAGAATGTGTACGGTGTAGAGAAATATATCTACGAGTAATGTATATGTAGCGCTGCTATATGGTAACATGTACATAAAAATAAAGAAGCAAAATATTTTTTTTTTCCACCCACCACTGTACGATAAAGTATCATTAATTTCATCTGCAATGGATAATTCTGCTGCTGCTGCTCCTGCTATATTATGAAACGAGACGACGAGATATTTGTGTTGGGTTCCAAGTTTATTAGAGGGATAATAATATTTCATATATTATTATTATTTTCACCACTGTAATTTATATGTAATATATACATGTATATTTATTATTATTACAGTTACAACTACTATGATTATCATTATTATTATTATTATACAATAAAATGAAATATTATATTCTATAAAGTTTTGTTTATATTTTATAATAACAGAAAACATTAAGGTTATTTTTGCTCTGCTACAAATATTATTATAAAGCTTTATATGGAGCAGCAACAACAATCGACTAAAGCATTTTCTACTGCTGGTTTATATATAGTATGTAATGTATAAATACATTTTATTTATATATTAAAATAAAAATAAATAAATAATATGTTGATATAGTATATGGTATGTACGTATATAAAATACAGAATTTTGTTGATTTTCGTAATGAATTTTATAAAAATATAAAAATGGAAGAAAATTATTTACGAGAACATATAGCATTGGATCCATTATTAATGCTTCATTTTATTATTATTATATAAATATAATTTTTTTTTTTATAAGTTTTTCGAAATAAAATTTCAAAACGAGCAAAAATAAATATTTGATGAGCTTTTTGCATTCTCTGTTCTGTTTCTATGCTATATATATACCACTACTGCGCAAAGCAATCTCCCCCCCTTGTACAAAAGCTACATAATATATTTCTTTTGCTTATACATATATAATTTATATAGACGTACATTCGACCGTCATATATTATATAATAATGTATTAAAATATCTTAAATAATAAAAATTATAAAGAATAGAATAAATGGAAACAAATATTAATAATAAACTAACTAAAATAAATATTGACGTAGACATGAAATTTTAAAGTTTTTGATGATGTCAATTCTTTTTTGTTAACACTTTGTTTTTAATTTGTTGCTTGGCCGTTTCTAGTTACACCTTCTAATAAGTCAATTCTGACATTTCTTGAAGTTGTGTTAAAATTTGAAAATATTGTTACGTTTTTGCCTTGTCAATCAAGGTTCGTACCACTGGATTATGAATAAAATAGAACACTTCAGTTTAACACAAAGAATTTATTTATTTAACACCAAAAATCGAAATAACACAATTTATAAACAATAATTCCAAAATAACTTTTTATAATAATTGCACAAATTTTACTGATCACTTGTAACTTTTATTTCGCACTAAAACACTTTTTAAAGCACTTTCCAATTCACTTTTTAGTCTTTATACTTTCAAACCTTATGAGGTGATCAGAACATCGGTCTTGATTAATTTAACTCTAAACCAATCACGAAATGAACCTCTTAAGTCAATGTTCAGCTTAACCTACAACTTAATTTACAACTCTACCTCTATCTTAATCACAATACAATCCTAAGCGCAATCACCAAATTAACGGCCAACCCAGCCATCAATTAAATCACCAAATCAAGCCTTAACCAACTTTCAAAACAATTCTTAACCTAACTCTAAATCAACACTTAAATTCCCCAACCCCGGTGAGCTAACTAAATCCTAATTCTAAGTCAACTCAACTTAGCTCGACCCAAATCTCAACCCTCTGCTCAACTTCACACTTATTTTCCAACCCATTCCCAAATTAACTCGATTCGAAAGCTACATGCGTGTATGAACTCAACTCAAGTTAACCTCCCACTAAACTCTAAACTCGACCTCAAATTAATCCTTAACCGAAGTTCTCTCTCAAATCCAACTTAAACACTACTCAACATCGTACCATAATAGAAACGTAAATAATACCAGAATACGAACCGTCGTACCATCATAACCTTAAGCAATCATTCCATCATACCATTATTCCATCATACATACCATAATACTATCATGACACTGTATTAAAACATCATACAGTCATACCATTGTACCATAGTGACGTCGAACCATCCCACCATCACACCGTGATGTATAACTTACCATCAATCCACCACATCTTTACACCATCATACCACTATATGATCGTGACATAGTACTATCATACCATCATACAATCATAACATCATACCCCGATACCATCCCCGTGTGGAGTTGCTGGCTCTCCCATCGGGCGCGTCCCCAGGTGGCAGATAGGGCAGTGCCCTCACCGGTTCGCCGGCGGGTAGGTGGGAAATAAAATACCACCCGTGAACCAAAACAGATAGGGGAAGGAACCCCAAATAATAAACCAACCATGGAAGGTTTACAGGGAGGATAAGTTAGGGTGCAGGGGGTCGGATCCCCAGTACCGGCGGTTTTATGGACTGAGCAAGCGGGCTCTCTGCCGTCGAGATCGAACGACCGCAATGTTCTAGCAGTGGGGTACTTGGCTGCTGGGACAGATAATTCTACAAGCCCTGCCTGCAGAATTCAAGAGCAGGAGGCGACGGATAAGGCCACACCGAAGACGGTAAACCCGTTTATGAAGAGTGGCAATGTCATAAGATAACCGAACAAGAAGCTGGACACCGGTGCGGCATCGAATGAGGCAAAAGTGACAACCGGGAAAAACTCTAAGGAGTTAAGGGTAATAACCAACACATTTCAAAGGAGTAGTATTTCGACAGCATTCGAAGTCCCTTTCAGAGTCTGAAGACCACAAAATATCTGATTCACTATCGGATATTAACGAGCCTGATGCTTTTAATCGGCTTGGAAAGAAAATTGACCTTCTCTGGGAATACATCAAATCAAGGAGTAATGTACACCATGAAATAAAAAAGCTTTCCACGTCAATCAGGAATCTGTATGCTGAACACTCACTCGAGGTTGAAAAACTGAATGACGAGAACCAGACAACGCAGACAATTGCTGCTTTTTTGCAAAAAAAATGGAAACAGAAAACTGACGGATCCCCAGTTCTAGAAGCTAACGGTTCGAATGAAAACCCAGCCAAACTTAGAGAGCCTAACAATGAAGCGGGCCCCGACTGGCAGTTGGTGAGCAAGAAACGAAGGAAAAACGTGGGAGGATTCCGCATCCACGTCCTGATGCCATCAAAATAACGAAGAATGGATCCCTCACTTATGCTGAGATGCTCAAGAAAATTAAAGGGGATTCAAATTTGAACGACCTCTCTGATAAGGTGACTCGCATACGTAGGACAGCAAAGGGCGATCTCCTATTTGAGTTGGGGGCAGATATACACCCAAAGGAGCTTGGCCTGCAATCTGCATTAGAAAATTCTCGTGGTGCAGATACAAAAATCCAAACGCTAACGCAGGTTGATGAGGTTATGCTCGAAGTTAAAGACATTGACGAGGCCACATCAAAGGCAGACGTAAATAAGGCGATTATAACTAAGTTTGCGATGGCGAAAGACTTCGCGAAAGACTGTATCAAAGCTGCCTATAGAGGCATTCAAACGGCAGTGATGGCTGTACCAAGTTCGTTAGCCAAAACGATTACTGCTGAAGACACGTGTTGGGTGGGTAATCTGCCGAATCTGCGAAAAAAAATTACCCTTAAAGTGCTGGCAGTACGGACATATAGCCAAATCTTGTACATGTGACGTGGATCGCGCTGGCCTCTTCTACAAATGCGAAGGAAATGGTCATGTATTTAAAGAATGCAAGGAAGCAGCAAGATGTATGCTTTGCAAGAACAGGACGAACCATAACCATATAGCAAAGAGTGGTCGGTGCATGGTATGCATGGAGGCATTGAAAAAAGCACGCCAGCTATGAAGTTCACCCAGCTCAACCTAAACCATTGTGAGGTTGCACAGGACGTGCTAGTCCAAACAGTACATGAAGCTAGAGTTGATGTCGCCATCTTGTGCGAACAGTACAAAAATATTGATGGGTGTAATTGGGCAACCGATCCAACCGGCAAAGCCGCCATATGGTCCTGTGGCAGACGGACCATACAGGAGAGGGCTAATAACCCTGACGCAGGATTTGTGCGAGTGAAAGTTGACGGTTTGCATATCTACAGTTGTTATGCACCACCTAGTATCACAATTGAAGAGTTTGAGTATTTCCTGGACCACTTGACTGCTGATGTACAACTGCGAAACCCTGTTATCATTGCTGGTGACTTCAACGCTTGGACAACTGAATGGGGAAGTAGAGATACAAATAGAAGAGGGGTGGCACTACTTGAACCATTTTCTTCAATAGATGTTGTGCTGCTCAATGCTGGTGACACACGAACTTTTCATAAAGGTGGTGACTCCTCTGTGATTGATTTGACGTTCGGTAGCAGCTGCTTGATGCGAATGTTGACTAAATGGGAAGTCAGCGAACATTACACGCACAGCGACCACCAAGCCATATTTTTTTAAATAAAACTTCCAAGGGGAGATGAACGTATAAAACATCCCACCTACCCAGTGACACTAAACAGAATTGTTACCGCTTTATTCCCGCAGCAAACTGATGTGATCCCTGCCATCGGTGTAGCACCTGGCCCAGAGGAAGTTCCCTCGGTATCCAGGGAAGAGCTCGCCAGTGCGGAATCAAAAAGCTCCTGGACCTGACAATATTCCAAATATTGCATTAAAGGCTGCCATACGAGCTAGACCTGATGAGTTCAGAGAAGTCTACAACTCATGGCTGAGGGAGGGGGTATTCCCGGAACACTGGAAGAGACAGCGTCTAGTATTGTTGCCAAAGGGAAAGAACCCTCCACGAGAGCCATCCTCCCACCGACCACTGTACATGCTGGATACGGCTGGCAAAGTACTCGAGAGCATAATCTACAATCGATTGGAGAAAGCTGTGGAAAAGGCTGGAGATCTCGCCGAGCGGCAGTATGATTTTCGAAAGGCTCGATCGACAACCGACGCCATTCGACACGTCGTTGAAATCGCCAAGGAAGCTACAGACGGCAGAAGATGGAAGGGCGACTCCAAAAAATACTGCGCCGCGGTCACCCTGGACGTCAAGAATGTATTCAACTCGGCCAAATGGTGCCATATTCTGAATGCTCTACATGTATTGCAAGTACCAGTGTACATAAGGAGGATCATTACAGACTATTTCCGCAATAGAGTGCTGATATATGGTACCAATGACGGTGTCATGAAATACAACGTTACGGGTGGAGTACCTCAAGGATCACTACTGGGTCCCTTACTTTGGAACATTATGTACCATGGCGTTCTGAAGCTTGGAGTACCTGATGAGGCAGACATTGTGGGTTACGCGGACAACGTTGCTGTTGGCGTGGTAGCAAAGACTATAGAGGAAATAATGGAGATATGCAGGTTGACCATTATAATTATCAAAAGGTGGTTGATATCATTCGGACTCCAACTAGCTGACCATAAAACCGAAGCAGTCTTAATTACCAGTAGGAAGGTTCATAACGATATCTGGGTGTCGAAATTGATGCGCGCTAAAACTTTAAGGAACACCTAACGACAGTGAGCAGAAAATCTGCCAAAGTAGCTGCAGCCCTCTAACGCATTATACCCAAAACTGGCGGGTCAAGACAGTGTCGTAGGATGCTGCTGGCAAATGTTGTAACCTCCATCATCCTTTTTGGATCACCTGTTTGGAGTGATGTGATGGACTTTGAGACATATAGACAAAAGTTAGTATCTATGTACCGCCTTGGTGCCTTAAGGGTAATATGTGGTTTCCGCACAGTATCCGATGACGCGACACTTGTTATTGCGGGGATAATCCCAGTTTATCTACTTGCAAAGGAGAGGAAGAAATGGTACCTACATCGTGAACAACCAGGGAGCAGAGCATCAGAACGCATCACAAAGACGGAAAGGACAGAAATGACAAAGACGTTGGGATAGATCGGAAAAGGGTCGGTGGACTTACCGTCTCATACCATCCATCGAAAAGTGGATAAATAGGCGGCATGGCGAACTTCACTGCTACCTGACGCAGTTGTTAAGTGGGCATGGTTGTTTTGGGGCATACTTTTACAGATTTAAGCATACCGACACTTCAGAGTGTCCGGCCTGTAAAGGATCACAAGAGGATGTGGAACACGTTTTTTTTTTTCAATGTTCGCGGTTTGAGACAACCCGGAGTGAACTGTCGGATATCATTGGGCAGCGCCCAACACACAAACATATCAGAACTAATGCTTGTTTCTGAAGAAACATGGAATGCTGTAAGCCACACTTCGGCGGTGGTACTGAAGGAGCTGAGACGCCTAGAGCGTGCAAGAGCAGAACAACGAACAACAAATCGTGATTAGATAGCGGTGGCAATCCCAATCTATGGTTGAGACGCTGTGGAGAATAGAGTCGAATGATTAGTCACCTCCATGCGAAGTAATGTCTAACGATAGTTCCGCATGGAGGATGGATAAACGGGTGTGAGGTTTTTAGATGGTATAAATCCATCACTGTTGCTGAGATGTTTGCCACCATCAAAGCTTCGTCTTGTTGAAGATTTTCCTCATTTTACCCTTCCCAAAACAAAAAAAAACACCTATACCATCATACCGTCCTATAATCATACCATCATATCATCGTACCAACGTACGAATACATGTTCGTTGGAAATGGGATTCTAAAATTGTTTTTGGATAAAGTTCTGTAATATGGTCAGTAAGAATATAACTTGGTTATTTTTAGCCGATTATAATGAATTTTGACACCAATGAATAAAACGAAATGTGAGCCAAAAATTATTTTTAGACGAGGTTGTGCGAAAACCTTCACTTTAAACTTTGAGTTATGTTTTCTGAGTATTTGCTGTCAGAGCGGTAAGTTTGGCCATGCTTAGAAAAATTTATTGTGTAGCGGATACGCACCGCAGTATTTCAACTATTAACGGTGGTGCAGAGTTTTGGAATTGGAAATATTTTTTTTAACCCGCATTCCCTCCAATCTTAAATTTTATTATAATCGGTTAAGAAATATAAAAGTTTAATCCTACTTGGCCAAATTTAAAAACATTGCCTAAAAATCATTTTAAAATCCTTTTTCTATAGCACATGTAAAATTCCATTATAATTCGTTTAAAAATAGATAAGTTCTATCCAACTACCCGTACTCCAGAATTTCATGAAAAAATAATTTTAGAATCCCAATATTGGTCTACAAATAAAATTTCGTCATAATCGGTTGATAAATAGGCAAGTTCTATCATAATTGACCAGATTCCAGAACTTCATATAAAATTCATTTTAGAATTTCATTGCAACGCACATATCGCTTTTTATCATAATCGGTTGAGAATTAGAGAAATTCCGTCCTAATTGGTCATATTCCAGAACTTCATCCAAAAGCCATTTTATAATCCTATTTACAATGCACAAGCCGTTTCATCATAAAAAATAGTTCCATAGAATGGAAGTGTATGTCAAATTTCACCATAATCGGTTGATAAATAGGCAAGTTCCATCATACTTGGCCATATTCCAGAGTTTCATCCAAAAGCCATTTTAGAATCCCATTTCCATCGCGGAAGTCAAATTTCCCTAAAATCAGTTAAGAAATAGATAAGTTCCATTCTAATTGGACATTAATTTAATTTGTTAAAGGTTTAATTTGAAATGTAAAATGTTCAATTTGAGGTTTGAGATATTAACAGTCATAAACAATAATTGTGTAAGATTCAAATCAATCAAGTCATGTGGATTTGTTTAAATATCAGACACATATGCTGTACATACATTCCAACACTCACTTTATTTTGTAGATTGCTCAACTCCTCACCAACGGCCAACTCTCTTTCAACTCAATCCTCAAACTAGCATATATAAAAATTTGGTCAAGTGCTCACTATATCTTAACCCAACCCAAACTTAACTCCAACTCAACTTGAACTCAACCCGCAAATTGACCTTTAACTTAACCTTCAACCCAACTCAATATTCAAACCAGCATATATAAAAAATTGGTAAATATTTCTATAAACAGGTATTTTGGGTCAATTGGTATGGCAGGTACCCGACCCTCTTGACGCACAGGTTCTAAAAGCTTTTCAAATCTTGGCCTTGATCATAGAAACAAATTGGCAAAAAAAAATTCTAAATCGAACAAGCCGTTCTCGAGATACCATGGGTACAGACATACAGACATCCAGACAGAAGGTCGGACATTTTTTTTTTTTTGCTTTTTTAAACCCAGGGACTTTCAAAACGTCGAGAAAAGTGTTTTGGACCAACCAAATTTTAGAACATTTTTGACAGGATTTCAATACTTTGGTCTTTTTAGACCGAAGTAATTCCATTTTAGTACAATTAAACATTGACTAATTCTATTACAACCTAGGTGTCACCGTAACATTTCAGTAGAACTGGTCTTATTTTTCATGAAATTTATCCAAAATTTATAATGAAGTAGATACTGGAAATCTGGTCCCTTCTAAACGTGCTACTAACACGGCTACAATCAATCCGATCTGCGGTAGTTCTTGCCACGAAAATTCGTTTCCACTTCTTATTTGTGTGCCTCATATTGATTATTCCGACTAAATTTCGGACTAAACTTAATTATGCTATTAACCACCAGATGGCTAACGAAAACGGGAATTGATAAAGCAACCTAGATTATGCAAAGCCATTTTGGCAGTCTTTGCAGATCGTTTTGAAATTTTGACAGTTTATTATAAATATTTTAACGCGTATTTCCCATTTTTAATCATTAAAAACGAGTGAAAATTGACGGAGATATAGCATGACGAAGCAACATGGTCGCGGAGGCATTTTTTTTACAGTGCCAATTTCAGCGGCGTGAAAAATTATCTGAAACAAAAGGGCAAAGGATGTGGTCAGTATATGCCTGTGGTCATTTACTAAACCTAATCTTTTAATAATAAGTTAAGAATTGGAGAAATGGCAGACATAAAATCAAACAAATCGATATTTCCGATAATTTTCTTCTTCTTCACTAATCAAAAAAACTATGTACTTTATTATGAGAAATTTAAAATATGTTTAGGTTCACCAAGTGGTCTTATATGTTAAGGAAATGTATGCAAAATTTTAGCCCGATCGATTCAATAGGAAAAAACACCCCGCTGCTGTTTAGTTGGTCTCAGTGCTTTCGAAGTGAGTACGATTGGAGTATTTGTACTACTTTTGCCTCATGTTTACTCCTGTACTCCGCACTTTCATTTTCTACTCTCCTGTTCTAATAACTGCTGTACTAATAATACTTTTACGTTTTCTTGCAGTAATGTGTTAGTCACTTTAGCAGAGAATATCAATTCAAACATATAAAATTTGCGGACTAAATTACATCAACTTCATAACTTTTTACAACTTATAAAAACATCAAGGCACTCAACTTATAAAAGTATTAGGACACCAGATAAACTCAAACATGACAAAGATTACCCCAAGGATCACCTGAATATAAAAATTACGCTGCAAGGCAAATTAATGCGGTGATTTAGCCTTACCGCACAAAAATCATGTATAGAAATCTGGATTTACAACACTCCCAAATCCTTCCTTAAGCTTGGACTAGGACCTCTATATAAAAATAATACTGTAAGATAATTTCTGCAGATATTTAACCTTTCCAGACTAGAAAGTTGTATGGAAGTCTTATGCATGGGAAATTTTATTCGTTTAATACGCCTTGTCATTAATATTCTCAAATCCTTTGTTTTCATTTGAAAAAAATCCAGACTCCATGCATCATCTTTCTTGTCTGCCAAGGTTAAATGTTGACAGGTAGGGTAGGTAGGAATAGGGAGTAGAGTTTAGGTAGGAATAGGGTGACCAAACGTCATTGTTACTCTGAACCTGTTCTGTTTCTTCAAACTTCTGGGGATATCCAGGAAAATGTCTTACATTGTCCAGGTTTTTAGATGATATTCGTTCAAATCAATCGCTAAATTTATTAGCGGCAATGCAACATTCAGGAGCAATCAGAAAAATAATAATTTGAACCAAATTTAATTCGAATTCCAGCGCAAATGACTGTGGCCCAAAAAATTCGTCCGGACGTGATTTAATATGTTTAAGGTTAGGAACTCTTTATATTGAATCGGCTTAATATCTCCGAAATAAAAGTTTGTGTTCCATTCGGTGCTGGAGTCAAAGAAAATGGTCTGGGTTGGCTGTGTATGGAAAACCAAAACTGGCAAATTTAATTTTTGAGTGATGGTCTCGATCATAAAATCATTAATACGAATAGTATTCCAAAGTATTTCTTGCCGTTGGGAAGGTTGTCTATGTAAAAAAAACAAAAAAAATATTTAATAAATGGCATCAACCAACCTATCATTAGTGATGTTCCGCAATACTTCTTGGATTAGGTTATTTTATTCAACAAATCCGACCCCAAATGAGGTGACCCAAGAAATTATCAGAGCGTGAATAATTCGGTTTTATATTAAACATTTCATTAAACTGCACCAAAATAACTTCCAATTCTCAAAAAAAAGCTTTGTGAAAATGACGAACGTGTCGCATATTTGACATGTCTGAATTCGCATATCTGCGAAAATTATGCTTTTGAAAATGAAAAGGGTTTGAAGGTAAAGTTGCTTTAGGATAAATTTTCCATTTACCACGTAAAATTTAGGTAAAATTAACTAAAAATTAAAAATTTGGCTTACGGTTTCGCTGATTGGTACTCTTCTCTACGAGAAAAACTTAAAAATCTCAAAACGATAATCTAAAAATATCTGTGATTTTGTGGAGAATTGTGGCGGTGTTAAACAAACTGTTTAGCTCGAGCAGCATACAGAGCTTAGCGCTTTAATAGTAAAATAGGTAAAGGCCTATAAACCAATAAATAGTACAGTTTTCTTTTAATATTCAAATTTGGTTCAAAATCTAAAAACAATTTTAGTGTAATATGCTGGATTATGATTTTTTTGCGTAACTATTGCATTTCGTATACTATACTTCCTTCTGACTAAAAATTTTCGTCTGAAAATTTGAAAAATACTCCGTTTAAAGTTTTCAAAACGACAGCGCTGGTTGGTATACCTGCACTCTGCTCTCGGAGTAGAATGAAGGGGAGCCTCGAAAATTACCTCTATTTACAAGAGACTTTGAGTTTTAGCCTAAGTCATGTAGTTTGTCGTATTCTGCGCATATTAAAGTAAATTATTTTTTGCGGCTTTTTATAGACACAAATATATTAGTGAAAATGGCATTCACAAGATTTTCGATTGGTTAATCAGACACAAAACCAAGAGGCCAATTATTCATAATTCAAGAGTTATACAAGGTGTATAACCCTGAACAGAACTTTCCTTGAGCTCATTGTGTTGTTAGTTTGGTTTCGTACTGAAAAAATTGGCCTACTCTACTCATCTGGCCGCTACGACCAAACTACAAAAATACAATTCCTACTTAACACAGATAGTGTCAAGTACGAACGTACTGATTTAGCGAATTATATTCACTAAATCAAAAAACTCAAGGAAAACCCTCATTTGTGTGTATTTATTGTCCACACAATATTAAGATGTTTAAGAGAAGTATGTCTGTTTATCAAATGATTTTTTCGGTTTTTATTTATAAATGTATTAGTGAAAATGGCATTCACAAGATTTTCGATTGGTTAATCAGAAACAAAATCAAGAGGCCAATTATTCATAATATTTCTACCCAAAAAAAGTACAAATATCAATCCCCCCGTACTTTAACCCAAGAGTTATACAAAGTGTATAACACTGAACAAAAAATGAGAACTTTCCTTGAGCGCATTGTGTTGGTAGTTTTTTGGTAGTTTGGTTGTAGCTACCTGATGATGATATACCAACTTTTTCAGTACGAATCCAAACTACCAACACAATGAGCTCAAGGAAAGTTTTCATTTTTTGTTCAGGGTTATAAATTTTGGTTAACTCTTGGATGATTGATATTTCTACTTTTTTTGGGTAGAAATATTATGAATAATTGACCTCTTGATTTTGTTTCTGATTAACCAATCGAAAATCTTGTGAATGCCATTTTCACTAATATAAAGGTAACTTAGTATCTGATCTAGCTTCTAACATTTAAACACATGTAACATAGTTAAATAAAATTCTGGTCATTGAGAAATTTTCTGTGTCTTTCCTGTGATCACTACATCCTACCGTTTGTCAGTCTGCAACATTAACTATCGCATTAATTACATTTTCAATAAAAGCTACCATTTAGGACTTCAGTTATGTTATTTAATAAACGATTAATTATTAAAACCGAAAAAGAACAACAGTGGCTGACAAGAGTAGAAAACAAAATCGGTCCAATATAAATTAGAACGATTCGACTTTGGTTCACGAATAGCTGCATTGTGCTATAAATTCTGGAAAAGGAAAATAAATTTTGAAAAACTCAGAACATGATGTGATGAAGTTTCCAAATTAAATTTACCTATTTTGGAATTTTCGACGATGTTGTGAAAAATTACAAATTTAATCTTGCTGGCAACTTTAATGGTTCTTTGAACAGATAAGTAATTGTGACCGATAAGCTCCAGGCTAGGCTACTTGTGCTCTCTCGGGGTAGCCCTGCGCAATGTATCCGGATAGGGACCGACAAACTCAGATGTAAGGTATCTCTGTGTTCATACTATAAGATAGGAACATAGGATCGATATGTGATCCTAGACAATCTAGAAAATCTAGTGGATTCTGTCGACCAAGAACTTAACTATAAAGTTGTATTTCCGAGAAACGAAGCTGAAAATGCTTCAAAAAGCGACTCCGAGGTGAACACTGTGATAGTTCGAAGTTCGAAGACGAAGAGCCGACTGCTGTTGAGTCGCATTTATCAATTTTAATTTCGCGAAAATCCGCTATCGCATTTTATAATAAGGTGGTCGTGCGACATGCGATAAGACATTGCAAAAGCTTCAGATACCGAAAGTGTAAGCCAATATACTCATCGACAAAACGGATAATTATCTCAGCTCAAGCTAATAATCCCAGCGAGAGACCTAGATACAAATCAATCGGTGATAGAAACTAGCAAATCGGAATAACGTTTTTAGGCGAGATAAATTGCATGTCGATTGGCTAGGGTATCACGTTAGTGTATTTCTGACTCCAAATAGATACTTCAGATGGCGCAAATGTGGTCATGCCACGAAGACCTGCAGATCACACAAGGAGACTTGCTCCTATTTTGCTAAACGTGGTGATAGCTACAAGGCCAGCCCCAACATTGTGAATAAAGCAGCCGGCACCAGTTGTAGAGCTAAAGAAAAACCATATAATCATAAAGTAAGTAACGGTAATTGTGGCGAATACAAAAAATTTGTGCTGTGATTAAAAATAGTAGGAACTGAAATACGTGAATGCACAGACAGATGTAACCTATAGCTATTCCATGTATGCATGAACCACATTCAAATAATGACAGAATTTATGGTAGCGGTATTCCTTCAAAGGCAAAGGTAGCACTTGGTTTTACATCTACACCAAAAACCGCAATTGGTAAATGACACGAACGAAAATGGAGAAATCATAAAACTTACCCAGTTTTTTGATAGCCGTTGCGCTTGTGGAGAAATATAGTAGGGATCAGGACGTAGATGGGAGAATAATTACCGGAAAATAATTATCGGAAACTTCTATATGAAAAACATATTGGATTACAAAACGGTAGATTTAAATTTAATTCATAACTACAAATAAATTATTTCATGCAAAAAAATTAATTAAATTCGCGCGGAGTTATTTCAGTTTTTAAAAAATTGATGTCACGGAATTAAAACATGTAAAAATTACCCTGTTAAAGTAAAAAGGTCGATAATGCAGATTACGTTATTAAGTAAACATAACACTCTAGAGGCGGATTTTATACCAATTATAAATTTTTTTTGGAGTTTCGCGAATTTTCCGCAATTTGAGCAACAAAGAACAGCTACTTAAGAATATTGACAAAAGCATTCAATGTTATCCAGACATCCATAGTAAGTTTAGGCTAAATATTATATGCAACAATCTGCATTATCGACTCTTTACTTTCGGCTGGCAACTTTCCGCTAACTTTAACAGTATTTAAAAATGAATTAATTTGGTGGCGAAAACACGACCGATCATCACAAATTGTAGCAGCCAAACTAAGGTAACCTCTAAATAAAATAAAATCGAATCATAGTCCTAGGCGACTTTAAAGCTAGGAATAACCAGAAGCATCATCATCTTTTCAATGATAACCGCCAAAAAGTAAAGGTCTTTGTATCAACAAACATCCTGCTGACACTAAATGACCATCCTCATTCATGTGTAAGGTCACATGTACACTAAAATCTTTTAAGCCGACTAAAAAATCCAACCAGGACCATATGTCGTTGTGAAGATCTGTGTTGTTGCAACTAAAAGACCTGTTTGATTCTCGACGAATACCAAAGGTATCGCTAAATAATTGTATAGGTTGTACAGGTATCGAAGATTGTAAGAGAATTCAATCCAGTTTCGAACTGATGAGCTTATGATTATGAAAAAATCAATCTTCTCATCAGGCCGCGGCGACTGGACTGATTATACCACAATTTACATTCTATATATACAGAATGTGCTGTGCGTTATGTACTAGCGAATCATACTAATACAGATAAATTCTCTTACAATTTTTTCTTCTTCACGACATTCACACAGCTCTATTCCTGTTTCTGTGTCGTGTTAATAAAAACACATTTAAAATGGTCTAATTGCTGGTAGCACATTAGAAATTACATGAATTAATCAACATTCAACAAAAAATTAATAAATTATACAGATAACTAGAAACTACCCAATAAAATCCCGCAAAGGAGGAGTAACGCAGCTACTCTTTATTTGTACATTGATTCCATCTTTATACTTCAAAATTTAAATCACAAAATTTAGGCTAATCTTAAAAATAATTTTCAAACTTAACAGATTCCTACCCAATTCCGATTCGTACCATATATATGGTTAAAAAAACACCATGCTGGTACAAATTTTGATTAAAAACCGTAAAAATCCCATCCCAACGATGGTATCAGCACGAAGAAAAACTTTAAAACCACCACAAATCTGAAAACGAAAACCAAAAACCAAAACCATAAATAAATTGTACATCACACAGCAGAACACAACAAGAATCACTAAACAGAAGGAGGAATACAAAAAAAAAAAAAAAAATTCTTACATAACACCATCGGCGCGCAACTGATATACTATTCCCAATAAAGCACCAACAAAACCAGGAAAAAAAAAAGTTTTAAAGTAGAAAAAATACAAAACAAGAGTACATACAAATAACCAAGAAGCAGAAGAAGGAAAAGAAACCAGCACCAACAACAACAACAACAAATTACTTCCTTTCTGCACAAAAAAGCAAATTCATAAAATTTTTATAATTCTTGTGAAGGGCAACAATTTTTTTTTGTTGCTTTTGTTGTACTTTTGTGCTTTAAAAACTGAAAAGGAATTTTTATGCCAATTTTCAAGTTCAAAACCGAAAACTTTTCTTGTGTATATAGCAAATATGTATATATAGTATATATATGTAGATAATAGTATGTACGTATAGTTTCTCTTTCTCGGTCGGTCTTCATCTCATTGCAATGAAGTTTTTATTGTTGTTGTGTATTTATAGTTTAGTGTTTTGTTGATTTGAAAATAAAACCAACAACAAAACACAAGAAAATCTTTTCGATTTTATAGTTCTCTGTGTGTTCGGACTACTGTAGTAGTAGGTATGGGGTAATACATACTATATACTGACCTATCTTAAAATTTATACACTTGAGACATTTTTCTGACCAACAACTACACGTACATATGTACATATGTACGATATGGGTTTTTGTATTTTATGTTCATTAAAGCTCTTCATATGGGGAGATCTAAGAGCTTTTTTCTGTTTAACAGAGCTATGCAAGAAGTAGATTCATATAAGAACGAGAAAATTGGGTATACACAAATTATATCTCTCTGTATGTAGATTTTGTGGTGTACGGTTGTATATTTTAGTGTATAGGAGACGGAGGAAGTTTAATTTTAATGAATGAAATTTTTTTTTTTTTTGCTGCTTGCTTTTCATTAGAATTTTTTGTTTTTGCAATTTTTTGTGTTTCCCTGAGATAATGAACGTTTTTACTATGAAAACGTATTTTTATTGTATTCAATAAGATTTTTGTAAATTGATTGATTGATTGATTGATATGAATGCACGGCCAAGCTTATGAAGCAAGAAATCCCGTGTTAGTGATGTGGTCATTAAACTGTCACACCAACTTTATAACACAGGTGAATGCTTTCCTTACTGAAGATACCTAAGCACCATTACAACAAGGAGAGCACAACCACTCGCGATATCACATAAATGTGACAGCATCATGTCCACCCCTGGCCGGGTCCCACCGTGCACTCTTTCACACATAACAAAACCGAAGGATAGGATAGGATAGTTAGAAGTGACAGAATCGGCCCGGTTACAGACACCTAGGTATAGCCGATAGTTAGTAAATTGTTAGTAATTATATAGTAAAATAGTTAGCACAGGACAACACAATTTCTAAACTACAGCTAATTTACTACTTCTTGATCCTGGAGCGTTGATTCAAGCTAAAATTTAATTCTGAAACTCAGGATTAATTTAATCCCTATAATAATGATTAATTCTGGAACTATGATATATTCTGAAAATTGGATTATTTATTAACATATTAAGGAAGAGATCCCTTTAAATATTCTTTAAACTAAATTAATTAAAATACATTAATGAACAAAACACAACATAATAAAAAGATTAGCACAAGACAGCACAATCTAACTACATTATTAAATGATCATGTCTCTGGAATCCAGGGTCGGATACTCAGGACTCCCT
The DNA here is from genome assembly GCA_958295665.1 of Tipula vernalis. Classification (NCBI taxonomy): domain Eukaryota; kingdom Metazoa; phylum Arthropoda; class Insecta; order Diptera; family Tipulidae; genus Tipula; species Tipula vernalis. The sequence goes on from OY282560.1 coordinate 29,891,059, forward strand.
AAATTTATAACAGGACTTAAAAAAATTATTAATAATGTTGTAATTTCCCCCTGTCCGCTTATCATTCATTTACCTGCTAAAATATTTAAGAAAAATATAAAATAACAACACTTATTTTCTTATTCATAGTCCTTTTATATTTAATTAATTAATTATTACGTACTGCAACAAGGATTAACATAAACATTAAAAACCATTTAAACATAAAATTTAACTTAAAACCAATCATCTATTTCCTACCGAACCAGAAAAAGAAAATACATAATTATAGATCCAATTATTTTATAAAATTTATATAAAATGATTTAAATGATAATGTTACAGCACCACAACACCTAGACTTATCAATAATTCAATTAGGTATTATAAGTATATGAAGAATCAACAAATAAAATTAATATAAAAATTACCAGGCGACTCTGAAAACTAAATTTAATTAATAAAACACCATAATATCAAATTTTATTACTTAAATGAATAATTATTATAACAGGATCTTCAGTATTCACGATCACACATCGTATACACTCATTTACACATACCAAAACCGATGAATAGAATATGATTATAAGTTGGGACTCCTAAGCGATTAATATATACATAGCAAATTATTAGTACAATAAATGATAAACAGGTTAGCACAAGATAGCCATTTTAACTACATGATTAGATACTCGTTTCTCTGTAAACCAATGCCAGAACTCAGGATTCTTTAAATCTAAATCGGGACATCAACAATTATTATTATAATTAATGTTTTAATTTACTAATCTTGTTGACATAATTAAGATAAACAAAAATCAAAATCTACGAAATTTATACTTATATACCCCATAAAACTTCGGCTCCGTTTATGGACATATTACTCTGCAAAATCAAGCATGCAAAGTAAGTAAAATAATAAATCAATGAAAGGAAGCTGAAACGTTATTTCCTTAAAAATTTATCGGTGTACCATTTCAGTAAAATTGACGTTTGTATGTAAAAATTGCAACCTAAACTTCAAAAGATCCATTAAGTTAATTAATTAAGTTCAATACATTTAGCATAACAATTTGCCTTTACATAATTCCACGTTGTTCACATTCGTTTAATCAAAATTGGGCATGCATAAATAAATACGTCATTGTGTGTTGCAAACCAAATCTCAATTCGACTCAAAAATAATATTTCCAAATTAGTATTTATTTACATAATTAGTTAATTTAAACTATTAATATTAATAAAAACTAACTAGACATAATTTAATGCAGTTTATAATAAATAACCCTGTAAGAAAATTAATCTTTAATCATAGCTAAATATGTATAATATTTCATACATATGTATTATATATTGCGGTTTCTGATGCGACTCAAATTTACTCAATTATTCGAATACACTAAAATTTTCGTTATGTTTGTATAGATCATGTTTTATTAAGAACACTAGTTGTTTGATGGATACAAAAAACACAAGGAAAGAAAGCAACACCAAAATATAGTGATGGGCTAAATCGATCTTTTTTGTTGAAAAACATATGAGAAAATAAACAAAACAGAACGAAAAAGATCGATTTTGCACATCACTACTAAAATAAATAACAGATTCTTATATACTACCCTTATAGCTACATACAAACATTCTTGATCTTTGGATCAATACCAAAATATTTGTGACAACTATGCCAAAACCAACAAAAATGTCTCTGTTTTTGTTGTTGTTTAACTATTATGTTACAAAAACCAATAATATATGGTACATTTCCTTGATAGGATCTGTGTAAAAGCGAGCGAGACGGCCTGTATAAACATTTTGTTGGTTTTGCTATGTATCACGCTTCAAGAATGTATTTATGTCGATTGTACATGACATAAAACACAAGAACACATTCAAATATGCGTAAAAATAAAATCAAATTTGAAATTAACTACGACGTATGTCAATTTACGATCCAATTATTAGATTTTAGTAATTAAAATCCATGTATTGTACAATCACATAAAAGTTAAATCATGCACTTGATCAAGAAATCAATAATTTTGATTTCTTTATCTATAAATATAAAATATTGCCTGACAAATGCATCCCGGTGGATTGCATTTTCCAAAATTACACTTTAAATTATTTCACTACCACTTTAAATATTTTTTCACTAAAAACTGAATTAATGTCAATTAATTAATTTTATTAATTAATAATTAATAAAATGTATATACTATACGTATGTATATAGAATATATACATAACACTACATAAATAAAACAAAAATAAAAATAAAAGTAAATTAAATTTTTGAAGAGGACAGAAAAAAACACGTCTATCCTCTTTGAATGTTCGCACTCCTCTCCGTATTCAATAAGATTTTTGTAAAGATAAAAATTTATTTAAAGATTTTTAATTTTTTTAGTTTATCTATACAGGCATGGAAGGCATATTGATATAAGGTGTGAGAAAATGGGAAATTGGTTTAGTTATTGTCGGTGTTATGTACTCTTGTAACTACATACTATGTAGTTGTAATACTTTTGTTTTTCTGTTTTACATTTTTGGCAACTCATTGAGTAGTATTTTAATAGTTGAATGGACATTATTTAGTTTGTGATGAATCAATATTAGTAAACAAATCTTGTTAAGTTTCTCTTAACTACAATGCCTGGGTAAAAGACCGCAGGTAAAAGTAATCTGTTTTTAAAATTTTTGTTCCAATAACAACTTTGATTTTCTGAATTATTTTCTTTTGGATCAAAGTCCTCAGTTCCATTTTCAGTAATAACAAAAAATCACGAATAATTTGGCAAATCTGCAATAATCTCGAAAATTTACCGAACATCAACTTTTATTCTCCCGAAACCCGGTACTCTCAGTTTTTTTTGTGTAAAAACTGCGAGTTTGTTGAATAACAAAAAACTTTTTATGAAGGAATAAAAATTTCCAATTCGGTGCACGTTCCAAAATTAAATATAGAGCCATTCACGAATGATTATAAGCTGTGGTCATCATTTCGCGACATATTCGCCAGTGATGTGGATAGCAACGAAAAACTGGAGTACATAAGCTGCAAGTTTTGAAATCCGTGTCACGTGGTGGACCGGCATCATTATTGAGACACATTTCAACAACAGAAGAGAACTATCGAGAAGCGTGGACAAAACTTGAAAGCAGGTATAACAAAAATAAATCGATTGTGGCCGAGTTAATCCAAACGTTTTTAGATCAAAAATTATGTACTGCGTCAACTTCAATGATTTGAGAAAACTGTAGTCGGATAAAATTATCCGTGCTCTTCGTGCTTTGGGTTCAGAAAATGAAAAAAGAGATCCATGGTTAATACACATTATTCTCAATAAAATTGATGTTGATTCAAGACAAATGTGGGCGAAGGCAACTATAAACAACCAACATCCTACATTTGATGAATTTATGGAATTTTTAAATAATAAATGAGATTTCGAGCCTTGTTTGCGTGTTGAAACAAAATCAACTCAAAGGCCAAATTTGTAAATGTGTGGCCAAATGTACAAATGTGCCTTATTCAGGAACATGGATACAAAAGCAAGTATGGAGTTTGTTAGGGTAAAGGGTTTATGCCAAAATTGGTTACGAAAAGGACATCTTGCAAGTCAGTGCAATTTCAAAACCAGCTGTTTAATTTGTCATAAAAAACACCATACATTGCCTCATTCAACATAAGAATTACATCAACAAAATTCTCATCACGTACACCATCAACAAGTGAATCTATTGTTTTGGATGAAAATGCAAGTGCTAAAACGCCACACAGTAATTCATTAGCCATAACACTTCAGCACAAGAACAAACTGTTGTTAACATCAAGGAGTACAGCAAATGAATTTATGACAACATTTACCACAATCAATGGTTAAGTTCAAAATCAACCTACAGTTATGTTATTACCTGGTGGTCAGGTGTGAAGTTGCTCGGGGGATTCAAGTTGGCCCGTAACATGCAACTTCCACAAGTGCTTGTGTTACCTCCATGTGGTGACCGCTGGTAACTAGATTGCTGATTCTTTGGCTTCTAGGCTAAAACACGGCGCTAAAGGAGTCAACCTTAAACAAATCGCTGGGCTGGGTTAAGATGTTAATCGTACCGTGCCGATAATCGACCAGACTGGGGGCCCAGCTTTAAAACTACCTCAGTCGCTAACGGTGGATCCGGATACTTGGCGCCCTCCGGATTAAGCAGCCTTATCTGTGTACTGCGGATCTCTGCACAGATGGACATTTCTTTCTCCGCTACTCATGGGACCAATCATGGATCCAAACAAAAACATACAACAACAAAAAGAGTCCGGCTCTCTAAATTATCCGGAAAATGTGGACAACGAGACTCGAGTCTTTAGGCCTGCCACTAAGTCTACAAATAATCGACGGGACATAAGCTCAAGCGAGGCTGGTCCCTCCGCAAGCAAGAAAGAAGTTAGTTCCTCAAAACCAACCTATAATACTAAGAGGAGGGCCCTGGTTAAGATCAATAACATCTCGCCAGAAGACAGAACGGATAATGACAAAGCCACGCTTGCGTGGGCAAAAGAAGTCACTGAGAAAAAGTCGGAAGGCTCTTCAGCTGGCTCACAGCTTAAAAAAAACAGATCTCAGGAGGAAAATCCTAAGATCGCAAAGCAAACAAAACTCCAGGCCTTTTAAGGAGGTCCTCAAGGATCAGCTGGTTGTGGCAGTTATTGACAAATCCCAAGAGGATGGCAGTATCACGCCCGCCAATTGGAGGAAGGTGGAAGGGGCCTTAGCCACCACCTACCTGAAAGTCATGTCAGAAAATCTAGGACCTGCTCCGACTTGTCGGGATGCGGGCTGGCACAGGAATCAGGTGAAAATAACTGCCTGTGCAGATCAAAGGTCCCTGCTGCTTTATAAGAAGACAGTGGGGGGACTTGGCGAGGTATTGCCCGGAGCCAGCCTTGCTGTGATTGATAGGGCGGAGATCCCCTGCAGACCAAGAGCTAGGGTGTACATCCCCAGTTGTTGCAGGTTGGCAACTAAGATTTGCCAACGCATAATTGGAAAGTTGCCAAGCTCGAGGAGACAAAGGCTGACTATAGGTCAGCTGTTATCATCTTAAACAGGGAGTCACTGACTGCACTGGAAAAAACCAACGGTTTAATCAACTATGGTTTCAGTGCAGTCACACACAAGGTGTACAAGAAGGACGCGGACAAGCCGGAAGCTCCGAAGTCATCTTCAGAAACTACCGCGGTGCTTGATAGCTCATCTGTGTGCGCGGAGGTAGCCAGCCAAGCGGAAATTCTCTCCACGGATACGAAGATGTCTACGTCCATGGAATCTTTAAAGATGCTCTCAGGGGACTTCTCATCAGGGGATGACTCTGATGTTACTGTGGTAGAAAAGAGGCTGCAGAGATGACACTGACATTTCTGCAAGTCAACCTCCACCACTCTAAGGCAGCATCAGCTGCTCTAATTTTAAAAATTGGGAAAGAAGCGACAGATGTCGTCTTGATCCAGGAACCTTGGGTCACTGAAGACTGGCTACCTGGGCTCAAGACTCGGTCGTGCATTCTCATTAAAAATAACATAAGTTGTTTTCTGATATCAAATTTCAGTAATGGAGATGTATCAGCGGTCAGCTTTGAGGTCCATAAACGAAACCTCTGGCTAGTATCAGCTTACTTAGCTTAAGATGAAGTGGATATTCCACCAATCATTCTAGTTGAGCTAATCTTGCAGGCTCAGAAGCGCAAGGTTGGAGTCATCCTTGGGTTTAATGCAAATGCTCATCACACGATTTGGGGAAGAACGGACACAAACGAACGAGGTGGGTTACTCCTCGATTACATTTTAAGTACTAATCTTCATATTTGTAACATAGGCAATAAGCCGACCTTTATAACTAGTAATAGACAGTTGGTATTGGATATTGCTCTTGTCTCAAGCTTTTTGACGATTAGTCTATTAAACTGGAGAGTGTCGGAGGACCACTCCTTTTCTGATCATTGTTATCTTCAATTTGAAATGGACTTGACTTCTCCAAAAAGTCCAATCTACAGAAAAAGGAGGAAAACCAACTGGGATACCTTTAGAAGTATTCTGGGTAATTCACTACTAGTTTCGGTGCCAAAGCCTCCAAAAACTGCGCAAGAGCTCCATGGCTTGGTGAACGAGTTGTCCAGCGCTTTTAATGAAGCGATACTGGGCACTAGTCCCCTTAGCAGGCCTAAGGGTAAATCTCGGCCACCCTGGTGGTCCAAGGAGATTCAACAAACACGTCGAAAATGCAAAAGACACTTGAAAACAGCACGGAAAACAAAAACTGCTGTAGACTGGGACTTCTATAAGGAAATCCTCAAAATTTACAAATATCAATTGAGAAGTGCCAAGAACAGCTCTTGGAGGCTATACTGTGGCAAAATTCAGGAGTCTTCAGAGATGTCTAGGCTACGTAAAGTACTAGCAACTGGTCCTTCCATCCCTAGTTATCTTCAACGGCCGGATGGGATATGGACCACTAATAATGCGGAATCGCTGGAACTTCTGATGGAGACTCATTTTCCTGGTTGCTCCGAATCTGTATCTAGCACATCAGCAGGTGAAAGGGCTAGTAGCCTCATAGGCCAAATTATTAGCAGAAAAAAGATCCTGTAGGCGATAAACAGTTTTAAACCATATAAGCCGCCTGGACTCGATGTTATTATCCCTGCGGATATTTAACAAACTACGGATCTAACAATTTCCTGGTTAGAGATAATTTTCAAAGGCAGCCTAGAAATATGTCACATTCCTAATAAATGGACAGAAATGAAGGTTGTTTTCATACCTAAGGCGGGAAAACGCTCACACTGCAATCCCAAAGACCTTAGATGGATTAGCTTGTCTTTCTTCCTTTTTAAAACACTGGAAAGACAAATAGAAGCTCATATTAGAGGCACGATTGTGTCGGAAAAGCTGTCCAAATTTCAACGTGCCTATTGCAAGGAGAGATCTGTAGTGACTGCTCTTCATTCTCTTGTATTTTTCATTGAAAAATCTTTCAAATATAGAGACAACGCAATGGTAACCTTCTTGGGTATTGAGGGGGCCTTTAACAATGTGCTTCCAGGGGATATAACTCGGGCACTTTCAGATCTGGGAGTGGATGAATCACTCAAGGACTGGATAAATCAGATGATAAATGCCAGTTTTGGGGAATCCTCCGTCAGAAGATTTGCAAGCAGAGGTACACCGCAGGGTGGCATACTGTCCCCCCTACTTTGGAACTTGGTCATAAATGACCTGTTGCTGAGAATGGAGGACGGTGGCTTCGAGGTTGTTGCCTATGCGGATCATGTTTTATTGGTGTCCATGGTAAATATCCCTTTCATTATGGGCCAATGGCTGTGGGTTGAATGTGAACCCACACAAAACCGAATTGGTTCTCTTCTCTAGGAAATATAAACTTCCTCACATCGATCCTCTCACTTTAAATGGGTTAAGCTTGACTTTTACAGATGAAGCGAAGTTTCTGGGTTTTGTTTTGGATAGCAAATTCTATTCGAAACCTAATATTCTGGAAAGCCTAAAGAAAGCTACGGTAGCACTATACTCTTGCAAAAATGCCATTGGGAAAGGATGGAGCTGGAACCCCGCATCGTACATTGGCTTTATACCGCAGTAGTCAGACCCATACTCTTGTATGGGGTAATAGTCTGGTGGCCTGCTCTGGACAAAACTGTCAACCAAACGCTGTTGACAAAAGTTCAGAGAACAATCTCTCTGCGAATCAGTGGTGCACTGAAGAGCACATCCACTCGGACACTAGAGACTCTGCTATTTTTGACTTCTCTAGATATCTTGGTGAAACAGTTGGCAGCTTGTACTGCCATACGGCTGAATTCCATCTTAATGTGGACCTGCAACAATACAGGGCACTCATCTATTTTGTGCAACAAACAAATTCCCAAGACCACCGACTATACTGTCCCCCCTATCTTTTGACACAAAGTTCCGGAGTAGGATCCCATCCAGGGAGGACTGCATGATGGGTGCAGTTTTGGAAACAGGAGTTATAAACTTCTTCACTGATGGTTCAAAACGGGACGGGAAAGTCGGGGCTGGAGTGATCTGCGAGGAACTTCTGTTAAATCTCTCCTTCCGTCTCCCCGAGTACTGTAGCATTTTTCAAGCTGAAGTAACTGCCATAAAGGAAGTCGTAGACTGGTTGAGGTATAATGTAATATCAGTTTGTGATATTCGCATATATACGGACGGTCAGGCTGCCATTAAAGCGCTTCAATCACATCTCCTCACGTCGAAAGTAGTCCAGAACTGTCTCTGATCTCTTAACGAGATGGCAGATCAGTTCAACATCCACATTTTATGGGTGCCAGGACATTTAATAAGTACAGGGAATATAAACGCCGATGAACTGGCTCGACGTGATACAATGGACCACTTCTCAGAAAGCAGAAAGGATATTGAAATGCCTTTCAAGTGAACAATTGAAACACTTATTGAAGGAAGATATCAAGTTTGACTACCATTCAAACCATCAAGAAAACAATTAGGAGAATCATTTCATAATGCAGAACGTCGTCTACATGGAAAAGAGGTTTGCAACGAATCCAGAATTTTACAAACAATACAAGCAATTCATTGATGAATATCAAGAGTTAGGTCAAATGCATGAAGTAAGGTGGTCCGAATTACCTGAAGAGGACAACAAAAAGTATTTCTTGCTTGAATCAGGGTTCCTCGTTGTTATTTTTCAGAGATAAGTACCACCCACAGGAGCACATTTTAGAGGTCTATGGGAGGCTTCAGTTAAATTCGCAAACCATCATATAAAGAGGATTATGGACAATGCGACTTTTACGTTTGAGGAACTAATAACTTTAACCACTCAAATCGAATCTGTTTTAAACTCACGGCCGTTATGTTGCATTATACCTGGTCACTTTTTAATTGGTAAGGCGCTTACTGCCATTCCAGTGCGAAATTCGTCGATTTATCAATTTTCAAAAAAAAAAAATTTGCAAGAGCCTTACCTACGCCTCATTTCTTGGATTTCGGGATCCAACATTTTTAATCAATTTTATACCTATTCCATCCATAATAAATATAAAATATAAAAACTGATGAAATATTCATAAAACAAAAAAACTCGGTCACAAATGGGTGAAGAATAAATATTTTTATTGACACATGTTTCAGAATCAGTCTTTGGTACCTGATAAGAATAGGGCCGAAAGGCCCAATGTGTCGAAAGGCCGAAAGGGTCGAAAGGCCGAATATCGAAATGCTGAATTTCGAAAGACCGAATGTGTCGAAAAGCCGAATAGGTCGAAAGGCCGAATGTGTCGAAAGGCCGAATAGGTCGAAAGGCCGAATGTCGAAAGGCCGAAAGTCGAAAGACCGATTTTGTCGAAAGGCCGCTTGTGTCAAAATTAATTTTATTTTTTATTTTTTTATGAGTAAAAATTTTCAAAATTTATATTTGTATGAAACCCAAAATTTATATTTTTACCAAAATTTTTGTATAAAAATGTATAATAGTAAATCGCCTTAAATATTAAATGGGTTAGGGGTTAAATATTAAATAAAATCTCGACAAACGTCATATCGAAATCACAAAATCTCGAATTTCGAAATATCGAATTTTTAAAATCTTGAAATCAAAATCCCGAATTATCTCGAATCCCGAATAAATAATATGATTTTGTAAAATTGCTTGCGGCGCCGCAAATAATTTTACAAAATTATATTAATTATTCGGGATTCGAGGGTGAAATTTTTAATTGTTTGTAGTTTGATTGTTTGTTAAATAACACGATTATTAAATATTTTGTGCAAGACTTTATGCAAAATCATAACTGTTTACGTATACCTTTGTCCCGAAAAAACACAAAAAAAAAAAATCAGAACATAAAATTCAGGTAAGAAATCCGAAAACGAAATCCAGGAACACAATTATCAAAGTGCATGCACACACGCTTCTACAGATAGACACACCACAAATGTTTCAAGTTGTGTTTTGGTTGGCTTAATTCGTTGGGTTAGTATAGAATCGGCGAACGTATTGGAGCAGATCGCGATTTTTTGTTAAATTGGTAAATGCTTCGTCAACCTTGCAGACACAGATGGAAGGAATTGTATCATTCGTATCGTTCCTAAGCGTTTTATATTAAGTAAATGCTCAAAATCGAAATTTTTTATTTATATTAACAAAATATTTTTCTGGATTTTGTTTTTTTTTTTTTGAAATTTCTGAAATGAAATGATTCCACAAAAATATTTTATACTTAAATTAAAAAAAGGGTAAGTTTGAATTTTTTGCATTTCGAGATAAAAAAATTCGAGAAATTTTATAGCGAATTCGATATTTTGAAACTGCATCAAAAATTTTATTTGATATTTTGATTTTGCGAGGTTTTAGCACTATCTCAATCAAGTGAAGGAAAATTTTATGAAAATTCGTCCTTTCGACCCAATCGGCCTTTCCATACATTCGGCCATTCGACCCATTCGTCCTTTCGACATTCGCGTTTCGACCCATTCGGCCATTAGACATTCGGCCTTTCAAAATTCGGCCTTCCTACATTCGGCCTTTCGACTCAATCGGCCTTTCCCCACGTTCGGACAATTCGTCCTTTCGATATTCGCGTTTCGACCCATTCGGCCATACGACAATCGGCCGTTCGACACATTCGTACATACGATATTCAGCCTTTCGGCTTTTAGCATTTTGAAATTCGGCCTTCCTACATTCGGCCTTTTAACATCGAACGACCTGGTACATCTCCGATGGTCTAACACAAAATTTAGAAAATTCCATCTGTTATTCTATTAACCTTAACAAGTTCGTTGTAATATAAATTCCATAACGTTCATGTTTTATTTGAGTTTATAATTTTTTATAATCAACATTTCGTAAAATTTGTCAATTTCATAATCCGCCGTACATTATGATTAAAATACAAACAGCGGTTTACTTTATAATTCACTTTAGAGCGCTTATACGGACGGCTTTGTTTCTTTTTTATACAAGTACATCATAATTAAATTAATTGATCAATATTTAATTTAAAAATATATAAACGAATATAAATAATAAATATTTATAATAAAATAAATTAATAAATAAATAAAACAAAACAAAAAAAAAGTAGAAATTACATTTCATTTTGCATCTATAATTTGTACACAGTTTATCTAGAGAGATGTTTATAGGAATCACGCTATGTTGATTACTATACTCTATAGACAGCAACAACAACAATAAAACGAAAACATATTTCCTGTTGCTTTGATAAAATAGCCAGCATCTTCTCATCAATCGACAAATCATTGGTCGTTCATCTCTTTATAATGCGGTAGTAAAAAATACAAAAATTTTACATCTTTAAGTGGATGTGATAATTATTTTATATACAATCTACTTTAAAAGATAAAAATAAAACCATAAAAATTAGGCGCGCAATTTTGGAATTTAACGAAATTTACAATTGGTGGGCAAAACTAATTGTAACTTGTAATTATTGGTCGTAAATGAAGTTTGCGATAATTATATTATTATTATTAAGATGTTGTGTATGTAGGACTATATAAAAATCGAATGACATAACTGCGCGCGGTCCATTCAAGAGGAGAGCGAAATAAACAGAAACCGTTTTTTTTATTGGTTGGGTGTTTATAACCACACATTATAAAATTGATATTCCCTTCAGACGAATTTATATTATATATTCCACATACGAATATGAGTACATCATTATAAACGCTCTGTGGTATAATTATTTCCGAATACATTAGAATATATAAGTCTTAACCTCCCAGTAAAAAGATGTATAACATGCATGCATAGTATGCTAAAATAAATTGTTAAGTTGGGAAACATTTTAATTTTTTTTTTTTTTTTTGTAAATTTTAAGCTTCTCGAAATCTACTCAAAAAATTTTCGTCTTTATATACAAAAAAAAAATGTTTACATCACCGTTATAATCGCGGCGGTGCTATTATTTAGAAGCAAACAAAAAAAACAGCGATAGTTTTGTATACACATGGCAGCAGAATATAAAATTATGCATAAAAACGATTTAAATATGAATTATTTTATTATTTTAAATAAATCTATAAGTACACAGAGTGTGTAGAAAAAAATATTGCATTTAATTAGAAATTTATTGAGATTTATGCGAATGATACGGAATACATAAAATTTTTATTTACCGGAATATAAAAATTGTTATTATTTTGATTAAATTTTTATATCAATTTATTATTCATTGTACAAGTACATCTAAAACATACACTTTTCTGAGAATTCATATTTAATTGCTTTTTGCACACAGAATTCTATAATTTTTTTAAAGAATAGTTCCCGTATTCACCGGCAGGTGACAAATGAAAGTTATATTTTAATTCAGTAATACCAATTGGCTGGCTGGTCGCTTGTTAATAAGCAATTTGACATTTAGCCCTAATTCATTCAATATATTTTAACACACACTCTTAGCAATGGGAACAGTTGTAAATCCAAACGGCACAAAGTATAGTGGGGCCGATTGATAAAAAGCTGGCCAAAATTTAAAAAAAAAAAAATTTTATTTAGGTTTTTTTGACGTAAATCGGACTTTACACGGTCAGTAATAATCACGGCTGGAAACCAATTTGTATTTTAGGTTGGTTTGGTTTTTGATTTTGTGACTGATAAATTTTGGTTTTGATTTTATAAATTTTTGAATTTTGGTTTTGATTTTAAAAAATTTTGATTTTGGTATTGGTTTCGGTTTTGTAAAAATAAAATTTAAATGTAAATTTAATTCAATACAAGTTTAAATAGACTTTTTTTATTAGTTAAAAACAAAAATAAATTATGTTACCTCCAAACATAAAAATAAAATTCTAAAAAATAAAAATCGCTTAAACTACCCCTGTTATCTGCTAAAATGAATTTCAATGTTGAAAATGCTCGCTCTACCGACACTTGCGTTGCAGGGACTTCAAATAAAATGTAGGCTGCATCAGATAATTTTCAACATACAATTGATTATTTTGCCAATATTTCTTGGGGTCTTCCTTGCGGTTTATTCTTTGAATGTTATCAAAATTGTCCACAACCATTTTTGAAATTTTGCTGTGGTATTGACGATTGAACTACATCTGCTAATTCTGTTTCTTTTGTAAAAATTAACTCATCCATCTCATCTAAATCATTTTCTGAATAAATTGCTTCTTTATCAGATAAATTAGTTGTTTGATTTTGATTGTTCTCTTTTGGCAAGGATGAGCTTGGAAATGAATTCGTATCTTTTGACACTTGATGTTGAGTAAAATTTAGAATAAAGTTATATATTTTACATATGTGATCTTTTGCTGATTTCTTCTAATCATGTGTTAATAGTGTTTGGTAGCGTGGGTCCAAGTAAATGCATGCTAACATTGTGTCACTATTCAATAGTTTTACAGTTCTCACATCCAAGCAATTCTCAAATATGTTTGAGTATGAATTATTTAATTTTTTAATTGTCAGCTTACATTTGGTGATAACATTAAAAAAATCACTCATAGTAAGTTGCTCATTTGGCAAATTCAAACTTGCTTTATGAGCCGGAGTGAACTGAAACTTTCAACTCCGGGATTGCTTCTTGGTAGTCATTGCAAAAGGTTTTTAAATTAATTAAGCTGCTTATCATTTTTATTGTAGAATCCCAACGGGTTAGGCAATGTAAAACTAGTTTTTTCCATCCAATTCGTTTCTCCAAATGAATTTAATATTGGGTCGATGATTTTACGAAAGCCACTGTCTTCGATAGCGGAAAGCGGTCTACCATTTTTTGTCACCATTTCAACACAAGCATTTTGCAACTCTTTTGGCGTAATTTTTGCTGATTGCACTTTTACTTTCTTTTACTCTAGTAAAATAAAGTATAGTAATCATGAAAACTTTGGACCTTGAGATTTTTAGAGATTTATTTGTTTTGAGGTCCCCTGAGTCCGAAAAAGTGGGTTTCGAAATGGTGTCTGTCTGTCAGTCTGTCTGTGTCCTCTCTACAGCCCATATGGTTTAATCAATCGAACTGAAACTTCAGATTTAAGCTTTCTTGATAAATTGGGAGGTTCCAGTGAATTTTACTCCAAATCGGCTAACCGGAAGTGGCCACTCCCTTGGTCTAGAAAATTTGTTTTGCAAATATCTTAAAAAGTATAAGGTTTACAAAAAACAACTAAATACAAAATGTTTCCAAAAATTAAAAACAAATAAAAATAAAAATAAAATTTCTCAAAATTCTGTGTTCGTAAAACAAAGGCGTGTGTTGACCACACCCCAATTTTAACTAGGTAATTAAGAAACCTATTCCATGTGCTAGCGAAATCTTTATCATCATTGTTGAGTGCGATTTCCAAAGAATAATTTCGTTGAACTTTTACTAAACGAACGATTCATATGGATTAGGGTTTTCTAACTAGGTAATTAAGGGACCTATTCCATGTGCTAAACTTTTACTAAACGAACGACCCGTATGGATTAGGGTTTTCTAACTAGGTAATTAAGGGACCTATTCCATGTGCAAAACTTTTACTAAACGAACGACCCGTATGGATTAGGGTTTTCTAACTAGGTAATTAAGGGACCTATTCCATGTGCTAGCGAAACCTTTGTCATCATTGTTGAGTGCGATTTCCAAAAAATAATTTCGTAGAACTTTTACTAAACAAACGATTCGTATGGATTAGGGTTTTCTAACTAGGTAATTAAGGGACCTATTCCATGTGCTAAACTTTTACTAAACGAACGACCCGTATGGATTAGGGTTTTCTAACTAGGTAATTAAGGGACCTATTCCATGTGCTAAACTTTTACTAAACGAACGACCCGTATGGATTAGGGTTTTCTAACTAGGTAATTAAGGGACCTATTCCATGTGCTAGCGAAACCTTTGTCATCATTGTTGAGTGCGATTTCCAAAAAATAATTTCGTAGAACTTTTACTAAACAAACGATTCGTATGGATTAGGGTTTTCTAACTAGGTAATTAAGGGACCTATTCCATGTGCTAAACTTTTACTAAACGAACGACCCGTATGGATTAGGGTTTTCTAACTAGGTAATTAAGGGACCTATTCCATGTGCTAGCGAAACCTTTGTCATCATTGTTGAGTGCGATTTCCAAAAAATAATTTCGTAGAACTTTTACTAAACAAACGATTCGTATGGATTAGGGTTTTCTAACTAGGTAATTAAGGGACCTATTCCATGTGCTAAACTTTTACTAAACGAACGACCCGTATGGATTAGGGTTTTCTAACTAGGTAATTAAGGGACCTATTCCATGTGCTAGCGAAACCTTTGTCATCATTGTTGAGTGCGATTTCCAAAGAATAATTTCGTTGAACTTTTACTAAACGAACGATTCATATGGATTAGGGTTTTCTAACTAGGTAATTAAGGGACCTATTCCATGTGCTAGCGAAACCTTTGTCATCATTGTTGAGTGCGATTTCCAAAAAATAATTTCGTTGAACTTTTACTAAACGAACGATTCATATGGATTAGGGTTTTCTAACTAGGTAATTAAGGGACCTATTCCATGTGCTAGCGAAACCTTTGTCATCATTGTTGAGTGCGATTTCCAAAAAATAATTTCGTAGAACTTTTACTAAACAAACGATTCGTATGGATTAGGGTTTTCTAACTAGGTAATTAAGGGACCTATTCCATGTGCTAGCGAAACCTTTGTCATCATTGTTGGCAATGGCCGATATTGGCCCTTCGGGGTTGAGTGCGATTTCCAAAAAATAATTTTGCAGAACTTTTACTAAACGAACGATTCGTTTGGATTAGGGTTTTTTAACTAGGTAATTAAGGGACCTATTCTATGTGCTAAACTTTTACTAAACAAACGACCCGTATGGATTAGGGTTTTCTAACTAGGTATTTGAAGAACCTATTCTATGTGCTAGCCAAACCTTTGTCATCATTGTTGGCAATGGCCGATATTGGCCCTTGGGATTTGAGCGCGATTTCCAAAAAATAATTTTCCAGAACTTTTACTAAACGAACGATCCGTATGGATTAGGGTTTTCTAACTAGGTAATTAAGGGACCTATTCCATGTGCTAGCGAAACCTTTGTCATCATTGTTGGCAATGGCCGATATTGGCCCTTGGGAGTTGAGTGCGATTTTCAAAAAATAATTTTGCAGAACTTTTACTAAACGAACGATTCTTATGGATTAGGGTTTTCTAACTAGATAATTAAGGGACCTATTCCATGTGCTAGCGAAACCTTTGTCATCATTGTTGAGTGCGATTTCAAAAAAATAATTTCATGGAACTTTTACTAAACAAACGACCCGTATGGATTAGGGTTTTCTAACTAGGTAATTAAGGGACCTATTCCATGTGCTAAACTTTTACTAAACGAACGACCCGTATGGATTAGGGTTTTCTAACTAGGTAATTAAGGGACCTATTCCATGTGCTAGCGAAACCTTTGTCATCATTGTTGAGTGCGATTTCCAAAGAATAATTTCGTTGAACTTTTACTAAACGAACGATTCATATGGATTAGGGTTTTCTAACTAGGTAATTAAGGGACCTATTCCATGTGCTAGCGAAACCTTTGTCATCATTGTTGAGTGCGATTTCCAAAAAATAATTTCGTAGAACTTTTACTAAACAAACGACCCGTATGGATTAGGGTTTTCTAACTAGGTAATTGAAGAACCTATTCTATGTGCTAGCCAAACCTTTGTCATCATTGTTGGCAATGGCCGATATTGGCCCTTGGGATTTGAGCGCGATTTCCAAAAAATAATTTTCCAGAACTTTTACTAAACGAACGATCCGTATGGATTAGGGTTTTCTAACTAGGTAATTAAGGGACCTATTCCATGTGCTAGCGAAACCTTTGTCATCATTGTTGGCAATGGCCGATATTGGCCCTTGGGAGTTGAGTGCGATTTTCAAAAAATAATTTTGCAGAACTTTTACTAAACGAACGATTCTTATGGATTAGGGTTTTCTAACTAGATAATTAAGGGACCTATTCCATGTGCTAGCGAAACCTTTGTCATCATTGTTGAGTGCGATTTCAAAAAAATAATTTCATGGAACTTTTACTAAACAAACGACCCGTATGGATTAGGGTTTTCTAACTAGGTAATTAAGGGACCTATTCCATGTGCTAAACTTTTACTAAACGAACGACCCGTATGGATTAGGGTTTTCTAACTAGGTAATTAAGGGACCTATTCCATGTGCTAGCGAAACCTTTGTCATCATTGTTGAGTGCGATTTCCAAAGAATAATTTCGTTGAACTTTTACTAAACGAACGATTCATATGGATTAGGGTTTTCTAACTAGGTAATTAAGGGACCTATTCCATGTGCTAGCGAAACCTTTGTCATCATTGTTGAGTGCGATTTCCAAAAAATAATTTCGTAGAACTTTTACTAAACAAACGACCCGTATGGATTAGGGTTTTCTAACTAGGTAATTGAAGAACCTATTCCATGTGCTAGCGAAACCTTTGTCATCATTGTTGGCAATGGCCGATATTGGCCCTTCGGGGTTGAGTGCGATTTCCAAAAAATAATTTTGCAGAACTTTTACTAAACGAACGATTCGTTTGGATTAGGGTTTTTTAACTAGATAATTAAGGGACCTATTCCATGTGCTAGCGAAACCTTTGTCATCATTGTTAGCAATGGCCGATATTGGCCCTTGGAAGTTGAGTGCGATTTTCAAAAAATAATTTTGCAGAACTTTTACTAAACGAACGATTCATATGGATTAGGGTTTTCTAACTAGGTAATTAAGGGACCTATTCCATGTGCTAGCGAAACCTTTGTCATCATTGTTGAGTGCGATTTCCAAAAAATAATTTCGTAGAACTTTTACTAAACAAACGATTCGTATGGATTAGGGTTTTCTAACTAGGTAATTAAGGGACCTATTCCATGTGCTAAACTTTTACTAAACGAACGACCCGTATGGATTAGGGTTTTCTAACTAGGTAATTAAGGGACCTATTCCATGTGCTAAACTTTTACTAAACGAACGACCCGTATGGATTAGGGTTTTCTAACTAGGTAATTAAGGGACCTATTCCATGTGCTAGCGAAACCTTTGTCATCATTGTTGGCAATGGCCGATATTGGCCCTTCGGGGTTGAGTGCGATTTCCAAAAAATAATTTTGCAGAACTTTTACTAAACGAACGATTCGTTTGGATTAGGGTTTTTTAACTAGATAATCAAGGGACCTATTCCATGTGCTAGCGAAACCTTTGTCATCATTGTTAACAATGGCCGATATTGGCCCTTGGGAGTTGAGTGCGATTTTCAAAAAATAATTTTGCAGAACTTTTACTAAACGAACGATTCTTATGGATTAGGGTTTTCTAACTAGATAATTAAGGGACCTATTCCATGTGCTAGCGAAACCTTTGTCATCATTGTTGAGTGCGATTTCCAAAAAATAATTTCGTAGAACTTTTACTAAACAAACGACCCGTATGGATTAGGGTTTTCTAACTAGGTAATTAAGGGACCTATTCCATGTGCTAGCGAAACCTTTGTCATCATTGTTGGCAATGGCCGATATTGGCCCTTGGGAGTTGAGTGCGATTTTCAAAAAATAATTTTGCAGAACTTTTACTAAACGAACGATTCTTATGGATTAGGGTTTTCTAACTAGGAAATTAAGGGACCTATTCCATGTGCTAGCGAAACCTTTGTCATCATTGTTGGCAATGGCCGATATTGGCCCTTCGGAGTTGAGTGCGATTTCCAAAAAATAATTTTCCAGAACTTTTACTAAACGAACAATTCGTATGGATTAGGGTTATTTAACTAGGTAATTAAGGGACCAATTCCATGTGCTAAACTTTTACTAAACAAACGATTCGTATGGATTAGGGTTTTCTAACTAGGTATTTGAAGAACCTATTCTATGTGCTAGCCAAAGATTTGTCATCATTGTTGGCAATGGCCGATATTGGCCCTTGGGATTTGAGTGCAATTTCCAAAAAATAATTTTCCAGAACTTTTACTAAACAAACGATCCGTATGGATTAAGGTTTTCTAACTAGGTATTTGAGGGACCTATTGTATGTGCTAGCCAAACCGTTGTCATCATTGTTGGCAATGGCCGATATTGGCCCTTGGGAGTTGAGTGCGATTTCCAAAAAATAATTTTGCAGAACTTTTACTTAACGAACGATTCGTATGGATTAGGGTTTTTTACTTTCTTTCACTCTTATAAAATAAAGTATAGTAATCATGAAAATTTTGGACCATGAGATTTTTAGAGATTTATTTGTTTTGAGGGCCCCTGAGTCCGAAAAAGTGGGTTTCGAAATGGTGTCTGTCAGTCTGTCAGTCTGTCTGTGTCCTCTCTACAGCCCATATGGTTTAATCAATCGAACTGAAACTTCAGATTTAAGCTTTTTTGATAAATTGGGAGGTCCCAGTGAATTTTACTGCAAATCAACTAACCGGAAGTGGCCACTTCCTTGGTCCAGAAAATTTGTTTTGCAAATATCTTAAAAAGTATAAGGTTTACAAAAAAACTACTTAAGTACAAAATGTTTCCAAAAATTAAGAAAAAAATAAAATTTCTCAATATTCTCTGTTCGTAAAAGAAAGTCGTGTGTTGGCCACACCTCAATTTTTTTACATGTAATTACATAATTATTAAGGGTGGGTTGGTTATTTTCAGTCTCTTTTCTTCTTTTTGTATCTAAGTTTTTATAAATATCAGGATGTTTTACTTTTAAATGGTGCATCAAATTTTCTGCGTGGTTACTATTGAGCCCAATATAACATGAATCACATTTGTTGGTTTTTTTTTTCTGACGAGTATTTAAAATAACCATAAACTTCGTGTTTCCTTTTAGAGCTCATTTCGGAGTTTTCCTCTACATATAAAATTAAATTAAAGTAAATTACGTATAAAATATTGTAGTATTTTGTATTTAAGTATAATGAAGTTAGTTATGAATAAAATATGTATTGTTGTAGGGTAGAGAAAAGTGGCGGTTGGACATTCGTACGAGAAGTGTTGAAATGAACGGAGGTGTTTACAGAGAGAGTTAAGCACAGTGACGATAAATGTCCAGAAAAGAATGCTGCGAGGAAGCCAGACGAACCAAAGCGAAGGTATACAATTTGGAAATGGAGCAGGTTTCTGGAAATAAAATAAGAAACGAAGATAGGTCGAGCATCCAGGTTAACGTAAATGGTATGATGGAAGGACAGGTAATTCTTAAGAATAAAATTGTTGCAAATAAGTTTCTTGGTTGTGTCAGATGGGTCAATGAAAGTTGATGCAATTGTTGGAAGAGATTTCATTAACGCTAATGAATTCATTCGGGTTTATATTGTACGCGATGGTATATCGGATGTCGCGATTTCAGTGTGACGCGTTGAGTTAGGAAAATTCGGAAGGTGGTAAAAATAATTTTGACGTTGGTTTGATGAGTGCGGTAATTAAAGTAGAGGAATCATTATTTATTGATCAAATAGACTGTGAATTAGACGTGGGGGATAATTTAGAAACAAATAAACTTAGACGTGATGTAGAGAGATTATATGAACAGTGTTATGTGAATCGAAAGAGTGAAAATGAACCGTTAACTAAATTGGAAGTAGATATAAAATTGAAAGACGATAAATATTTTAATGTAAGGCCAAGACGTTTTAGTCATTACGAGCGGGTAGAGTTGAGCAAAATAATCGAAGAGATGTTAGAAGAAAAGATTATTAGGGAAAGTGAGTCACCTTATTTGAGTAATGCGTTGAAGATGACCTTGAACAAGTGAGAAATTAACGCAAAGATTGAGCGTTGGTCGATGTTCTTAGAGCAATTTAATTTCGAGCTGATTCATCGGAAAAGCGAGAATATGCGACATGTAGACGCATTAAGTAGGATTAATGTATACATGCTGGAATCGGAATGTTCTAATTTGTTTAACGAGACGATTCATGTCAATCAAGGACTTGACTTAAATATAGCTAAAATCCAAGAAAGAATATTGAATAGTGAATATAAGGGTTACGAGCTAAGAGATGGACTAGTTTTTAAATCAGAAAAACAGAAACTGATGCTATTAGTACCGGAGGATATGATAGAATCAGTAATTTACAAGTATCATAACGAGTTAGGTCACTTTGGTATAGACAAGGTATGTGAGATGATTAAAATATTATTTTATTTTAGTCAAGGCACATTAAAAATTGTGTTACATGCATAATGCACAATCCTAAGCCGCGAATTGATCGAACTCCATTAAAAAATATTGATAAGGGAGAAGTACCGATTTTTACTTTACATATGGATCATTTAGGACCTTTAGAGACTACGAAAGGTAAAAATAATTATGTATTAGCTATAATCGATGGTTTTACAAAATATATTCGCTTGTACGCCACGAAGACTACGAACACGACATAGGTTATCAAGCGCTTAAAATCGTATATCATAGAATAGTCGACGCCAGAAAGAATAATTACGGATAGAAGATTGAGTTTTACGTCCAAACAATTTGAGTCTTTTGTTACAAGTTATAAAATTGTGCATATTTTAAACGCGACGGCATGTCCTCAGGCTAACGGACAGATCGAAAGGTACAATAGAACATAAGTGCCTCTTTTGAGTAAGTTAGTTGAAGAAAAGGGGAAATATTGGGACACGTTATTAGTCGATGCGGAATATTTATTGAATAATACTTTAAATCGAGGAATAAATGATATACCAGCTAGATTATTGTATGGAATCATTCAGAAACGAAATTTAGGACAGGGCTTATTCGAATATCTAGAAAGCATAAATGAGGAAAGGGTTGATATGGATAAGTTACGAGAGCCATTCTGTGCCACTGTGCCACTCCTAATTAGCCATATTCCAAACTTATTAAAAATTCTAAATTCTGTGAAGTATAGTATAGTTCAACACAACTGAATAAGGTTCACCACGTACACTCGCACATGGCCAATTTATTCGAAAATATGGGCAAGACCTTGTAGACATCTCTGTGATCGGAGACACAACAATTTTTAAAACCATCAAAATTATTAGAAATTCTAAATTCTGTGCAGTATAGTATATGGTAGTTCATCACAATTGGATAAGGTTGGCCACGTAGATGGGTACATGGCCAAGTTATCTGCCAATATGATCTATCCGAGGATATGTGCAAGACCTTCTAGACATCTCTGCGGTCGGCGATATAAAACTTTTAAAATAATCTAAAATTATTAAAAATTCCAAAAACTGTGAAATATATTATAGTTCATCATAATTGGCTTATCTATTCTAAGAAATGTGCGGGGCCTTCGGGACATTTCCAGGATCGACGTTAAATAATTATTTAAACCATCAAAAATCAGTCAACTTTTAAATTATCTGAAATATAGTAATGTTCAACACAATTGGATGCTTTTGGTTAACGAGACAAACAGATGGTCCAGCTATCTGAAAACGATGAAAAGAACCTGTTTCCTGATGAAAAGAATCTGTTTGGTGGTACAAAAAATCCAAAATAACAAAAAATTTAAATGTTCATATAATTTAAATTCCAATTGGAAAAATAGCTAATTTAACAGTGTAATTGGTTGGATCGGGAGGTACCGGGTTCGAATCCCTATAGGGGCGGGATGCAAAAGGGATTTTTCATCATCTGATTACGATCGGTGATGAAGATGAACACATCTATCGACCCCCTGTTGAGACTGTAGAATCCATGGTCCGACCCACCTTTCATGTCAGCACTACAGGTTGGCATGAAGCAATGCAATGTGCAGGTGGTTTTCAAAAGACGGATCTGTAGCCGCCCGTCCTCGATTTGGCTACTCGGGTCGACATAAAAAATTCTGTTTACAAAAAATAGCGTTGACGACAAAAAAAAACTTGGTTTTTGTACGACGAAATGAAGTTTTTGGACGAGGTGGTCGTTCTCTAAATTGTACAATTTTTTGAAAAATTTTCTTGGACCAATTATTTTTAACCTAACCACAACTGGCAAGTGTTAAAAAACAACTAATTTTTTCATAACATCGAAACAATTTTGTTTGACATTTGAAGATATTATTATGATAGTGAAATGCCCAGCTATGATATTTTTTGGACAAATATTTATCAATATTTATCATTGAGAATATTACTTAAAATTTCTTAAATATGTTGCAACATTAGACTGATTTTCCCTTTGATGGGCAACAGAAAATTGAAATGTATCACTTGATGGTACATACGATAAAATTGTTTCATTTGTGTAATCCGAATCTGTGTACAATAAAACTTCAATAGGACTGTATGTTCTTCATTTATTCGCACAGAATATTTATTTAAAGTTCCCAATTGTGCTTCAAATAGAACATCGTTTATCTGCTTTCTCTGCGAATAAATTTTGCTCGGAAGGCAATGCCTTGAGTTTCTTACTCCAGACGTTTGCAGTGTCTAGATCCGGATCGTTTTGAGATAAATAATTGCAAGACAAGTTCAATAACTTATTTTGTTTTGTCATATGATCTTCATTTTTGCTCTTCAGTTAATCGAAGCCTGGACCTGAATTTTTATTTCCATTTCCATTAGAACGCGATGATTCACATGTATTTTCTGTCTGACTTAAAAAAAAAATCATTTCAATTTCAGTTTCCTTCAATCTGTGAAAAGTGGAAAATAATCGCAAGACAATTTGGAGAGAAGTGCAACTTTAGCACATGTCTAGGAGCACATCTACCAAATTCAACAAAATGTTTTCCTTACGTTTTTGTTGCGGACGAAATATTTGCACTTAATGTAAATTTACTGCAGCCATATTTTCAAAAAAATTGCACAGCGGAGCAAGAAAAATTTAATCATCATTTTTCCGCTACATGTTGTGTAATTGAAAATACTTTTTGGATATTAGCTGCTAGATTTAGGGTATTCCAGAAGCCTATTTGTCGTGCACCAGAAAAAGCGACAACAATTACTTTGGCTTGTTGTTATTTATAGAACTTTTTAATGAAAGAATCACTACAATTTTACACATCCACGATTAACATTTAATCAAAGGTGGGTTGGCGTCTATTGGAGGGGGGGGACCAAAGTTGAGTAGATTAATCTACCAGCTCCGTAACCTTCCAGTAGGATGAGCATCACGTGAGCTGTTCTGCTCATGTCAGTAGGCAGCTGCGTGATGGGTACAGTTGTGTAAGGGGTAACCTGTTCACAATTCGCAAGGGTACGTGCTGCCTCCTAGTGGTAATCACTGATAACTAAGGCCATTTGGCACAGGCTTTGGCCATTTGGCACAGGCTAAAGTACGGCGCTAAAGGAGAAAACCTTGACAATAAACTCTAATCTAAGGTGGAACAGCATATACCCATGGATGAATGGCTGATAGGTTAATCAGTCCAAAATATGCCGGCTCTGGATATCAGGCCCTCTTCAGTTTTATTTAGCCTTCCTGTAGTAAAGCTGGGAGACCTACAGGCGATTTGCAATTTTCAGCAACTCGTAAGAGTAAAATCAAACGGAATACGTGGCAGGAGTAGGAATATACGGGAGTGGACAACCCTCTCGAAGTCCTTGGGCTCCAATGCTACCATCTTTCTAGCGGAACTACATGCTGTAGTAAACATCTAGGAGGGAGAGCAATAAACCCAGATAGTATGTATCACGTACCGGAGGGCAGTATTGTCAAGTTCATTAAGAACTTGAATATTGACTGGACGGATAATTAAGCAGAGTCCAGCACAATAGATCTTTTAGGTCGCAGTGCGAGGTGGCTGATCGCCCGCATTGCCCTCCAATAATAATAATAATAACATTGAATCATTTTTACTTTATTAATTTTTTGTTGAATGTTAATTAATTCTTCTAATTTCTAATATGCTACCGGTGATTAGACCATTTTAAGTGTGTTTCGATTAACACGAGAAGTATATTAGTATTTACGAACAGTAATTCAACGAAACCAAGTAATAGACAGAATTCTATTTATTTAATTATATGATTTTAATATGTCCCGAAGATTGTAAGAGAATGCAATCCAGTTTCGAACTGATGATCTTATGAGTATGAAAAAATCAATCTTCTCATCAGGCCGCGGCGACTGGACTGATTATATCACAATTTACATTCTATATATACAGAATGTGCTGTGCATTAATTACTAGCGAATCATACTAATACGAAATGAATTATCTTACAATTTTTCTTCTTCACAATATTTACACAGCTCTATTTCAATGTTCGCCAATTTTTACTTTATTAATTTTTTGTTGAATGTTAGTTAATTCATGTAATTTCTAAATTCTGTATTTCTGAATTCTCTTACAATCTTCGGGACATATTAAAATCATATAATTAAATAAATAGAATTCTGTCTATTAATTGGTTTCGTTGAATTACTGTTCGTAAATACTAATATACTTCTCGTGTTAATCGAAACACACTTAAAATGGTCTAATCACCGGTAGCATATTAGAAAAAACTGCTTTCATAGTTTTCAATTACCCCTTATATGTTTCCGACCACCTTACTTCCTTCTTTCGGCCGTTTATAATTGATTGATTGATTTTTAAATCACTAATCATACTTTAAAGCAATTAAGTTTAATATAATTTCTATAAACCTATTATGAATTAATCTGTAAGTACTACACAACGTTAATGTTAATATTAGTGTCTGTTCCTCTTGGCTGTTTCAGATTCCAGGACCCTCCTCCGCAAATTTGTTGTTGCAGTATGATTGAGAGCTGTCCAAATCTAATTTTGTAGTTTAATGTTTTTTATTTTGCTGGGTCAGATTTCGGTACACTTCTTAACGTGTAATCATTATTAATTTAAATTTCACTTAGAACTTATCAACAGTAGTTCAGAGACGATCTAACATACTAAATATAATTAGTATCTTGCCAACTGGTAAATGAAGCATTTCCGCGGACCTGTCACTAAGATTATAGGCGTTTGATCTGTGTTGGCTGCTCTTCTGTAATGAATTACAATTAATGAAACCAGTAATCTAAATCAAAATGATAGGGCTCTAATTAGTTTCTAATATTCTAGATAACAAAAATCAAGACAATACAATTTCTAAACTACCTTTAGGTTCCTCCGATATTCTGAAAATCCAGATCAAATTAGTTAATTATCATTAGGTACTACTTTAAAATCAACTAAAAATTATTAAACTCTGAAATCCTCATGGCTAAGTTTGTTTTAAATCATCTACATACACAAAAAAATTAAATTAAATAACAAAATAAAAAAATTGTAACATTTGTAATAGAATAACATCGCAAAGAAATTACAAATTGCGGCCAACTTTGTTTATTGCTAAATTGACATTTCGCAAGATAATCAACCATCATGTCAAAATAAGCAAATTTGTATCCAAAACAAAGTCAAACTAATAAAAACACCAGCATAAGCAAGATTATCCCGTTTTAGATTCGAGCACCATCAATCGATATCGCAGTAACCCTCCACTGGGACAAATCAAATACCTTTAATCCACTCTTATAAAATTTAACCAACTACAAATTATAAACCAGCATTATGTGAATCTTATTAAAAATTCAAATAAAGAAACGATGCAACGTACTCGTATACTCACCCGATTTCGGGACCCGGTCCACGATTTGTTCAAATGATTGTTCGGTTAATGAGAAATTCCTCAAAGATGGTTGGAGATAGCAATAATGAAATTCAGCAGTAATACTGCCTATAAAAACTAGATTAGTGCTATAGATGGAACATATGTTCCACTTTCTGATGCGAAAAAGGTTACACGTCTATGACTTTATCGGATATTTGTGATGCTGAAATGCAATTTATAGATGTTTTTACAAGCCAAGTTCAGTTCCTGATATACGAATTTTTTTAAATTTTCTCATATTTTTCATTAAATAAATCGAAATAAGCCGTCATTTTTTTCTAAACCGAGAATACATTTTAGAATATCACGAAGCGATCCGGCATTTCTTGGATATTCGTTCGGCTACAATGCACAATTATTCATAAAATTTACAATTCTTCACTCGTAATTTAATTTAAATTGTAAATTCACAGTAAAACATTTTTTAGTAAAAATAAATTCGTACGGAAAATTAAAAACAACCGCGTGACTCAAAAGTCATAGCTAACCTCAAAAAATTGTTAAGTCATTTGGCCATAAATTTAAAGCGCCAACTGAGATTCACCATTATTTGGTATACAATATATTAAATAAAATAAACTTTAGTTATATATGCCCAATCATAGATGGCAATACAATACGTTAAAAGAAACTTTATGGCAAATTAATAAAAACAATGATCAGCTGTCAAATGTTATTCACAGCAATGTTATTAGGAAATTTGGCTGCTTTTAATAAAATCTATAAATTTAAATTCAGGGAAATTCATTAATAAATGTATAATTAAAGGAAAACTTCTTATAAGATAACTATAATGTTGTAGTTTTGTTGGTTGCGTCTTGACTAATTTTGCAAAGTTTTCATGTTCGTCGATAGATGGGAAGAAATGGCGCTAAGAAGAAATAGAGAAAAGGGTGTATAAAATAAAACACAGAAGAAGAGGTTTTGTCAAGGAGAGTCGAAAAATGTATATAAAGCAGCGTAGACGCATAAAAGACAAAATATAATTAATTTAAAAATAAAAGTAAAAGAAGTTTCAATATTGTTTTGAGTTTGTTTGAGATTCAACATTCAACTGGAACACGAAAATCGTCAACATTTTTGTGTCTACATTTTCAGAAGTGGGATCGATATTCCAGTGTGTCCATTAATATACGCATAAGGCGATACCAATTTTTCACGTGGTTTACGTTCCTGTGGATGTCCAAATAATATCGAGAAATAATCTGTTGAAGGCCGCAGAAAATAGCGATAGTGCAATGAAGATTTCGAGTGATTGTGGGCAAGAAAGTATGGGGAGAAACATGGGTGGACATGGTGAAAGTGAGGTTATCGGATTACAACGAACACGTGTAGATGATGATAGTGGAAGTGGATACCATCAGAATTATGACGACATAGTGCAAAAAGTTATGAATTTAAGTTCAAGGTATTTTCCAAACATAACGGATAGTTTGCCGGTATACGATCCAGTTGACGGTGACATTGATGTGTCGCAGTTTATCGACAAAATGGAAGAGTGTGGTTTCTTATATAACTGGGAGGACACCGCGATCACGCATTTTACTTTGTCGCGACTTAAAGGCAATGCTAGCTGTTGGAGGGACAGTCTTCCCAGAGATGAGCGAAGCTGGGATGAATGGAAACAGCTGTTACTCGAAAATTTCCCAGTCACGCGGTCGTCAATACAGGGTGTTCTGGAAGCTCAAAACTATCGACGTAAAACGGGACAGAACATTATCGACTATTTTTATAAAAAGTTGGCGTTGTGCAATAAAGCACGCTTAAAATCTGAAGAATTGGTCGAGTGGATAATGATGGGGTTGGATAACAACAGATTCCGGGATTATTTAGGTCCGTTATCTAATTTCGAAACACCAGCGGTGCTGTTGACTGAGTTAGTCAAAGCAGCCGAGTATATCGACGGAAATCCCAATCGTGCCACTATTCAAAAAAATGCCAAAGATGAAATTAAAAATTCTAAAATTGTTGTATGTTTTAAATGTCGAGAAAAGGGGCATTTATCGAATCAGTGCCCTAATAAAAAGAAAATCACCTGTTTTGTTTGTCATAATGAAGGTCATATGGCAAGGGAATGTCCAACAAGAAGCGGTACGAGGAATACATATATAATACAAAAGATTGGGAGGGAAAAGTCAGGTTATGCATACTAATAGTTTAAATAGTCACGCGAAATATTCAAAGATTGGTCAGTTGAATGGGTTGGAGATCAACTGCTACATTGATATGGGAAGCAGTGTGACATTAATTCGGAAAAGCAGTGCAGACCAATTAAATATAAAATGGAATAAAGCAATGGCGGAAAAGAGCGTAATCGGTTATGGAGCAGGAGTGGTGATTCCGATAGGTAGTTTCATCGGGAATTTTACAATAGATGGCGTTACAGTAGAAGTGCGTATCCTTGTGGTTCCAGATTCGGTTCAAACAGTACCATTATTAGTAGGACACCAATATACGGAACAAAAACATATCCGTATTATCAGTGACTCGAGCGGATTAACAATAGAAAAAAAAGACATTGGCACCGAACATACTCCTCCAGATAAATATACACTTGTGTCAAGTGAGGTATCAGTCATACCAGATAATTATATTGGATATATGAACGTCCACGCAGATATTGCGGATAAGGAACTATGTGTCGAAGGAAGTATACGGGTAACAGGTGAAATTATTCCGCGATGTTTGATTAGGTTGGACGAAGAGGGTAATGCAAGGGTACCTGTCTTAAACTTGTCGGGCGGCAACATGGTGGTCAAGAGAAACCAAATGGTAGCTAGGGGTGAAGTATGCCAAGCGAGAGGCGAGTAAATGAATGCAAGGATGCAGGGTCGGTTATAACACAAGAACAGATAAACACCGAGTTGGAAGGTGAATAGGCAGATTGTTTGACAGAAATGCTGAACAAGCATAGAAAATCAATTGCTCTAGATGTGACCCAGATTGGAAAGACGGGTATGGCCGAAATGGATATTGCGCTGAAAGATGATGTGCCGATTTATTACAGACCGTATAGGTTGGCTCAGTCAGAACGTGACAAAGTGAAAGATTTGGTCGACGAATTAAAAGATGCTGATATAATCGAAGACATCATTTCACCATACGCAAGCCCAATCATATTAGTGAAGAAACGAAACGGGGATATACGTATGTGTATAGATTACCGACGGCTGAATTCCAAAACGGTTGTAGTGTAGTCGATCCAGCTGGTCGTCTATTAACGGCAAAGGGAAGTGATCTTACTTCCCTTTGCCGTTAATAGACGACCAGCTGGATCGACTACACGGCAAAGTTTACTTTACAAGGCTCGATTTAGCGAGTGGGTATTACCAAGTACCGGTAGCAGTAGGTTTGAGATGTAAAACTGCTTTCTTGACACCGGATGGGCATTACCAATTTAAGAGAATGCCTTTCGGGCTTTGTAATGCCTCCGCAGTGTTTCAAAGACTGATAAACAGTGTATTAGGGAATTTTAGATATACCATAGCCATGGCATATCTGGACGATGTCATAATCCCAACAACTACTATTGACGAAGGAATGGAAAATTTGGAGACCATTCTCTAGGGTTGATTGCAAGCGCAGGTCTAACCATGAATTTAAAGAAATGTATATTCTTTACAAGTAAAATAGAATACTTGGGATTCGAAATCTCATGTGACGGCATTGAACCTGGCAAGAGGAAGTTGGCGAGCGTGGAGCAGTTTCCTGTATCGACATGCGTAAGGGACGTGCGAAGTTTCGTGGGGCTATGTAGCTATTTTAGGCGATTCATCAGAGGATTCGCAACATTAGCCAGGCCTCTTACCGAGCTGTTGAAAGAGGATGTCAGGTTTCTATGGGGCGAGGAACAAACTATAGCTTTCCAGAAAATTAAAGGACACTTGCTAAATAAGCCCATTTTAGCCATACATAATCTAAAAGCAAAATGTGAGGTACATGCGGATGCTAATGCAGTTGGGTTAGGGGCAATATTGGACCAAGAGCAAGAGGATCACACGTTAAGACCGGTGATGTACTACAGCCGAAAGACTTCCAAGGATGAAGCTAAGTATTCAGCAATTGAGCAGGAGGCATTAGCTATAGTGATGGCATTAGAAAAATTCCGCATTTATTTGATAGGAAAACATTTTGTAGTACGTACAGACTGCAATAGCCTAAAGATGTTGGCCAACAAACAGGGCATGACTCCGCGAGTTTCACGGTGGTTTTTGAGGTTATCAGAGTTTGACTTTATCGTTGAATATATGCCCGGTAAATCTAATCAGGTGACTGATGCACTCAGTCGATACCCTGTACATGAGGAGAGTGTTGGCGATGGCGATGATGGAATATGTTTGGGGATTAATATTAACACCGATTGGGTCGCCGTCATGCAACGCACTGATTCGGGAATTCTAGAAATTCTAGATCAGTTAGAAAATGGAAATCAAGAAACGCATAAAAAGTTTTCTATGTAGTATAATTGCCGAGTTTATAAGTGCACAAAATACAGATGGCAACTTTATGTGCCAGAGTGTCTAAAGTACGATGTCGTTAGAGATGCGCATGAGAGTGTAGCTCACTATAAGACGTCTTGATAAGACGTTGGCAAAACTGAAGCAGTCGTATTACTTTCCAAAGATGAGAGAGTTTGTCGGTAAATACATCAACCGATGTATCAAATGCGTGTTTTACAAAACACCAAGTGGCAAGAAACCAGGATTCTTACATCCATTGGAAAAAGGATCAGAACCATTTGTAACAGTACATCTTGACCATATAGAGCCATATGTAATGACGAAGTCAAAAAATCGTTATGTTGCCGTCTTTTTTGATGGCTATAGTAAACACGTGGTGCTAGGAGCGCAGTCAGATGTTTCCACGGATAAACGCTAGCAGTTTTTAAACTGTTTATTTCAAATTACGGCAAACCAAAGAAGCTAGTTACTGACCAGGGAACTGCATTTCAATCCAAATCTTTTCAAGAGTTCTGCGAAAATCAATTCATTCGACATGTGATGGTGGCGAGTCGTTGTCCTCGAGCCAATGGTCAAGTGGAGAGAGTCAACCGGACAATAACGGAAAAATTAGCAATGGTGAGCACCAGAATCGAATGCGACGATTGGGGTGAAAAGTTGTACGAACCAAAAAGACACCCGCAGAACTTGTTTTTCGTCACTCCTTCAGAAAGACAAATGATAATCCATTGACCGACGAAATCGAAAAGGTTAATAAGGAGTTACAAATTGAGAACGAAGATGTTGACGTGGCAGAGTTGTTGGAACGTAATCGGGAAACCCAACAACGCCAGTTCAACAAAAGTCGAAAACAGCCAACAATTCTACACCCCGGAGATATTGTTATGCTCCGAAGTGAACCACCGGCTTATGGTGATTCGAGGAAGCTGTTGGGGAAGTATAAAGGGCCGTACGAGGTGGTGAAGTGTATCGGGAATGGCCGATACTTAATCAGCGACGTAGAGGGCGAGAAGCAGTCTCAACGGATCTATCGGGCGATCGTAGGGATAGATCGATTGAAACCAATTAAACCAAACGCAACCAAGTGAAAGCATCACTTCCATGTTTAATTATTATTTAAGTTTCTTTGTGTTTGTTGTTTGTTGCAATTAATTCCATGTGTATGAATTGTTATGGAATTAACATTCTGAATTTGATGAGCGAGGACGTCATCTAGTATAGGATGGCCGAATTGTTGTAGTTTTGTTGGTTGCGTCTTGGCTATTTTTGCTAAGTTTTCATGTTCGTCGATAGATGGGGAAATGGCGCTAAGAAGAAATAGAGAAAAGGGTGTATAAAATAAAACACAGAAGAAGAGGTATATGCTGCGTTCCATTTGACGTGGCAAAGTACAAATAAGTACTTGGGGGTAGATGGTAAATGGAACGCAGAAAATTAGTTGCGAAAATAAAATTTAATTTAAAAAAATTTTCGTGCAACATGGAAAATTGGAAAATTAATTATTAATTTGAAAACTGATCAGCCATTTCTTACCGATTAGTTGTACTAAATATTCTGGTAACGAAGTCGCCATAAATTCGAAAAGCAAACTACTCATAAAATTTAGCAAGAGTAGCTGCGTGCAGTCAGAAGTACTTGTGTGTACTTTGCCACGTTAAATGGAACGCAGCAATTGTCAAAGAGAGTCGAAAAATGTATATAAAGCAGCATAGACGCATAAAAGACAAAATATAATTAATTTAAAAATAAAAGTAAAAGAAGTTTCAATATTGTTTTGAGTTTGTTCGAGATTCAACTGGAACACGAAAATCGTCAACATTTTTGTGTCCACAATAAACTGCTACAATACTTTAGTAATAATAATAAATAAAATTTTAATATTTTCTTTATGCAAAGAAGTTGTTAATAAGGGTTTAAAGGGGTGAAATTTTGTAAGTGTGACTACAGATTCGTGATCATCGACCCCAAAAACGAGTAGAGAATTTCAGAATTTTGGCCACCTTTTCAGCAATCGGCCCGACGTGCAATGTTCGGATTTTCATACCCCATTTAACATTTTGAAACTTTCAGCATTTATTCAATAGGCCAAAATTATTCGCCATTATTCCTTTTAAATATGTACTTTGGGTGATTTTAAAACCCACTTGATCCCAAAGTAAATTATTAAGTTTATTTGAAAAGAATTTGCTGGAATATCACCAATATTCATCTGAAGCGGTATTAGAGATACGTTGAAAACTGGATCTGTCAAAATAGATCATTCTAATAGCAGTTAAATTTTTGTACGAACCCACGATCGACAATAATTATTGAAAGGTTTACAATATGTATTTCAGTGTAAAATAAATACAACATTTGTTTTAAAGAAATTTTAAGTTATAAAGAAAATGTCAAAATAGGCGTAAATTTATTAAACACTTTGTTTTAATTTTTAAAACCCATTTGGGAATTATGGTTATTTTTAGTGAAATTTTGAATTAGTTTAATTACATATATTGAAAACAAGCGACATATCGTCACCTCGGTATTATTTTGTCATAAGCGACAAAACTTCAGTTTTTACTTTTCGATATGTATTACCATACGCAGCTGATATACCTTTACATTCTATTCGAATATTCAACCTGTACAAGCGATAAGTTCCATCTTATGCATTTTTATACATCCGTTGAAACTGCATGCATAACATCCTGAATCGAATAAAATAAGAAATATAAACTTTAGCTTTAAGATTTAACTCGATGTATGTATCAAGACAAAATAATAAAATTGTGTAAAATTAATAATTTTTTAAGTTTTCGTATGTCTTAATTCCATATTTGGCGTAGCCAAACTGACCGTTAAGTGAAGTGGTAAGCAGTGCGGAATTAATAAATAAAAATTTATTCGAAGTTAATTCATCGCAAGGGATTGTGATTACGGCACTCTTCACATAACCGATCCAGTGATCTCGAACGACAGCAAACAAAAATTTTTTTACGAGAATAGCAATTTTCCTTTATGAGATAGGTGCATAAAATGCTAAAAGTCCAAAAATTGTCTACCAACCTACGCTAAAAGAAGATGCTTAAAGACAAAAATTAACGAAAAGGAAGGAGTGTACGAGGAAGTATAAACCTATTGAATCCATTTTAGGTAATAGAGATTTAAAGGCAATAGAAGACGAAATGAACGTGGAACAAATAAATGAAATGAATACTCAACTGGCTGCAATTGTAGCCCAGATGAATAATTTCTTTCTAAAACAGACTGACACGATCAAGTATTGAAATATTTGAGCCAAAAAGACCGAGGAACCAACTCCCGTTCCTAGAGGTCAATAACAACACAAACCAACCTGTCGACCTATTAACAAGTCCCGAACCCATAAAATCAGTCCCTTCATTTGACGGGAACAAAATGCAAGAAGCGCGGCTTGGCTAAAAGCAGCCGAAGAAACGCTACGGATGTTTGAAACATTAGTACCCCAATTACAGCCGTACCGTATGTATTACAGGCTGTAAAAAATAAAATAGAAGGAAAAGTGAGAGATATAATTTACCTCGCCAGAGACTCTGAATCATTTTCGGAAATACAGCAAATTCTGCTTGAAGCACTTGGCGACAAACATGACCTACATAGCATTACTATAAAGTCCCAACTTTGGGCAAACAAACAGAATGACTTAATGGCGGTGCACAGTTTCAACAATAAAATTAGCAAAGCAAAAAGAAATTTACAATATGAAGATGCTCTTGCAAATGGCCCGACTCCCAAGCCAATGGATGGTAGATGCATCCATGAGAACGATACATTTTTTGTTAGAAAATTAGTTAATAATCACGAACTTCTACAAGAAAACGGTTGAATTAAAACCTGTTTGAACGGTATTTCAACGGTCGGGTTTTATTGTAATCTCTATACTGGTCGAAATGTTCTGGTTTTTCAAACTTTTATAGTCTTCGTCCAGGTTTAGTTATATTTGATCTGTTCACCCTAAATTTACCTCGCTGTTTGACTTAATTTTATTGAATTTGTTTTTGCTTCGGACATCGAAAGAAACCCCTAATAACGTGCTGACTTCAAAAACGCTTCATGACCCATCTAGCATAAACAGTAATTCAATTGCAAGCAACATAGCTGGGCCTGAATTCCGGTTCGGTGACAAATGATAATGAGAAATGACTTGATTTTTTATTTCAACTAGCCGGTTGCATTTTTATTTAGAGTAGGCGAAATAAAACATAGTCATTTCTCATTCTCATTAGTCATTGATCCGGAATTCGGGCCCAGGAAGTAGAAAATTTTCAATATAATACCTAATAATCTCTTAGAATCAGACAATCACTATCGAATTAAAACCTGTTTGAAAATACTGAGACTATTACTGATACCACAGAGCTTGCAATAATTATGAGTCGATTAGAGCTGCGCTAGAAGCACATTATTGAGACTTTAATGGGAATGAGGGTGAACTTCTTGCGCTAAAGCCGATTACTGAAATGCTAGATGAAATATATGATAAAGCTCGTAAGTTACTCTTACAAGCATCTGCAAGTACCTACTCAGCAACGAACTTTCAATGAAGGAATAAGTTCCTCAGCCCTAGCACGCCCCTCAAGTATAACTATCGTACCGCTTTCTCGAGAGTATTAATATTGGCCGTTATTTCATGACTTGTTTACGACAATGGGCATTCCGTTCAGTCGATAAAAAATTGCCATCATCAGCGAATTTCTTGATTTTTAAAATGTAAGATGTGACTCATTGGAAATGTATGAACCAATTAGTAAGAAATCAGCCACAACTACAAAATCAGTAGTCAGAAACTTTCTAACTAGCAATGACGTAACAAGTGTATGTATAATCTGTAAGGGTTCAAATCTTCATTCATTCACTTAACCTATTTATTTTTTTATAATTTACTGTGTCGTCAGAGTTCTGCAAGAGTTACATACTTGTCTCCTACTCTTCCCAAAGGCTCCTTTGGGCAACGACCTCAAATACATCATTCCACATCATGCCTTGTTAAAATAAACTAGCAGCACTAGCAAACTACGAATAGTGTTCGACGCATTCAGCCAAATTAAACCAATAATTTTATTTGTAGCCGACATCGAGAACATTTTGAGCAAACAATGGTGTTACCTCTGTCCCTGTTTCATCTAAGAAAGTGGAAGTCGAACTCACCCAAGTTCCTGCAGTCGTTCACTCAACATGAAATCGACAATACATCCAAAAATCCTACAGTCAAAACATTGGGAATAGTATGGCACGCAGTATCAAGTGCATTCCAATTCAAGGTACACTGCGGGGCAGATCTAGTATAGTGAAGCCACAATCAATTTCGATATTACATCAGTGGCAAGGTTCACAATGGTTAATGAATTCAGAACATAGCTGACCAAGAGTAGAGCAGACAACATTAACGGATGAGCAAGAATCATTGGAAAAACGATAGAGTTTTGTCAGTGTATTCGTTGAAACACCTGAAACTGAAACCATAATGACGCACCATATTCATCTTCACGTATTACGATTTGGTAAACCAAAATCAACGTATCACATCTATAGCAATAAGACAGTTTCATCTCACAGAACTACGTTATTTCGAAATAGTCACAATTCGAAATATTCAACAAGCAAGTTTTAAGACAGAATTATCAACAACCTCGACGGGTAATTCACTAGCTAAGGACCATCGTTGGTCGTCTTTAGGTTCATTAATACTACGAGTTGGGGGACGATTAAACCATTCTAAATTAAGTTATACATTCAAACACCCTATCCTACCATAGTTTAAACGACTAACGTTTACCACGACGAGTTACATCCCAGCAGCTAACCATTGATTGCACAATTGCACAAAACGTCCTATATGTTCGAATGGTGAGAAAAAGTGCAGACCTCACAAATATTTAATGAATGTTGAATATACCTTCAGTTCAACCGAGTGGAGGTTATTTTAGATGGTTCAAAGAAAACAATTGCCCAGCACATTATGTCATCATTCCTCGTTTGGAATTATTAACGGCAAATTTATAGGCTTGAACTTCGTCAAACAAATCAGTGAAGGGATTAGGGTTATAATCAGACGAACAGCTTTTAAAGTGATCATGTGTACTATACGAAAGTGATTAAATAGCGAAGTTCTCAACCATTTGTCGGCCAGAAAGTTTTAATTCATTCATTAATTTTCGCTAGTGCGAATTTTTTTTTTTGGACCAATGATTGTTGAAATTGGCTTTAAACCGGTTCTATTTGGTTCTATTGGTTCTAAGAAATTTCACAGCATTCGGTAATGCTTGGTGAACGGTTTAAAATTTCCTAGCAAGTTTTAATTAATTGAACGAAGCTCAAGTTTGGCAAAAACGTGCAAAAGTTAATGAGGACCGGTTCCAGTAGGGTGCGCATCACGTGAGCTGTTCTGGTCTTTTCAGTAGGCAGCTGCGTGATGGGTACAGTTGTGAAAGGGGTAACCTGTTCACAATTCGCAAGTGTACGTGCTGCCTCCTCGTGGCAACCACTGGTAACTAAGGCCATTTGGTACATTTTTGGCCATTTGGCACAGGCTAAAGTACGGCGCTAAAGGAGAAAACCTTGACAAGAAACTCTAATCTAAAGTGGAACAGCATATACCGATGGATGAATGGCTGATAGATTAATCAGTCCAAAATATGCCGACTCTGGATACCAGGCACTCTCCAGTTTTATTTAGCCTTCCTGTAGTAAAGCTGGGTGACCTACTGGCGATTTGCAATTCCCAGCAACTCGTAAGAGTAAAATCAAACAAAATACGGGGCAGGAGTAGGAATATATGGGAGTGGGACAACCCTCTCGGAGTCCTTGGGCTGCAATGCTACCGTCTTTCTAGCGGAACTACATGCTGTAGTAAACATCGAGGAGGGAGAGCAATAAGCCTAGATAGTATGTATCACGTACCGGGAGGCAGTATTGTCAGGTTCATTAAGAACCTGAATATTGACTGGACGGATAATTAAGCAGGGTCCAGCACAATAGATCGTTATAGTTTAGGTCGCAGTGCGACGTGGCTTATCCCCCGCATGGCGCTCCCATAATAATAATAATAATAATAATAATGAGGACCGGACTACACTGGGTGATACATAATAAAAGTGAATAGTGAATATGTAATTCCATTACAGAAAGGAGGACAGTTTTGGAAACCTGACTGCTCAGCTTATTTTTCGAGAATATTTAACTGAACGCTGGCATACCCACTCGAAGCTATATCCGTTAAAATAAGGTAGCATGCATTCAGGCCGGGTAGATGGAAATTTACGCTACTTTGTTTAAAGTTCTTATGTTATTTTGGTGGAAAAATTAAAGCGCGTGTTTTTCAAGGATACACAAAAAGTCAAATCAATAAAATTTTCTTCGTTTCACATTATATTACAATAACACACAAAACCGTCTAACATAAGGAAAATGTATAAATACTGGAAAATCTATAAACGAGTGACTAATAATATTTTTATGTTCCTACCAAAAAAATTTTGCAGACAAAATATAATTTTCAATTCTATATACATCTGACGAAAAAAAAAAAAAAAAATCTAAAATCGATTATGCGAAGAAATTAAATTCCTCCGTCATTTCTGTGCAAACATATACATGCATACATTTGAGTTTGCTTGTCGCATATAAAACATCAACATCGAAATGATTGATATAAACGTATCTATACAGGACTATTTCAAAGATAACACCCACTAAAAATAAAAAGGAGATACATGTTTACATTTTTTGCCTAAATAATCAATTTTGAAAAACCAAAACATAAAACCATATCTCTCGCCTATACGATAGTAGAGTCTCTAACGTACCACCATCTCGTATCAATAATATCCATACATTCCACATCCCGTATGAGAAAACCATATAAAGAATTTTCTCTCATTCCGTGTTTTTCATATTATGTACAACACACATGCATAAATGTATGTATAAACCATAATATATTTATTTATTTATAAAATTGCAAAAATATAAAAAACATTTTTCCAGTTTAATTTTATTTTAAAATATATAAAAATGGTTGGTAAATGTATGTATTCAGAAAAGAGTAGAGTAGAAAAAAAGAAAAACAGTTTCCATTCCTAGAAAACATTTTTTTTTTAATGATCACCATACATAACACCAACATTAATAATGCAATGAAAATCTAACCTCATCTCTCTATGTACTCTCTGTTTTGTGTACCTCAACTCGTAACAATACACTCGTATCGTATATACCAAAAAAAAAAAAAAAAAAAAAAAATTCGGAAAAACTACTGTGCATTTTCTTATTGTTGTGTTTCGTTATATTTACGTTACATATTACAGTTTTGTTATTCCAACGAAACAAAATATCATCGCAATGGTGGAAATGGTGTATACAAGAGTAAAAAAAAAAATTAAAATAATTTTTCCGAATAAGTTGAAATAGTTTTTCATGAAACTGTATACATTTAAAGTACGACAGTGCATAATATATTGTACAAGAGGGGTAGGGGGAAAGGGAAATTCTAAATTTTCGGAATAAAATATTTTCTTGTTATATTGTTTGTATGGGTCGTGGGTGTAGGTTGTTGTATTGTTTTGAAAACGTTCGTCTAGATATCAATGTGCTCCTACAATTGTTACGAGTGTATTTTAATTTGGAGGTATATTCGTGATATTATTAATTTAGTGGTTTGTATTGACATTTGATGGCCGGCATCTGGAATTGGTCGCATTATGTTCGGTTCTTGGTCTTATTGTCACAGTTCAAACCACACCAACTTGAAAGGACGATCCTGGAAAAACATCAATCAATCGTCCAATCTAAAAGTCGAACTTTGATGTGTAAATTTGGGATCGATGGAAAAGTTGCAGAATTGACGATAGGTGAAAGCATATCGAAGATGCTTCCTTTGCAAATAATATTCTTTTCATTTAAATTAAAAATTTTCTCATTAGAGCTGAAGAAGGAAAAATTGAAAGACGAGTTTAACGTTAAAGGTTTAAAGAGGTTACTTCAAAGGAAGAACTATTACTACTCACTCCAAAAGACGATAACAGTACTGTTATTTACCGAGTATAACAACTATTAAGAACAACAGAATTATACAAGTTTACCTATATTCGGTTTCTCGGGAATTTTCGAAATATTTTGTGAATATTATTCTAGAAGTCTAACATTAGTCAAAATATATTTCGTAGATTATTCAAGACTTTCTCGATATTACTCGAAATTGGCCAGGCGTCTAATTGAGTTATATTTACAGAATTAGCGATTTTATCGATATTTTCGATATGTTATGAAATTTTTCAAGGTGTTTAGGTTTGCCTGTTCTGTTTGGTGTCGTTCCATGCAAAATCACTCTATAATATAGCAAACTGTTGGATATGTAGTTTTTCGATTCTTTTCTTTGCTTTTTTTTCGAATTTGACATTATTTCTTAAAGAAAGACTTTTACTCGTAATAAAAAATTCAAGATTTCTAAGATTACCTAATCATTCTACCGTTTGCAACTTAATTTCCAAATTAGAAGTCATAATCCGGAATTTTTAAATCTATATAAATAATTAAACGAATTAGGTTACCCTAAATTTTCAGAAATTTGACAAAGCGTGAAACGAAAAATTTTAAAAACCTCAAAATAGTTAGAATTTCTCCGCCGTGAGTTTTTAAAAGGGCCTTAATAATTCTGTACAGAATATCATTTGGAAAAAAGGCTCTAGATTAATTTTGATTTATCCGGTTTATCAAAAAGCTAAAAAATTGTTAACTCACCTACGGCTATAAAAAAATGTTGACAAGATGTCAAGATAATCTAATTTGTGAAGTATTCATCTCTTACCTGAAAAGAAAACAAATAAAACGAATTAAAATAAATCAAATAATTGAAAATAGTTATTTAAATCGCGGGAGACCAGTAAAATAAATTTGAACAGTATAGTACCCCAACTTTATGTTAGTGCTGTTAGTAAATATTTTTTAAGTCAAATTAATTTATAAAATATAAAGGGCTGAAACCTCATGAGGTGGTCAGAACTTCGATCTTGATTAATTCAATTCCCACATTAATCCCGAAATGAATGTCTTAAGTCAATCTTCAGCTCAGTCTACAACTCAATATATAAATCAACCTCCATCTCAATCGCAACATAATTCTAACCACAATAAGCAAATTAACCGTCAATCAAACGCTCAAATCAATCAGCAAGTCAACCACAAATCA
The DNA here is from genome assembly GCA_958295665.1 of Tipula vernalis. Lineage (NCBI taxonomy): Eukaryota > Metazoa > Arthropoda > Insecta > Diptera > Tipulidae > Tipula > Tipula vernalis. The sequence continues at coordinate 29,932,330 of OY282560.1, forward strand.
ACTTCAAATTAACCTTTAACCTAACTCCAAATCAACTCTTAAATGATTCCCCAACCGAACAACTCACTTAACCCTAATGCAGGCTAACTAAACCCTAACTCAACCACCTCAACTTAGCTCGAACCAAATCTCAACCCTCTGCTCAACTCATACCATCATACCAACATACCATTATACCATCATACAGTCACCATCATACTATCATACCACCATACCATCATACCATCATCATCATCATACCACCATCACCATTACCATCACCATCACACAATTCTTATATACAAACCATCATAACCATCATCATACCGTCATCAAAAATCGACTCAATTTTTGAAGTTTTAGAAATTGCTCTGTAGTAACTTTAGACCTGATTATCATCTCTCAAGGAGGAGATGAATGTTTCAGATATTAACATTGACCTTTCTTAAGTCTTAAACAATATTTGTGTAAAGTTTGGTTCAAATCGTTCAATGCGTGTGCACAAACTTTTAGGCCCGATTCAACTGAAGTTTTCCAATGAAAACCTCCTTTAGATAAGCTGACACTTTATTAGAGCGGACACGAAAAGATATTTCTGCGATGATGCTGGTTTTACGAGCACAATTCAAATTGAAACTTTAACATTTCAAATTGACCTGGCTGGCCAAAAAAGAAAATAAGTGAAATTTGATATGCGCGTTGGAAATGGAATTCTAAATGGATTTTTAGATGTAAAACTCAGTTTAGATCAAAATTTCTATCGCACATGTCGATTTTTATCATAATCGGATAAGAAATATCCAAGTTCCATCTTACTTTGCCATATTCCAGAACTATATCCAAAAATCACGTTAGAATCCCATTTCTATGGCAGATGCCAAATTTCACTAAAATCCGTTAAGAAATAGCCAAGTTCCATCCTAATTCGCCATATTTCAGAAATTCATTTAAAACTCATTTTAGAATCCCATTTACTCGTACAACGCACATTTCAAATTTTATCATAACCGTTTAAGGGACAGCCAAGTTCCATCCTAATAGGCATATTCCAGAACTTTATCCAAAAATCATTTTAGAATCCCATTCCCATTGCACATGCAAATTTCATCATAATCGGTTAAGGAATAGCGAAGTTCCATCCTACTTGGCCATATTTCAGAACTTCGTTCTTGGAAATGCTGGATTTCATCAAAATCGGATAAGATATAGAATCCAATAAAATTTTTATAAAAAAAAATCACAAATCCTCAGTTTAACGGACAACGTTTTTGGTCCCGTCAATTTCCGTTGTAGTGAGGTTTCCCTATAAATATATAGATTGCTCAACTGTTCACTGAACACTAGTTCAACCCCAACTAAACCGCAACTCAACCCTAATTCAACTCGCAAACGGAACCCAACTTAACCGTCAACTAAACCGCAAACTTTACGCCAAACTCACTCCTCAAACCAGCATATATAAAAAATTGGCCAACAACTCACTATATCCTATCCAGCCCCAACTCAACTCCAACTCAACTTTAACTCAACCCGCAAATTGATCCCTAACTTAACCTTCAAATCAACCCCAAATTCAATGCCCAATTCAACAATCAAACCAGCATATATAAAAAATTGTTAAATATTTCTATAACCAGGTATTTTGGGTCAATTCGTATGGCACCCGACCCTCTTGACGCGCAGGTTCCAAAAGCTTTCCAAAATCTCGGCCTTGACCAAAGAAACAGATTGGCAAAAAAAAAAATTCTAAAGCGAACATATCGTTCTCGAGATGCCATAGGTATAGACATACAGACATCCAGACAGACGGACGGACATTTTTTTTTCTTTTTTAGACTCAGAGACTTTCAAAACGTCGAAAAAAGTGGTTTTTGGACCAACCAAATTTTTGATCATTTTTGACAGGATTTCAATACTTTGGTCTTTTCAGACCGAAGTCATTCTATTTGTACGGTGGAATAATGGTGGAGTAATTAATATGGTCAACAATTAACGAGCAAAAGAGAATAAAACAATACTTTTTTGAGTTTTTGTTGAACCCCAACTGTTGCTTCGAAACACAGAAAATATTATTAAATATTTATGGAATCACCAACTAGCTAGCACCGGGTGAAAGTTTGAGGACGAAAAAGTTATTTCTGCCGTTTTCTGAAAATTTATTTACTCATTTAAGTCATTGCTTGTTAGTAAACATAATACGCCGTACACTGCGATTTCCAATTTTATGTTATGTTATTTTTGATTTTTCAATGCGAATTCTAATAGGAGGCGGGGAAATAACATAATTCAATTTGTCTTGAAAAAAACAACAAATAAGTCATACCATCGTACCATCACACTGCAACGCCGTAATACCACCGTACCATTTACCATCATACTATCATACCATAAAAACCATCATACAATCATTACATCATATTACCACATAATTATACCATCATATTATCGTACCAATTGTAACATATGGGGCAATAGTTTGGTGGCCTAAGGTACAGCAAAAAGTTATTATGAACAAGCTGACCTCATTACAGAGACTAGCATGTCTCGGAATTACAGGTGCTATGCGCACCTGCCCTACGGCGGCAATGGAAGCTCTCATCGGGCTCACTCCACTTCATATCCACGTCAAAAAATCAGCTGCTACCTGTGCAGCTAGATTGAAGCTCGCGAATCAATACAGTCATGATGACCATATGGGTCACCTGGACATTTTGAATGAACTTCCAGACCTGAATATGTTCTTTAGTGTCCCGGACGTTATGCCGAAAGAACTCTGCTTTGGCAGGAATTTCGTGGTAACAATCCCCGATAGAACAGACTGGGATACTGGGTTACCGCAGATGGAACCTAACAGCCTAGTCTGGTACACTGATGGATCAAAAATGGATAGTGGAGTCGGCATTGGTGTCTTTGGACCCAATCACAAAATATCGAAATCACTGGGTACTTACCCCAGTGTTTTTCTAGCCGAAATTCACGCCATCGAAATCTGCGTCTCTATTATTATGACCAAAGGTCTTAAAGGCGCATCCATCCACATTTTGTCTGACAGCCAAGCAGCACTGAAAGCATTGGCTTCTAACTGCTTGGTTTCCAAGTCGGTTCAAAGTTGTTATAAACTGCTACAATCTCTCTCTTGTCAAAACAAAGTAAGGTTGTGGTGGGTGCCTGGTCACATGGGCATCACTGGAAATGAGATAGCCGACGAACTTGCACGGGCAGGCTCGTCGACTACACTCATTGGCCCTGAGCCTTTTTGTGGTATCCCGTGGGCTTCTGCAACCTACACAATCAGTAAATGGGAAAAAATACAGTGCTTGACTTATTGGAACTGTATTCCCGGCCTTAGACAAGCCAAATCTTTGATCAGACCATTTCACCACAAAAATTTGGCGATCAATTTCAGCAAAGGAAATATTAGGAAACTTGTGAGTTTTCTCTCAGGTCACTGTAACCTGAGATATCATTTGAACAAAATGAACCTGTCCACAGAGACGGAGTGCCGACTCTGTTTGGAAGAGACAGAAACCGCAGAACACATACTATGTGAGTGTGTTGCTCTGTGCACACGGAGGTGGATTCATTTTGAAGAGAGGTATCTGACCCCGGAGAAATGTAAATTGGCCTCTATAAACAGCATTCTCGCCTTTATTAGAGAGGTGGAGAAGCTCCTGGAGTAACAGTACCCAATAGCACAAAAGATCTTTTAGGTCGTAATGCTAGCCGCTTTTGGGCAGGGACGAAAAAAAAAAAAAAAAAAAAAAAATCGTACCATCATACGATTACACCATCATACCATCATTCCATCATATAATTATACCATCATATCATCACACCATCAAATTATCATAACACCATACCATCGTACCATCATACCATCTTAGTATCATACCATCATATAACCGTACGTCATCACCATCACCTTCACAATCACAATCACCTCAATTTTAGTTTTCACCATCACCATCAACATTTTCATCACCGTCAATATCACCACCACCACCGTTAAAAAATAATGACGCACTTGTCGATTTATTGTTGACTTTGAGCTAAATATCCATAAATCAGCTCAATCGATGAAGTATTAAAAATTCGTCCATGGTAACATTGGACCTGTTTATCACCAAAGAAAAAAAAGGGAAATGGTGGTGTGAGACATTAACAATGGCCTTCCTTAGGCCTTAAACCATGATACTGTAAAGTTTGGTTTAAATCGGTCAAGGCGTTTGGATTTCTATAAATATCAGACATAAAAACATTCACTTTTATATACATACGACAAGTGTGCTCCATTGCAATTCGAAAAAATATTATATTTGGCACTTGTTGATTTGAAATTATTTTATGGTTTAGTTTGTTGTGACATTTACTATTCTAGAATTTATCCACATGTTATTGTTCAAAAACGTATTCTGGGGGGGATCGAGCGAACATTCAAAGAGGATAGACGTATTTTGTCTTTCCTCTTCAAAATTTAATTTAATTTAATTTTATTTTTATTTTTTATTTATGTGTTAGTGTGAAGTGTTATGTATATTCTTTATATACATATGGACATACATTTTAATTCTAATTTAATTCAATTTATTTAAAGTGAAATAATAATTAAACTGTAATTTTGGAAAATGCAATCCACCGGGATGCATTTATCAGGCAATGTTTTGTATTTATAGCTAAAGAAATCAAAATTCTTGATTTTTTGATTAAGTGCATGATTTTAAATTTTTATGTGGTTGTACATACAATTTAATTACTAAAATCTAATAATTGGATTGTATTAAAATTGATTTTTACTTAATTTGGCATAATGTACGTAGTTAATTTTCATATCTTATTTTATTTTTACGCATATTTATAAGTGTTGTTGTGTTTTATTTTGTGTAAAATCGCGAGACCAACACTAATGTAATACTACAGGCCTGATTCAGTGATGAAGCACACAGATGCACTCTTACATTTAATAGCTTATGGTTGAAAGTGTTGGTGCGAAAATAGAATAAAATACTCTCATCTAACCAATTCCAATTAGTTTTTCCATTATTAACATACTCAATTTTCCCTCCACAATTCATTTGTTTTGTTTTATCTACAATTTGTATGTTTTTCTCACTCATTTATATAATCTATCGATCACCAATACTTTCATGTATAAGCGCAAAATAAATTTATAATATTGGTGACAATCAGGTTTGTGGTACATTAATGTTGGTTTTGACAATCGACACAAATATGTTCCTGAATATTGTTATATAGAACAGGAATTTAGTATGATTTTTTGTTTATATAATTTGTATTTTGAGTGGATCTATCCGTATGCATATAATTGGGTTTTGTTATTCATAAGTGAATTGTCTATAGGTATTATAGATAATACGCGTACCCTTTGTTATGTCTCCTGCTACGCACTTGGAAGATAATATAAATTTATATATTTTCTTTGTATGTATTGTCTTGTATGGACATTTTTGTTGGTTTTTTGAAATTATGTATAACCAAAAACATCTATAATTCCAAGACGAACTATACGAAATTTAAAGGTACAAAGTGACGACTGCCCATAGTGTTAGTTGTGTACATATAAGCCTTCAATAAAAAAACTAACCAACACTAATCTAATTTGTTTTGGTTTTGTGCTATGAAATATGAAAAAAAAAAAAAAATACATAAGAAACAACAACAATGTACATCACGGCAACGCCGTTTAATAATATCGTGTATAGTGTTACCACTCAGAAAAAATTAAAAGTATCCAATTAATTAAAAAAAAAGTATCCATTAGTATCCATTTTAAGCTTCATTAAAAAAGTCAAATAATCTCGTAATTGCGTATATTTGTTTCGAGTTTTCGACCCGTATATGTAAATATACAAATTTATTCAATATACCATAAATCATATTTTACATTTGACTCTCTTTGCGGCATTTATTGGCGTTAAAAGCTTTTTTGTTGCCATTATTGAATCAACCGTGTCAATCAACAAACGATTGGGTTTTCAATTTCGTCTAATTAGCTATTGACGATTGTAAAAGTAGAGAAAGCGCCTCTCTAGGAAAAAAGTTAAAATGAGGCAACCGGCAAAATGACATTTCTCATAAATGCGACGAATGAAATTTTTGCAATCCGGTAATTAAAAATTGTTTTTATAATCCAAACTTGGAATTATTTACAATTTCTATCAATCTGGTAGGTAAAAATTGTGTTTATAGTTCAAAATTGGAATTGTTTACAACAATTTCGAACGTCAAATTAGCAGCTACCTCAGTTTAAAAATTTTCCACTAGGTGGAATCTGTGATGCTCCAATCGTCAATAGACAAAAATAAAATTTTAGGTACGAATGACTGGACTTGAATTTACGAGTATGAAGAGTAAACCCTTAGAATAAATCAATTCTGCAATTTATTCAGCACGAATTACAATTGAAATTCAGTTTCACGTGCACATTTAAATAAAAATAAAAAAATTGTATCCAGCATGAATGGAAAGTATCACATACGATTGTTCGGTATCCAAGTATCCAAATCCTAAATTTATTGACAAAAAGTATCCAATGGATACTATAGTATCCAAAACGGTAACACTGATGTCACAAATCCTATTTATGAGTATGTTTTGTGTTGGAAAATAATACCAATTACAATAACGTCTTTAATCTTGAGCGCTCTATTAAAATATATTTTTATATAACAAGGGCCACAAAAACGAGATGTCATATGTTTGTCGTACATATTTTTTGACATAAGGAAAAAGATGTATAACCTAACCTAACCTATTTTTATTACACTCTAGACCAAAAATTGGCACATTTCATTGTGTTAAAATACGAATAAGCGTACATATTTTAATGCTTTACTACATGTTAAATATTAAAATATTAAGACACAATTCGATTTTTAATATTAAGACACCTTTTAAATTTAAATTATCTTAATAATTTTTTTATTAAATTCAAAAATGAATTCAAAAAGGTACAATATTTTTGCCAAGAGTGTACAAATAAAAAGTAAATATGTGTTTGTATGAAAATAAATGTAAAGTAATATGCGACGTTGCCGTCATCATTTAGTCACCAATACTACCTTCAGTAGCAATTACCAGCCAATAAAGAATAATAGTTTGTCTTGGAATTATAGATGTTTTTGGTATAACTATTGCCACTGAATAAAAGCGGTGTAAATGTATGGTAGCACAAATAATAGTGTCTATACTGGCAGTGGGGATCGCTCGTATTTATGTATTGGTATTCCTTTTATATATAATTTTAGTTTTATTCCTTGTATTCTCTGTATTCTCGAGCCATTGTGATGCTATTTGTATGCATATAATGTAGATACTATACAAAATGAAATGTACGTAGGTGTGTGGGTTTGATTCGAATGGGATTCTTATACTACGTATTATCGAATACGTTCGAGTCTTATTCGAGAATAACTCATACAGCAATTAACAAAATCATTTGTACATGCTCAATTATTGACGCAGCGTAACATAAACAACATTAAGATTATATTAAATTTTATAAATATGTAATAAACTTGGAAATAATAAATATTTTTAATTAAATTAATATTTTAAACTGAGTTTAGGTTGCAGTATATATTTATTATATTATGTATTATTTATTTGGTACCATTAGAAATCTTTTTGAATTTTATACTACATGCATGGATTCGATTCAAATTGGATCCTTGTGTTTTGTGTGATTGAATGTGTTCGAATATTGATTGTGAATTTCCTATATTATATACAAATTATTTGTGCATGCTCGATTTTGCAGCGCAGCATAACCATAAACAAAGTTGAAATTATGTGGGAGTACTAATGATAAATGTAGTAATGATAAATTTCGGAAATATTAATTTTTATTTAATTATGTCAACAGGGATATATACCTTATATACATATGTATATATATATTGTAATGTTAATTTTGGTTATATTTAATTTAATTCAAAGTAGAACGATAGATTGTCGAGTGAAGGAAAGTAGTGATGTTCGAAACTGGTTAATTTGCTAACCAAGATTGATTCGATCTTTTTGCTCATTAACCAGGTTATTTTAACCTAATCTTTTAACCTGTTCCTTTTTAACCAAATCAAATCTATATATCATTCATCGTTCAAAAATCGTAACAAAACAAATTGAACGAAAATGAACAAAACGCACTTGAGAAAAAGGAAATATTATCTATAATTTATTTGGCGATGTTCACATTTATTATTAGTGGTGCAAATATGAAATAATATTTTTTAATAATTCATTCATATTTGTTTTAAAATATATAAAATTTAGTATATTTACTAAATGACCATTAAAAAAAATCATTCACTTATTCTATATATTTGCTACCTTACTTTGGGAATTTTACAACAACAATGCTGTGTATTTTCACTCCGGAATGTATAGTTTCAAACCAAGTATTTGTTGGTAAAGAATTATTCTAGTAATAATTTTGATATTTTTTTTTGTTTTTTTTTTTTTTTTATTTTATTTTTTAAGTCAATTGATAAAAGCAAAAAGAAAATTAATTTCGGTTTTTATTTTGGCATAATTTGCATTTTTAATTTTATACCAATAACTATTCCAGTGAGCAAAGTAAAACAGCAATTGTATATAGATTTTTTTTTATTTTATCGTAGTATTTCCGTCATCTCTTTTTAGCACAATCACTTTTATATGTTCTATAACTATTTTGTTTCGGATCGATGTATTATTGTACTGTACTTGTGTGCTTGCTCATTCTAATAAAAAACAACATCGATCCGGTTAATAAAGTAAAGGAGAGAGAAGAATATATGGGATACGTATGAGCAATTCCAGTATAGAGTGAGAGATAGCTGTCTATTTCTATTTTATATAAAGAGAATAGACGAAAATAAAAAACCAGTGAACGAATGAACAATTAAGCGAATTGGACAAAATCGATCATTTTTAACCTAATCTTTTTTAACTAACCAGTTTGAGTTTTCGATCATTTAAAAGATCAGGGGTGACATGTTATAACCATCACTTTTTTCGCTTCGATGCATTTTCGATAGAATAACTGTATTCCTTTGTTAAAAATATAAAATTTTAAAACAATTTAGTTGTAAGATACCGTTACTCTGTCGAAATTGCATCGAAGCGAAAAATGTGATGGTTATAACATGTCACCACAGGTTAAAAAGATTTGGTTAGAACGATTTCGAACATCCCTAAAGGAAAGACGTATTTTCTCTTGCTGAATGAATTTATTTAATTTAATTTAGTTAATTTTGTTTTTTAATTTAATTATTTAAATTACATTTTAATTCAAATGTATTTAAGGATTTGTATACATCTTGTATGTGATGGGTGGTAGTGGTGTTAGTTAAGTATACAGATTTTTGTTTTCCTGTGGGGCTTGGTGGAATCGTATGGGATTTTCAAAGGCATTTTTTTTGTGTCGTCTTATGCTGTGTTTCTTATTTCTGATCTAGCCGGTCTGATTGGTCTGAGTACTGGGGGGTTGTTTCATTTTTTTTTTTTTTTTTTTTTTTTTTTTTTGTGTTTCTTATTTTTTTCAGATTGATTTTTTTTGATTTGTAAAAATATTCCGATTTCTCAGATTAGTTTTTGTTTAGCTACCTTCACGTAATTCAAATATGTACATTACCGCATAGAGAACTGTCATTCTCATCACTTATTTTTTTTTTTTTTTTTTTTTTTTTATGTAAACGTTATTAAAATGGAAATAGAAGGAAATTTTAATTATTATGTGGACGAAGGTCGATAATTTTATTAAATTGAAAATTTTTGATGGTTGAAAATTGTTTTGATCTGAAGAATCTACAACCTGTTTCTTATTTCGGATCGACCAGATCGAGCTGATTTCCGCTTTCAAAATCTGTTCGATCTACGGATTTGAATGGGAAACACAGCATTTGTTTTCAGTTTGTGTGAACGTTTTTGTTTACAAATATGAATGGTTTGATATTAAATATATCGAGATATAGTCTGTGAGCAATGTTGATTGAAATTAATAATCATTGAATGAGTAATTTTGCATTTTTATTAAAATATTTTTTTTTTAAAGCATCGTCGTTCTTCGTGTTCCTTTGAACATTAGATTTTCATAGTAGAGCTAATCTATGAAGGGACACGAAGCCTAGCGATGTTTGGGAAAAGAAGTCAGTTTACTAAAATGCAGAATTGTGTGTTGGAATTTTATTGAGTTTAGTTAGGGTTGTGTGCCGGCTGCAGTTCAATATATTTAGTTCCTGGTAAACATTTTTATTTCCCTCTTTACATTAGTGATTTGACTTTTTTAGTATGACGTCATGGCTGTCGAAAATATTAATTTTAATTTTTCCAGATTTATATTAAATTGCTAATTAGTTTAATTTTATTGTTAAATATTTATTTTTTATTTTTATTTTTATGTTTTATTTTTAAATATAGTTGTAAGTATATAGGGATTAATTTATAATTTGTTTCAGAGAAGTTAATTTAATTTTAACTTAACTAATTTATTTATTTTAATGTGTAATATATCGTGTTTTGTTCATTAATGTATATTAATTAATTTAGTTTAAAGAAGATTTAAACGGGTCTCTTCCTTAATATGTTAATACATAATCCAATTTTCAGAATACAACATAGTTCCAGAATAATTCATTATTATAGGGATTAAATTAATCCTGAGTTTCATAATTAAATTTTAGCTTGAATCAACCCTCCAGGATCAACAAGTAGTAAATTAGCTGTAGTTTAGAAATTGTGTTGTCCTGTGCTAACTATTTTACTATATAATTACTAACAATTTACTAACTATCGGCTATACCTAGGTGTCTGTAACCGGGCCGATTCTGTCACTTCTAACTATCCTATCCTATCCTTCGGTTTTGTTATGTGTGAAAGAGTGCACGGTGGGACCCGGCCAGGGGTGGACATGATGCTGTCACATTTATGTGATATCGCGGGTGGTTGTGCTCTCCTTGTGGTAATGGTGCTTAGGTATCTTCAGTATGGAAAGCATTCACCTGTGTTATAAAGTTGGTTTGACAGTTTAATGACCACATCACTAACACGGGATTTCTTGCTTCATAAGCTTGGCCGTGCATTCGTATCAATCAATCAATCAATCAATCAATGTTATTGTTCAAAAACGTATTGTTAGAAGTATTTCCCAAGCAGGGCGCTTAACTCCCTCATGGATAAAGGCCACAGACTTTGGCAATTTTTCCAACAAGGCATCGATTTGTGTTCAAAGAAATGAAAGCTTTTTTTATAATAAATAACCGGGAAATCCCGGGATTTCCGGGATTAGTGTTAGTAGTCTTTTACCTAAAATCCGCATAGGAAATTTGGGGATTCTTAAACGGATTTTGAGATCTCGTTTACTGTATCAAAAGTGTGACCGGGAAATCCCGAGATTTCCCTGTTTTCGTTTTTTTTTAATATACATATATATTGTTACGTTTTTGCCTTGTCAATTAAGGTTCGTATCACTGGATTGTGAATAATACAAAATCAATTTAATTTATCACTAACGAATTTATTTATTTCACACAAAAATTATTAAAACACAGTTTATCAATAAAAATTCACAAAACCACTTTAAATAATTTTTACACAATTTTACTATTCACTTATAATTTTTATTTCGCACAACAACACTTTTTAAATCACTTTTTAATTACTTTTTAATCTTCACACTGTCGCTTTCCAAATACTACTAATAATCTTACAAGTTTACTCTATCGCGTTCCAAATTCGAATACTCCAATTCGATTTTGTTCGCCTTTTTATATACACAAACCAAACTTCTCGAAAGCTCATGATTTTTACTTTCTTTTACTCTAGTAAAATAAAGTATAGTAATCATGAAAATTTTGGACCTTGAGATTTTTAGAGATTTATTTGTTTGGCCCTTGGGAGTTGAGTGCGATTTCCAAAAAATAATTTCGTAGAACTTTTATTAAACGAACGATTTGTATGGATTAGGGTTTTTTAACTAGGTATTTGAGGGACCTATTCTATGTGCTAGCGAAACCTTTGTCATCATTGTTGGCAATGGCCGATATTGGCCCTTCGGAGTTGAGTGCGATTCCCAAAAAATAATTTTGCAGAACTTTTACTAACCGAACGATCCGTATGGATTAGGGTTTTTTAACTAGGTAATGAAGGGACCTATTCCATGTGCTAGCGAAACCTTTGTCATCATTGTTGGCAATGGCCGATATTGGCCCTTGGGAGTTGAGTGCGATTTCCAAAAAAATAATTTTGCAGAACTTTTACTAAACGAACGATTCGTATGGATTAGAGTTTTTTACTTTCTTTTACTCTAGTAAAATTAAATATAGTAATCATGAAAATTTTGAACCTTGAGATTTTTACAGATTTAATTGTTTTGAGGTCAGCTGAGTCTGAAAAAGTGGGTTCGAAATGGTGTCTGTCTCTCTGTCTGTCAGTCTGTCTGTGTCCTCTCTACAGCCCATATGGTTTAATCAATCGAACTGAAACTTCAGATTTAAGCTTTTTTGATAAATTGGGAGGTCCCAGTGTTTTTTACTCCAAATCGGCTAACCGGAAGTGGCCACTCCCTTGGTCCAGAAAATTTGTTTTGCAAATATCTTAAAAAGTATAAGGTTTACAAAAAACTACTTAATATAAAATGTTTCCAAAAATTAAAAACAAATTAAAATAAAAAATAAAAAATTTAAAAAAAAATTAAGAAAAAAATAAAATTTCTCAAAATTCTCTGTTCGTAAAAGAAAGTCGTGTGTTGGCCACACCTCAATTTTTCTAGTTAGAATAGCGTAGAAACATTACGTAACAATTTTTATCATGGAAAGTTCCATTTAGTACAGTGAAACATTGAGCTATTAGTTTTACTTATTCTATTACACACTAGGTGTCACCGTCACTGTGACGCACTACACACTAGGTGTCACCGTCACAGTGACGGTGACACCTAGTGTGTAATAGAATAAGTAAAACTAATAGCTCAATGTTTTACTGTACTAAATGGAATTTTCCATGATAAAAATTGTTACGTAATGTTTCTACGCTATTCTAACTAGAAAAATCATGAGCTTTCGAGAAGTTTGGTTTGTATATATAAAAAATTGAGGTGTGGCCAACACACGACTTTCTTTTATGAACAGAGAATTTTGAGAAATTTTATTTTTTTATAACTTTTTTTTTAAATTTTTTTTTTTTTTTTTTTTTAATTTTTAAATTTTTTTTTTTTAATTTTTAATTTTTTATTTTGTTTTGTTTTTAATTTTTGGAAACATTTTGTTTTAGTAGTTTTTTGTAAAACTTATATTTTTCAAGATATTTGCAAAATAAATTTTCTGGACCAAGGGAGTGGCCACTTCCGGTTAGCCGATTTGGAGTAAAATTCACTGGGACCTCCCAATTTATCAAAAAAGCTTAAATCTGAAGTTTCAGTTCGATTGGTTAAACCATCTGGGCTGTAGAGAGGACACAGACAGACTGACAGACAGACACCATTTCGAAACCCACTTTTTCGGACTCAGGGGACCTCAAAACAAATAAATCTCTAAAAATCTCGAGGTCCAAAATTTTCATGATTACTATACTTTATTTTACTAGAGTAAAAGAAAGTAAAAGGCGAACAAGATCGAATTGGATTATTAGTATTTGGAACGCGATAGAGTAAACTTGTAAGATTATGAGTAATATTTGGTAAGCGATAGTGTAAAGATTAAAAGAAATTAAAACGTGATTTAAAAAGTGTTTTTGTGCGAAATAAACAGTAAAAAGTGATCAGTAAAATTTGAGAATAATTTATATAAAGTGATTTTGTGAATTTTTATTAATAAACTGTGTTGTAATAAATTTTGTGACATAAATAAATTCGTTGGGGATAAATTGAATTGATTTTGTTTTATTCACAATCCAGTGATACGAACCTTAAGTGACAAGGCAAAAACGTAACAATATACTCGTTTAAATATATAACGGTATGGGAATAATATGTTACAGTAAAACCTAAGTTTAAAAGCCTAATTGAGGATTGCTCTGTCTCTGATTTCCGATTGCCCTTAGATCTGAATGTAGAAAGTTTAATATAACTTGGCTATTTATTAATCGATTATGTGAAATTGGATTGTCACGATCGAAATAGCATTCTAAAATGAGCTTTAGAGGATGTTATGGAATATGGCCAATTAGGAAGGAAGTTGACTGTTTAACCTTTTATAATGAAATTCAGCAAGCCTGACGGAAATGGGATTCTAAAATAATTTTTACATAAAGTTCTGGAAAATGGCCAATTAGGAAGGAATTTGGTGATTTCTTAACCGATTATGATGAATTCAGCATGCACGACGGAAATGGGATTCTAAAATGAGTTTCAGATGCAGTTCTGGAATATGGCCAATTATAAAGGAACTTAGCCGTTTCTTTACCGATTAGATGAAATTCGGCATGATCGACGGAAATGGTATTCTAACATGAGTTTTAGATAAAGTTCTGGAGTATGACCAATTAGGAGGGAAGGTGGCTTTTTTAAACCAATTATGATGTAGTTCGATTTGTACAATCGAAATGTGGTTCTAAATTATTATTTAAGATAAGTGATGGAGTATGGTTAATTAGGAAGGAACTTTCCTGTTTATTAGCCGATTGTGATGAAACCCGATTTGTACCTTGAAAATTAGACTGTAAAAGAATATTTAAAGTTCTGGGATATGGCCAATTATGAAAACACTGGTTATTTCTAAACCGATTATGATGAAATGCGATAAATCCAACATGAAATCGGTAAAGAAACAACTAAGTTCCTTCCTAAATGGCCTTATTTCAGAAATTCTTGTAAAACTCACTTTAGAATCCCATTTCCATCATGCATCGTGGATTTCATCATAATCGGTAAAAATTTGAGTAAAAATCATTGGAGAATCCCATTTCCGTTGTGCATGCTGAATTTCATCATAAAAGGTTAAGAAACGGTTATGTTCCTTCCTAACTGGCCATATTGCAGAACTTCATCTAAAACTCATTTTAGAATCCCATTTCCGTCGCACATGCCGAGTTACATCATAATCAGTTAATAAATTACCAGGTTTGTTCCTAATCGGCCTGAATTTTACTTGAAAATGCTATCAATGGATAAACGTACGGATATTTAAACTTTCTACATTCGGACCTACGGGATAGTCGAAAATAAGAGACAGGCCAATCCCCAATTAGGCTCTTAGACCAAGGTTTTGCTGTAATATATTATTCCTGTGACGTTATATTTTTACTTTATTAATCACCGGTAGCATATTAGAAATTACATGAATTAATTAACATTCAACAAAAAATTAATAAAGTAAAAATTAGCGTACACAGAAATAGAGCTGTGTGAATATTGTGAAGAAGAAAAATTGTAAGAGATTTCATCTGTATTAGTACGATTCGCTAGTACTTAACGCACAGCACATTCTGTATATATAGAATGTAAATTGTGATATAATCAGTCCAGTCGCCGCGGCCTGATGAGAAGATTGATTTTTTCATAATCATAAGCTCATCAGTTCGAAACTGGATTGAATTCTCTTACAATCTTCGGAACATATTAAAATCGACGTTATATTGTTAACCCTTAGCGGCCACACGGGGTAACTAGTTACCCCAAGCTCAGAAAAAGGGAAATTAGAGGTCTAAAACCTTTGAAATTGATACAAGTAACGACATCTGCCGGTAGTAGACAAGTGTTAGATGTAACTCCATTACATAGGAAGCCGAAAAAACGCGTGGCGGCGCTTTGAGCGTTCGTTTTTCAGCGTGGGGTAACTAGTTACCCCAGTCTGGCTGCAACCGTTGCTCGGCACAGATCGTTTTTTTTTTTCAAATCGACTTGTTTGTGGTGTCAATAGACAAAATAAAGGTAAGTTTTTGATATTCTAGTAAAAACAAAATTTTTTTTTTCAATCCTAGTCGTTATGGAATCTTGTCTGTTCATGTGAAATAATTCAGTTTAATTTTTATATGATATTGTTTATTGAATAAATCTAGTGTACGTTCATTGTAGGACAACACGTGGGTTCTAGGTTATGAAGATACGATGTATAAACTTAGTTTCATATATATGAACAATTTTTATGTCTCGAATGCCAATAAATAAAAAAAATTGACAAGATACTTTCCAAACAAATTTTTGACTAAAAAAAGTTCCGCGTCTACATGTGAGATACATCGACCAAATTATAAGGTAAAAATAATTTTATATGGGAAACGCAATCGGCTGAACGAAGATCAGATCGTGTAAGCAGAGGTGAAGTTCCATATGAAGCAAGCTTGGCAGATGATGCTGTAAATCTGGATTCGCTAGAAAACTTCTGGGATCTTTTGTTTGATCAAGAGATCATTGAAGTAATCGTCGACAGCACGAATGAGAAAATCGAGGAGGTGTCTGCTAGCCTGGTTGTTGAAGATAGAGCCCAGACCTACCACTATCACACTGACCCGCTTGAAATCAGGGCTTACATCGGTGTTTTATACTATGTTGGCTTATGGAAGTCTTCCAAGGTGAATAACAACGAACTCTGGGACAAAAGAAACAGAATCAACTTCTACAGGGGTGTCTTTCCTCGAATGAGATTTGAGTTTCTTCAGTCTTGTTTGCGTTTCGATGCAAGAGAGAATAGAGATCCAGATGACAGATTTTCGCCCATCAGAAAAATTTGGTCCATTTTCAACAACAACTGCACCAAGTATTATAATATGTACAATCGACGAACAGCTGCTTGGATTCAGGGGCCGGTGTGCATTTCGGATGTACATCAAGTTAAAACCGGACAAGTACGGACTACAGCTGTTAATCCTAAACGACGCTTCGACCGCCTACTTAATTCATGCTAACTCATACCTGGGAAAAGACGCCACCATTGATAATCCCCAAAAATTACCAAGCGGATAATACTTTTTTCAAGCTGTAACGGCTCCAACACACGGCACCAATCGAACGGTGACGTGCGACAATTGGTTCACCAAAGTCCCTCTGCTGACCAGAATGTTGGATCAACCTTTCAACATGTCTGTGACTGGAACTATCAGAAAGGATAAACCTCCTCCTGAAACAAAGTTTTGTCACACCAAAGACATAACTTTACTTTTCCATACACCGAAGAAGAACAAAATCGTCTTGGTGGCTTCGACTTATCTCCATACTCAAGAGATAACGGACGGAAAGCCGAATATCATTCTAAACTATAATGATACGAAAGGAGGGACGAATACTTTCGCTCGGAAAACGAACAGGCGCCGATGCAGATTTTCTTCGGGATGCTCAATCAAGCAGCCGTCAATTCCCGCATTATGTGGAAACTCAAAGTCGACGACGCACGAGAATCCAGTTCTGCGATCATCGTTTTGAAGAAACTGATTGCTCATCTTACCTTCCCGACGCTACACCAGAGATTGGCAGGACCATTTCTTCGGAAAGAGATACAGATGGTCATCAAGAGCATCCTAAAAATTGACAACAACCAAGAAATGGGCAACCTGGAAATGCGGAGGTGCGTACTGTGCGACCGAAAGAAGGACAAAAAAACGCGTGTTGGATGTTCGGCCTGTAGAAGGCCGGTTTGGGAGGAACATCGGTTCCCTTTGTACTTGATGTGTGCTGGTCAATAAAATAGGATTCAAAATAATTTTTTTTTTTCTGTTCAAATATCATAAAAATAATATTTTTTCACTTTTCTGTACGTAAATATGTATTTAGAAGCTAATAAAGCACAAAAAAGTAATTTTGCAAAATAAATTTACTTTTTAAATGATCGGCGGATACTGTTATTTTTTTAAGGTAGTGGTATATGTTGTGCATACAATTCTAAAATTTTAGCCCTTAATATTGAAAAATGGCGGAGTAATGAATTTTTTTCTGAAAAAAACCTTTTTTGCTGAATTTTCACATATATGACCAGTTTTTAGAACGCCATCTATAAATTGACCGATAAAAATCATTAGAAATGTTGAAGAACTCTTCAATAAACATGAAACAATCGGTTAGAAGTCTTAAAACACCCATATGTCTTGTACAACTAGGTTTTTCAGAGTGGGGTAATGAGTTACCCCATGTGGCCGCTATGTGGCCTGGCTGACGTGTGGCCGATAAGGGTTAAATCCACGAGATCCCGGATAATGAAATCGCTAAGGAAAGCTCTTTCCAGCTAAACATCAAATGCCATTTTCTCCAATATAGGCAAAATACATATAAGGACAAGGATAAATCTGAGCCGACGATATGTAAACACATGCCATTTTCTCCAATATAGGCAAAATACATATAAGGACAAGGATAAATCTGAGCCGACGATATGTAAACACATCAAAAAATTAAAAAGCACTTTAAAGCCCGATTTAATTTAGTCCTCTGTTGCTCAATATTTTAGTACTTTAGAATTTATTTCAATTTCATCCGTTTGCCAGGAAAATGGTAATAAAAATTTTTGATGCTTTTACAATATAGGGAGAAAAAAAAAATTACTTGAAAAGAACTAACAATACTATTGGAAACTATCTAATGTGAAAAACGGTAGTGTAATTTATTTTTGGTGTGGTTTATGTTTTCAAGGTTATTTTAAGGTTAACTTTGTTACTCAACCTTTATTTTTTTAAGGTTTCAATTTGTTTAGATAATATTAACGATAAAACTATCATAGGTGCAATAATTACAAAGTGTAACAAAGAGGTTCAAACAACATATAAATTTAAACGTTTGTAATCACGTAATGAAACTATTTCTTGTGACGTACAAAAATAAATATAATCGGTCATGATAAAAAATACAAGAAGACGACAAAAACATTGAACCGCATAATAAAGGCTTTTAACAGAAAATAAAACAAAAGGAAAATTAAATATCCTCCGGAACAAACTATATTATAGAAAAATAATCAAAATAAAAATGTCGTACCACTAAACTAAAACTAAAAAAAAAAAAAAATTACCAGCTATTAATTTTTTTATCGAAATACATCTAATATTAATTATCTTGGTTGCTATTGAATATATGTATGCACGAGTAAGTCGTTGTTGAAAATTTATTAAATTATAACTTTGTATTCCAATTTTCTAATAGCCTCATAAATTATTTATATATTATACATTAAAAATATATTTTAATAAATTACATTTTTTTTTGTTTCTATTCTTTTCCCGTATAAAATAACCTTAAACGATTTTTTTTTGTTTTGTTATTTCCAAGTTGTGTTTTTTGAAAATTAAATAATTTCCTTCAAAAATACAACAAACCAAAAACTAAAAGCAAATAATTTTTAAATTAACTATTTTTTATGGGTCAAATTAGAAAAATACAACAACAAAATTTGTATCGATTTCACACTTAGAATATTGTTGGTGTTGTTATTTCCTAAAATATTCCTAATAACCATTCTACACACACACACACACAAGACGAGTACAAAAATGTAACAAAAAAATAAAAAATTATTATTGTATATATGTAAGTAATAAAAATAAAAATATCTAATAAATATTTATGATGGTGTAATAAAAACCCAACAACATTGTTATAAAAATTACCACCGAATACAGCATAGAAACACTGTGTATACGTTGGCATTTTTCTGATGAAAATTCATAAATGTTTATGGTAAAATATTATATGGAAGTTTTTTATTTTTTTATTTTTTCCTGTAATTCTAAACTTTTCTGTGCGCTGTTGTATTTTTAGTGTGTACTGCTCTTAACTAAAAATAATAATATCTGTAATAATAACAAAATAAAAAAACAAAAAATTAAATAAAATGAAAAGACATTTTCCAAACAACAATAACAGCTTCACATTATTACAAATACAAAAACAAACACAAATGATAACGCCGCTGCTTGGATACAAAAAGCTTTTGCGTTTGGTTATTTTTATGGTTGCGAATTATGGTGATGGAATTTTATTTTATATTGTGAAATGTTTGCGATTTAAGTTCGGCTCGACGTTCGGTAATATCAACAAAAGCTAGAAAAAAAAGAGACACGTATTTTCTTAGCGGCGGAATAACATGTTTAGAGGTAAAAACTACCCCTAAAGTTCACCCCCCTAAAACACATTTTACCAAGTATCTTCTGTTGTACTCAATATTTTTCAACAAAACAAAATGGAAAATTGTAACAGGTGTAGTTGTGGCAGCTATTGACAAATCCCAAGAGGATGGCAGTATCACACCCGCCAATTGGAGGAAGGTGGAAGGGGCCTTAGCCACCACCTATCTGAAAGTCCTGTCGGAAAATCCAGGACCCGTCCGACTTGCCGAGACGCGGGCTGGCACAGGAATCAGGTGAAACTGACTGCATCTGCAGATCAAAGGTCCCTGCTGTTTTATAAGAAGGCAGTGGGGGGACTTGGCGAGGTATGGCCCGGAGCCAGCCTTGCTGTGGTTGATAGGGAGGAGATTCCCAGCATACCAGGAGCTAGGGTGTACATCCCTTCGGAGCCTAGTGATCCGAAGGGATTGCAGGTTGGCAACCCGAAGTTGCCAACGCACAACTGGAAAGTTGCCAAGCTCGACGAGGCAAAGGCTGACTATAGGTCAGTTTCATTTTAAACAGGGAGTCACTGACTGCACTGGAAAAAACCAACGGTCTAATCAACTATAGTTTCAGTGCAGTCACACTCAAGGTGTATGAAAAGGACGGGGAAAAGCCGGAGGCTCCTAAGTCATCTTCGGAAAATACCACAGTGCTTGATAGCTCATCTGCGTGCGCGGAGGTAGCCAGCTAAGCGGAAACTCTCTCCACGGACACGGAGATGTCAACGTCCATGAAATCTATAAAGAGGCGCTCAGATGGCTTCTCATCAGGGGATGACTCTGATGTTACTGTGGTGAAGAAGAGGCTGTAGAGATGACACTGACATTTAACCTAACAGTTGAAAAATTGCACTGTACGGGTTGCACCCTTATTTTGGGGTGAAATCGTATTTTTGTAAATATATTTTTTTCATAAACATTCTGAAATTAATAAAAAGTAAATATTTTTGCTTACTACATACATATGGTATGTATGTATGTATGTATATGAAAAAATAAAGTTACTGTGTTTCAGTATTTTCATCAAAAATCACCCCTTTCGGGAGCAAACTACCCCTATCACAAATAAATTACTTGAGTTTTTTTCTACCAACAAGTTTTGCACGACAATTCATAGAAGGGGGTTTTGGGCCGCTGATCACGTATCC
Source organism: Tipula vernalis (assembly GCA_958295665.1). NCBI lineage: Eukaryota > Metazoa > Arthropoda > Insecta > Diptera > Tipulidae > Tipula > Tipula vernalis. The sequence goes on from OY282560.1 coordinate 29,953,484, forward strand.
ATTGTCCAGATTTTGGAAATTCAAAATGGCGGATGTAATATGGCGGATAGTTTAAAAAAAAATTACACCTGTTCAAGGTCAGTGAATATTGAAATACTGAAATATTTTCAGATTTTTAGGGGCAGTTTAACCTCTTTTGATTTTTTGAATCATTTGAAATCTTAACTAAAATTGTACCTTGAAATAAGTGCCATGCTATAAAAACTAGCACTTTTAGTATTGTCAATACTTGACATATACATATTACAATATTATAGGTGGTCGTTTTTAAGTTGGAAAGACGCACGTACTTTCAGACAACTAAATTGACAGAATACAGATTGTTCACAGAATACATTTTTGTAATCATTTTTTACATACAGGTATTTGTTTAGAAGCAGTTTAGTAATAATACTCTTGGTGTGGTTATTTAAAATATTGAAAAGCATTAAAAACTGCCGTGTAATTAAAGAAATTTGAATAATAGGCCTCTACTATTTTTAACTTGCGTTTTAACAATATCACATTTTGCATTATGAAATTCACAATTTCATAATGCGCATGAATACGAAAAATATTTTGAAATTACCACATCAAGATCTAGCTTATGAAAAGCGAAGCTGTCAATGTCAAGTATTTTTTGATACTTATGATACTTTAAGCTACAACGATTCTAGTGTCATACCTGAACCAGTTGTAGTTGAAGATGCTGAATACAACTGCTGCGATGATGGTATTGGAGACGATAACAGAACTTATGAACCCATTGAACTCGAGTACAAGAAAAAAGCAGTATAATTTTGACGTTCAGGAAAAAGGAAGAGAATAAGCCTTAAATCGAACAAGCCTTAAATCAATCGAACGAGGGTGGTGGAAGGACTGATAAATTACATGTTGGAAAGCCCGCGAAGATGTTGGATTATCTTCTGATATATTTAAAGCATCATCAAAATGGTTGCATACTTCAAGAGATCATACTTCAATTCAATCTTTAATAACTGCAGATGGTAAGTTACAATCACCTTTACTCATAGTTCTGCAAGAATCTAATAGTAAGTGGGGACCCTTAGTTGAGAAAAACCTATTTTTTTTCCTTTATATCCATTTAGGAGCATAGGGCGTCTACTAGACTGGACCATCGAACTCTATTTGGGGCTGTTGTCTTTAGCTCCCCCTATGTTTTCCCGAGATGTTTTGCTTCGGTTAGCACCGTTCTCCTCCAGGTCATTGCTGGTCTTCCAATTTTCCTCTTTCCTTGCGGATTCCATTCCAATGACATCCTGGTTATGTCACTTGGTGTCTTTCTCAGCGTGTGTCCTATCCATAGTTTGCCGCAGCAGTTCTTCATTTGTGATGGTATTCGGCCAGAAGCATTTGATTAATCGCCTAAGGCATTTATTTACAAATACTTGGAACCTTCTTGTTATTTTCTGCGTATGTTTCCATGTTTCACAGCCATACAGCAGTACTGATTTTACACAGGCATTGCACATTTGTATCTTGGTGTTTCTTGACAGGATGGATGCATTCCAGATCTTATGGAGCATATTGAACGTGTTTCTCGCTTTGTTGATGCGTTGGTTAATATCTTCTTCCGTTCCACCTGATCTTGACACAGTACAGCCGAGGTATACGAATTTTTCGACATCTCTATTGTGTCTTGGTTGATGCGTAGTAGTGTACTAATGCTGTGTCCAGTCTCAGGGCCTTTGTCTTTCTTATATTTATCTTGAGTCCGACATCTTGTGCTATTTCTGATAACTTCTGTAGCTTTTGCTGCATGTCTGTGTATTTGTGTGTTAGCTGGCAGATATCATCTACATAGTCGAGATCATTGAGTCTTCTAATTGGATCCCACTGGATACCGTTTGGTGATGCGATGTCTAGCTTGCGCATGACACTATCCTTGGAGATAGTACACATCCTTGTCTGAATCCTTGTGTGTTGTAGTATGTGTCACTCTGCCTTCCTTTGTGTTGAACTCTATTTCCAGCATCCCGATACATTTCTCGGATGAGTTCGGTTATTTTCCTCGGAATGCCTATTTCGCCGAGTGCTTTCCATATTGCGCTTCTTTTGATGGAACCAAATGCGCATTCGAAGTCGACGAAGATTAGATATAATGGTCAGTTCTATTCGTTGGATTGTTCGATGATAATTCGGACTGTGCTAATGTGGTCTTGTACAGCTTCTTCCTGGTCTGAAATTAGCTTGTTCCTTTCTTATATGTTGTTTAACAGTTGGTGATATTCGTGCAAAGATGAAAAACCTATATCGATCGGAAAACATTTTCACTTACTCCTCTAAGTCAGGAAAATTGAGCTCTGATCTTGTCACTGTCTTGACTCTTGGACGGGTCAAACAGAGAATATATTCGAGAATATTGACAAAAGTTGATAAAGAAATAAAAATTCTTACTATACCCACTGGCCTCATAAACCATTTGTTTGATGTATATATTTTGAGACCCTGGAAAAATTGTATCAAGCATTTTACAGACGTAGTTCTCTTGTGAAATTATAATGTTAATTTGCACATGAGCTCGATACCCGTTGATTTTTGTTTTTAAAACACTGGGACATCAGTTGTGTAATCAAATCGCAGTGGTTAAATGTGCTTGGTATACTATTTCGCTGTGCATACAACACTTCTTTGCAGTAGAAGTAGGAGAGTAATCAATATCGTCGGCCAGAAACCCAGAATGTGTAAGTTCAACTGAATTTTTTTTTTTTTTTTGGTAGTAGTTGTCGTCAGTCTATGTTCTGATCAAATCGTATTTATATTGAAAAAACTAATTTTAGCACATTATCAGCTAATTATACTAGGGTTTCTCAACGGGATCCCTCCTTTAAAAGTACGACTGAGAAACACCATATTTATTTTGTATTCTGTAACTCAATAACTGCATAGGAATATTATATTACAGAAAAACCATGGTTTAAGAGACTAATCAGAGATGGACCTGGGTCTGTCTCTAATTTCCGACAATCCCTTAAGTCCGAAAGTAAAAAAATTGAATTTCGTGCAGAAATTTATCCAAATGGCGTTTTCAAGTCAAATTCACACTAATTAGGAAGGAACTTTGCAGAAATCAGTAAAGAAAACCGAGTTTCTTAATAATTTGGCCTTATTCAAAAACTTCACATAAAAAACATTTTAGAATCGCATTTCTATCGTACGTACTGAATTTCATCATAATCTGTTAAGAAACGGCCAAGTTCCTTCCTAGTTGGCCATATTTCAGAACTTCTATAAATCGAATTTTATGTAACAGTGGATGTAACAGCTAGTAAAACTATTTTTTTCTTCATGAACCTATAACGACATCAACTGCGAACAAGATACTTTGACGATGATATCTAACACAGACGAGTGTGAAACAACATTGGCGTGTTGAAGTTTTGTTTGGATTGTTAACCTCAGGAAACGATTCTTCACCTTATAGAAGCCACATCACATAGTATGCGATTCGACATTTTATGTTTAGCAAAATATTGTCATTTAGGCCCTACTTTAGGGCCGGAGAGGGTTTTTAAAGGTCATTGAGATTACGACTTTGAATGAAATTATTATCCGATTAATTCGTTTCAAAAATTGTGTGGTTTGGAATTAACTTAACCCTCCGAGAACACATAGGGTTAATTTGACCCCCTTAAATTCGATCCTAAATATCTTAAAAGCAAAGGCCTGAGGCTCTCTACCTATAGTTGTGAGTACTAACTACACGTTAAGGTGCTCCCTTTGTAAAGCGCAACACGGGCGTTTGGAATCATTCGAAGTTCGTGCAGGGTCATTCTGACTCTGTTCTGAACTAAGAGTCGGTTTACTCCGAAAACAAAAAACATTTTTTATTTAAGATGATATAGGTTTTACACTTCAAATTGAAGCCTTTACACTTCAAATTGAATCTTTTACACTTCAAATTGAATCTTTCGCAAATTATGGCCTTTTAGGATGGAACTAATCTATTTCTTAACGGATTTTAGTAAAAGTTAACATCCGCGATGGAAATGGGATTCTAAAATGATTTTTGCATGGAAGTCTATCACAGGTTTGCGGACACTATGAAATCTAATATTGTTCCATTTCTTCAGCCGGAGGATCGGTTTTTTTATTCTTGGAGATTTCAGCATACCAGATATTGCATGGCAGATTGTTGATCACAATTTGATTTCTGTTAACACGAACGACGAGATGAAAAACTTCATCTCTGAAATATTTTCATTGGGTTTAAAAAAATGTAACAATGTTAAGAATAATAGTGGCAACGTATTGGATCTGGTTTTTGTACCGTTTAATAATGAGGTTTCTGCGTGTGAGGATGATTTAACTGGATCGTCTAGTATTTTCCACTCTTCGCTAAATATTTCAGTTTTATTTGAATGCTGCGAGTTGATTGAAGAAAATGTCCTCATAGAATTTTAATTTTAAAATGGGGATGTGTATGATTGGTCGTTTTTTTCTGCTTGAAATAATATCGATGATACGTTGAGCGAATTCTATCGAATCATTGAGAGATTTAACCATAGGATGAAAGCTTCAAGTGCAAAGAAGGAAGCGTGGTATAATGATGTGTTGATAAATTTAAAAAATAGAAAAGATAAGGCTCACAAAAAATGTAAATTACGTCCTAATGTTGTTAATTACAACTCGTTCGTTGACCCAGACTGTTCTCCGCGATTCAAAAAAATAGGTGTCTTCTTTGAGGGTTAAAGAAGGTTGTAAGGTTAAGCTGAAAGGTGCAAAACTATTGTAAATGTGATTATAGGAAATAAGAAATTAATTACGCGAAACTATTAATATATCGAATCGCTGTTTGTCATGTCAAATGGTTCCGAAAGGCACTTTGCCCAAAATGTTTCCAGAAGAAACAAGAGGTAATTAATTATAAAATTAGTCAACGATATACTTTACAAAAGTATCACTCTTTTGATAGTGTCTTGGGCCACGTTTCCGAGATATTCTCTGGTTCGGAGAGTGTTCTCCTCCGATCTGATGGTGCGGGCTCTACTACTTAACCCAACCACTTAGGAAAGACCGTCTTGGTAAGCGTAACCGGCAGCGTATGAGGAGGAAATTGTCTGACCTTACGCTTGGCACTACTGCTGAGGCTCCAAGTAGCTGCCTCTCTAACACTCCTAAGCGGGCCCGTCCTGCCTCTGGTGCAACATCGGAGCTGGCCACAAAAAAGGTTCGTTCCTATGCACAGGCTGTCGCTGAATCCGTAGTGAAAATTTTTTGTATTCGTAATGATAATCCGGATATCATCCTGAACGAGGTTAAACTGGAAATTTTCCGAATAGAGTTGAGCCGGCGAATTCTTAGTTCGGCGAAATCTTCTGGGTTTATACCACTCATGATTGGATGCTATTTATCAGACGGCATATTCATCTGTAAAAGCAGTAACGAGGAAACCTATAAGTGGTTTTGCGATGAGGTTTCCAGCATTAAGGATATCTGGAGTGGTTGTCGACTTTCGATTGGTGATCCTCTGACGCCTATTTTATTACATACTGGAGTCCCTGGTCCACCAGAGGATCCCAGCGTTGTGGTTACCAACATTAGTGTAATGAATCCAAATATCTCAATCAAGGGTTGGAAAGTCGTCCGGTATAAACGAGAGGCCAATCGTCAATCGATTGTTCTCAGGGTTGACTTTAAGCCCTATGAGTATATTATTGGTTCCAGCCTTTGTATACAAAATGTTCTTGAGAGGATCTTGTTTAAGGTTATCTCTGGACCATAAGCTCCACGTTTTTAGTTTCGGTTGCTGGTATGTTATTATGACTTCCATGCTTGTAATTAAACAGATTGACTTGCACCACAGTAACTCAGCTTCATTTGAATTAAGGAAGTTGCTTGTGGACTAAACATTCCTAATGGTAGAATTTTTTTCTAAGAATTCTGTCAATAAAACTAGAGCTTGCATTTATATTTCTAGTAATGTCAGTGCATCTCTTATATACGAATGCTGTCCGGTTGATCTCTCAGCGGTACTCATCACTTCTGAATATGGTAAGGCTTGCCCTGAACTGATCGTTGCCTTAGTTTATCTTCCATTTGATTCTTCTCATCCTCCCCATTCGGAGGAACTGATTGAACTCTTAAAGTGGAGTATGGATAAAAATATTCCCCTCTTAATTGGTTGCGATGCCAACAATACTCTTTGGAGTAGCACTAATATTAATAACAAGTGATCCGCTCTGTTAAATTTTACTTAGCCAACTTAGCCAACTTTCGTCAGTTCTATGCGGCGGGAAGTTATTGATATAAGTCTGTGTTCGTTGACGTTGACTATTGTTGACTTAATTTTAAACTGGAGGGTGACAAATGATATTCTCACTTCTGACCACTGGTGCATCTCTTTTAAGGAATCTTTTCTCTTTCGAACTTATTGCCTTAATTCATCCTGCTACGGTTAAGGACATTGAGTTACAAGCTTCCAAGCTGACAAAAGCATTCTCGACGGCTTTTGAAAATTCGTGACCACTTATTTCTAAACAAAAGATTGGGAATAGACCGTTTTGGTGCCCTGCCCTTAAAGAACAATGGGAACATACTAGGAAACTGAGCTCAAAAGGAGTAGAAAAAGCTTAGGATCCGCTCACAGAACCGCATGGATAAACTTATGGGAGGAAATAATGTGAGGGAATAGTCTCTCTGCAGTCGCTAGACTTTATAGAGCGTTGGCTAAAAATGAGACATGATGCTCTTCGCGAAGTGTCCGAGTTGCTTCTTTCTGATTCTGCTCACTTTCTAACCACTAAGAATTGCAATGAAGCTCTGACTGGGAATTAGCGGATCGGTTAATTATGTTCGTAGTTCTGCGTTGGAGTATTTTCTCATTTAAACCATACAAATCAGGTGGTGGTCTTGATAGCATTTTTCCGGCTGAATTACAGCATGGTTTTCCTATTATTAAGCACCACCTGATCCACCTTTGAAAAGCGTGCGTTGCTTTTAGCATTGTTCCTCATGTTTGGTGGAAGAGCAACGTTGTTTTTTTTATCAAAGGCTGGCGAATCAGATTACACTGATCCCAAAGCATTTCGGCCCATCAGTCTGACCTCAACATTTCTTAAAGCGTTAGAGAGGATTGGCGACACTCAGTAACATGCAACATGCTTATAGAGTAGGTAAGTCCTGTAAAACGGCTCTACATGAACTTGTCACTAGGATCGAAAGATCCCTCAATAATAAAGAATTTCTTGTGGGTACTTTCCTGGACATTGCGGAAGCCTTTGATAGTACATCGTTTTTGTCAATTACTAACGCCTGTTCCAATTTCGGTATTGATCCCACCATTGTAAGATTGTTCAAATTTTGCATTGTTGAGGTTAACTTGGATAATGCTATATTTTTGGTCAAAGATGCCAAAGGTTATCCTCAGGGAGGTGTGCTATCACCCCTGTTATGGCTTTTGGTGATTGACGATCTACTTGTGAAACTTTAGCAGGCAGGCTTTGTTATTACTGTCGCTGGAAAGCACCTGAATGTGTTATCTGACTTAACGCAGAAAGCCTTGTATATTGTGGAGTCTTGGTGCGATGGAAAGGATTTACACGTGCCCGTTCTTTTCGGGTCTCGTTACATCCTCGACAACTTTTGTGGAGAAAGCAAACTTAACAGTACGCTTCTCACGAATTTCATCACACGGTTGAGGTGGTTTATGAATCGGTGGCCTAAATACTATAATTCGTCTCCTTTCAGAAAATTAGGGCCGCAAAACCAAAACTCAGAGTTTGCAATATCAGCCGGCATCATCAAAATCTACTAATCAAATCGGCGGGGTTTAAATTACCAGGAACATGCCTCCAAACTCCGGAGCTGGTCTCCTCCTGTATCTTGGAAACACGGTGTGCAACAAATATGTTCCAATTATGCGGTTCTGCTTCTATCCAATAGAGTGTGATTAGCGAATCAGTCCAATAGAAAAATTCTCTAACGGTTAGTTCCAGCAACACTTTACTCTTGAGCCGAGATACTAAATCGGTCATCATTTTCGCAGCCAACAGTTCGAGGCGAGCAATACTGATGGTTTTCGCTGGAACTACTTTAGATTTTGCACAAATCAGCCTGGACGAGATAATATCATTGTGGTATCCACATCGCAAATATACGCATGTTCCATATGCCTTTTCGCTAGCATCTGAAAAAGCTTGAACTTCAATAAATTTACATTCACCCTTAGCCATGACAAAACGAGGTATCGAGAAATCCTTTAATGATGACAAACTTGACCTGAATTTACTCCATTTCGCAGTGAGATCATTATCTAGAGGCTGGTCCCATTCGATCTTGAGCTTCCAAAGATCCTGGTAAAAAATCTTTGCCAAAGTTACGACAGGACATACAAACCCCAGCGGGTCAAATAACCTTGCCATTTCCGATAAAACCACTCGCTTTGTAACTGCTGCTGAAAATGGTTTGGATTGGTGACTAAACCGAAAAACATCTGCCTCTGGTTGCCAAATTAAACCAAGAGTTTTAACAACATCTCTATCTTCAATGCTAAGATACTTCTCACGATGCTGCGGCTCGATCGTCGAATGGATAGTCTTATTGTTTGGGCAACATTTGCTCAACGTGAATCCACCACTTTTCAAAATACCGATTGTTTGGTGCAACATTTCTCGCAGCTTCGAAATCGAGTTCGATTCAATCATCATATGATCGACATAAAAATTATGTCGAAGTATTTGAGCCCCAATTGGGTATTTAATATGCTCGTCAGCCGCTAATCGATGCAACGTCTTTACAGCAAGGTATGACCCAGAAGCCGTACCATAGGTCACGGTACGAAGACGGACTGTCTTGATTGGTTCATCCTTATTGTTGCGCCACAAAATTAATTGATCCGGTACATCCACTCCAATTTGGCGGTACATTTTCTTAATGTCACCAGTCACGACAAACTCGAATAGTCTGAACCTCAACAAAATAATGAACAAGTCATCTTGCAGTTTTGGCCCAGTATGAAGAATATCGTTCAATGGAACGCCAGAAGACGTCTTACAAGATGCGTCGAAGACCACTCGCAATTTCGTGGAAGAGCTCGATAATTTCATTACACACCAATGAGGTAAGAAACAATGCGGGGTAGACGGGTTAAACTCATGAACGACTTCCAAATGGTTCAGTTGCTGATATTCGTTGACAAAGGATGAATACATTTCCTTCATTTCAGGCTCCTTCTCCAATCTTTTTTCTAAGCTCAACAAACGTCGAATTGCGATTTGGTATGATTCTCCTAATAATGATGGATCTTTAGAAAATGGTAAGCGGCCGACATATGATCCATCGGCATTTCGACGAGTATGAAGCGCTTAATGATCTTCGCACTCCTGATCTTTAGAGCTCAACTCCGTGTCGTTGCCAATGGGGAAAGTATCTACTTCCAAAAATCGCTGAACAAGTTCAACCAAACTTTCATCAGGTTCGGTTGACCAACATTTTTCGTTACTAGTCAATGCCGCTAAATTATGGCCATTATGCGACATCATGGGACCACCAATGACCCATCCCAGCTTGGTCTGCTGCATCGTCGGTAAATTTCCGCCCAAAGGAATTTGACCAGGTAACAGAAAATGCCAAAATAAGCCAGCACCCAACAACAAGTCAATCTTCTGAGGCTTAAAAAATTGAGGATCAGCCAAAAATGTGACTTCAGAGGGGATGTTAATGTTCGATAATGATATTGGATGAGCTTGATTGATACATCGAAATGGGGAGTCAGCGTGATACAACATGAAGCCTTTGATGTTGTAGCCGTTGTGCCAATTCCACCTACAGTAATGTATGATTTTCGCTTCTTCACATTTAACGTTTGCCCAAATCGATCAGATATGAAATTTGTGGTGGCACCACTATCTAATAGAGCACGGCCAGGAATAATCGATCCATTCACATCAAATACATTTACTATGGCCTTAGTAAGAAACGCTGGCTCATCAACAAATGATTCTGAAGTTAACAGTGCTTTGTGTTTTACTCCGGAAGGCAATGGAGGTTGAGTAACAGGTTGCTCAAAATGAATCAATGTCTGATGTCCCTTTTGGCATTTATCGCATTTCAAAACCTTGTAAAAACGGTAAGAATGTTTTGTTTTCAGACAGACAACGCACAAACGCAATCGTTTAACCTCGTGGTATCGATTCACAGGCGCCATGGCGAGAAATTGTGGACATAGCTGCAAATTGTGATCGGTAGATGCACATTTAGCACACGAATTCGAATTCGATGTCGTAAAGGCAGTATGCTCAGACTAAGGTGAATGGACATTTCGTGTTGCGGATGCTTTTGGCTTACTAAATTGCTTTTTGTTATACTCAATCTTCTCTAAAGTTGTAGCACGTTTCTCTAAGAATGAACAAAAACCATCCCATGTCGGGACCTCCTTATTAGTGGACTCTTCCCATCTCTCCACATTGTAAGCATCCGATTTCTTTAACATTAGACAAATCAAGAAATTTTCAGCCACTTCTTGCACGGACCCCATTGATTTTAATGCACGATAATGTGCACTTACTTGATCGACCATTTCCCGAACACACTCTGAAGATTCTTTATTCACACTATTCATCTGAATTACCTCGTTGATGTGAGACTATATAATTAACGCCTTGTTTTCATATCGAACACAAAGAGCCTTCCACGCACTTCGAAAATTCTCTTGTGATGCTTCCATCCTTGATAAGATTCGTGTTGCACGACCCACCAAACATGATTTCACAAATCTGAAACGATCAACATCGTTTAAATCAGTCTCCTTTATAAGCATTGTTGTGAACTCGTTCTTAAAATCTGTCCAATCGCTGTATGATATGCTGAACTTTGGTGGCTCTAGTTTGGGAAGCTTAAGATTCTTCGTAGAAACTACAATCGATTGATTTTGAGAAGTGTTCATGTCTTGGATTGGTTTAGCAGCGACCACCTTTTCACCAATCAATATTAAAAGTTCGGCCTTTGTGTCAATGTACTTGTTCTCAAAACTAGAATATTTCGAAGTGAAGTCGTCATCATCTGACTCAACCTGTTCCGTTATTAGCTCCTCGTTATTTAGAAACCTCGTGTAATGCGATTCAAGTTGCTCTAATTGAACCTTAAGTTTGGAAATGGTTGCCGATTTTCCGTGAGCTAGTACCCAAATCGTTATATTATCGATGATATTCACACTTTTGTAGCTTGAGTAATCTATTTCGCTCAGTAGTTCGTTTTACTTTAGCCTTGTCTGTCATTTCTGATAATTCTAATGCTCAATAACAACTGTCCAGGAATGCCCACTAATTGATGGTGTCCTTAAACCACAAAAAAAATGTGTTCGAAAATTTGATTGCTAAGCAATTACGGGATACTGTTGAAAACGGTTACTCTCTAGAATGTATTCGAGTGTTTAGATCGTATTCAAAATTTCAGTGAATTGACCACACAAAACACAATTCACCGGTGTACTTATTCGGACACTTTGAGAACTTATACGTATATTGTTAACACCGCAAAAAATAAAAAGTTCTGAATCACAAAAACAAATTTAAGAAAAATATTCTTCCAGTTGAAAATGACTGTGAATCAGCTGATGAATAGCGATGAACGAACAATATAATATTTTTCACCGATATGTAATGCAATAAACCGTAACAGCAGCGCACATGTACCAAAACTAGTTACTCGCCCGAATCAAATAAAAAAAACTTTAACACATTACAAAAGAACTCCACGAACTATTAAAACAACTTCACTCTGCTACCAAATGTTTTTTAAGGATAAAACACCAAACCATGAAGTGGTAGAGTTCCGGTAGTAAAATTAAAACACAGTTTTCTTTATATAAAAACTAATCACCAAGTATTTATTTTATTTTATGGTCGATCGATTCGGACAACTTATTATGACTGACTGTGTATTGTGCAATGTAAATTAATTATATCGGAACGCGAAATTGAGCAATATAATTATTGAGAGAGTAATTTAAACAATATCATACAGGGTGGTTAATTTGCCCATGTTCGGAAAAAGCAACCAAAAATATATATGAAACAATCATATTTGTGACTGCATAAAAAACCGACATGCCTCAAAATTGGATAAACCAGAATAACAAAATAATTTATAAATAATAAAACAGTTCAATATTCAACACCAGTTGCTTCCTTACCATTTAACTTTATTAAAAAGGCGATGAATGGCGTGAATTAAAACAGCAATGGCTTGCTACTGGTAGCTGCCACATTGCGAAACTTTTTGGTCACGGCCATTTTAATGTACATCTTCAGTGCATGGGGCTAACTCATGATGCTCTATGCGGCGATTGCCTTGAAGATGATAATGACTGTATTCACCTCGTGTGCAGTTGTCCTGCTTTCAACGGAGTTAGGTTGCAATTATTTGACTCTAGGTCTATTGTTGAAGATCAGCTGTCTTCCTTGCCTTGGCCTAAACTGTTTCAGTTTACTAAGGCTGCAGCACGCTGTCGCGATTTAGAATAGAATCACTGGTTTGCACCATGTGCCCTTTGTGGCATTGAGTGCGGAACCTGGAGTGGTTCCAACCAATTTTTAATAATAAATCACTCTATTCAGTTTAAATTGCTACTGTTTAGTAAATAGTAAATATTTTAATAAAATGGTAGATAAGGTTTGATTATGAAAAAAATTCTGAAAATGTGCATTGCTATGACGCAAAATAGAAATAACCATTTCACTTAACTTAAATATATTTATTAAAATAGTGGGGGATCGATTTTATTTAAAAAAAAAAATAATTCGTCGAAATGTTCTAAATAATCATTAAATCAGAAAGAAATTAATATTTTTTCAATGTACACTGTACACCAGTGCCTCGCTTAACGAATTAATTGTTTTTATTTTTATTTTGCAACATTTCTATAGATGAAAATCGAATTGCTTTGCTGATAAAAAAATGTATATTCATGGTATGATTGGTTGATGGATTTGTTAGATGTGACGTGTTTTTTTTTTCTTTCCAGTAAAACCACATATGAGAAGTTAGCACGAAATTTTCATCCCGAAAAGGCCTTTTCCTAAAATGTGTGTCTCCGCTAAAATTTAAGGAAATTTTCATTCCATCCAGAAAAAATATACAAAACTCTTAACCAAACGGTATTCATACCGAAAGATAATTGTTAAGAAATAGATTAAGGTTTAAGAGCATTATAGTAAAATAAATATTTAAAATTCAAATATTTAATAATTCCTTTGGACACAAAATTTGTACATTTATAGTAAATAAACACTGCGATCAAATTTCAATTTCTACATTTCTTGCGCCAATCTCATTAAGAAATCACGGGGATTAATAGTGAAAATGAACCGCAACGTAAATGTATTACGAAACATAATACTTACAATGAAATACGGCCAATTTCGAAATTTCTTGTGTCAATCTCAGAGATGTCTCCAAGAAATGTTGTACGGTATCCGACTTCTCAACACTTATGGAATTAGAAAATACTGAGCAGAAGGTAACGCAAACCTTATTGAATAAGTTTCAGCGTATGGCCTGCATCGGTGTTACGGACTCAATGAAATGATGTCCAACCGCGGCGATGGAGTCACTTCTAAGACTGACACCGTTAAACCGGCATGTTAAAAAGGATGCTAAAAGGAGGCCATAATTGACCCTGAAAATGCAGGTGGAAGGAAATATCAAACCAGGCAATATGGTGGGTCATCTGGAAATTCTTAAGGAATTTCAGAGAGACCCTACCATAGGAATGCCTTCCAACTGTATGCTAGCTAAACTGGACTTCCACAAACCATTCTGTGTTAGGTTACTTGACCGGGATGTGTGGAGTGCAGGTGGACAATCCTTTGTGCGAGGGTCCATGGTATGGTTTACAGATGGATCAAAAACGGAAGATGGGGCGGGAATAGGAATACACGGGAGTGGCACTACCCTCTCGAACTCCTTGGATACCGATGCTACCGTTTTTCAAGCAGAAGTACATGCAGGTCATACTGGAATCGAAGGAAACGAGGCAGCTGATGGCCTCGCCCGTGAGGGTTCTGCCTCTTTATTTATTGGACCAGAACCCTTCTGCGGCGTCACTAAGGGACACTTTAGAACAGCGGTAAAACGCTGGGAGGATGTTCAAAAGTCCTCCTACTGGCGCAGAATTCCAGGTTTACGTCAGGCGAAGAACTTTATATCACCTTCGTCTGTCAGGGTTAAGGAGTGTCTTGAACTTAGGAAACCTGAGTTGAGGCTGTTTACTGGGTTCCTCACAGATCATGTCCCCTTGAGGTATCACCTTAAGAATATGGGCCTAAGTACGACCGATAGATGCCGCTTCTGCGATCTGGAAGCGGAATCAGCGGAACATGTTCTGTGCCAATGCCCAGCCATTTTCCGGCAAAGACTGCAACATTTAGGAGGGAGAACAATGAGCCCGGATGGTATGTATCTTGTGCCGGCCAGTAGTATTATCAGATTCATTAAGAGCCTGAATATTGACTGGACGGATAATTAAGTAGGGCCCAGCACAATAGATGTTTTAAGTCGCAGTGCGAGGTGGCTTATCGCCCACATGGCCCTTCAATCAATAATAATAATAAAATTCTTTCCGGAATGAAAATACACTGCATTGTTGTTGTAAAATTCCCAATGTAAGACTACATATGTATATGTGTTGTCTTTCTTACCTTGGAAATTATACAACAACAATGCCGTGTATTTTCATTCCGGAATGAATAGTTTCAAACCAAGTTTTTGTTAGTACAGAATTATTCTAGCAATTATTTTGAAAATTGTATTGTTTTTTTTTAAATTTTAATTTGAACTGATAAACGGAAATAGAAAATTATTTTCGGTTTATATTTTGAGCATAATTTGCATTTTTATTTTTATACCAGTTACTATTCCAGTTGCCAGAGTAAAACGGCAATTATAAGCAAACTTTTATTAAATTATTAAAGTGCACAATACACTTTAAATCCTCTTTATACTATTTTTCCTTATGGTTATGACATTATGGTATGGCTATTGTAAATTAATATTAGTACTTTAAACTTCATTTAGCGGCATTTTTTATTCAATTTATATATCAATTTTATTATAGCTGTTTTAAGTAAAACTCCATAAAAGAAACGTAAACAAGCGTTTTTGTACACAGCTAGCGAAACCAGCGAAATATTTATGAACTAATTTTACGTACTACGTAGTATTGATTGACAAGTATTGATTCTATTGATGGATGGCTTAAATAATATAAAACCTTCGTAGAAAAATCTATTAGAAAGTGGCATGTTTTTGATTCAGTTGTCATTGATTTCTTATTCGCTGAATTAAATTCTTTACTTTCCACATTAATTAATATGGACGTTGTAGGTTACCTCAAAACAACATACGCCTGGATAAATAATAAGCCTACAACAAAGAAAATAGACGAAGCAATCAAAGTTTACTTATGTTGCTCGCACTTATCACACACTTTGGCAAATGATATTAACAATTACTTCTCAATAACTAACCAAACATTAATTAAAGAGGTATTTGCATCGATGTTTTTGGAGTCGGATTCCGGTATCTTAAAACAGATTTGGAAAAGTTTGACCGTTTTACTCTCGACAAAACGGATTACCAGCACAGTATGGGCAGAAACGGAAAATGTATCTACTGTCATTCTAAATAGAAATATAATTTTTAGTAAAAATATCCGAAAAATGATACACTTCCCATGTACGTTCAAAGCCCTTTCTATCGAGATTTCAAAGATATAAGTGACGACATTATTAAAGAAAATAAAAATTTACCAACGGGGGGGAAATAGGTTGTATCAACCAACGTTCCTAACTTTAGTATTAAAAAAATATATGACTATAGCACCAATGTGGACCGCCCTACTAAATAGTGGTGAAAGATTTAGCAATAGTCATATAAAAAATTATTTCGCAGTTATTAAGTGAAGGATTAAAACCTCAAACAAATTGGGTAAAATTCCAATTAAAGCAGGTCGATTCTTGAGGGAAATTAATTTAAGAAATAAAACTATTAAGAAGCAAATGTATTGCAATATACCTTAAGTTTCTTTAAAAAATAAATTAAGTTTAGATATGTTGCAATCAGAAGTAACTTTGAACGACCTACAAAATAGTGTTTCTATATGGAAGCGTAAAGGAAAAGGCGAAGCAACCCCTAAACATAAATCTAGCTTCAATTTGTCAAAGCTTTCGCAGTTGAATAGCTTATCAGCGAAAGATCGAGCCATAACCAGCATGGACATTTTAACGAAAGGCTCCAAAGCTCTAAATGAGGTTGGTTTGTACACGCCAAGTTGGAAACCCAAAAAAAGGATATCTCATAACAGCTTTTTGTCAAAATTAGACAAGTTACCTATACTTTTAAATGCAACACAAAGCTGTGATTATTTTATAAATACTTGTGCTTTCGATTCATTAGCTCAAGGGTTGGCTTCAGCAGCACAGCAGCTAAATTATATCACGTGATGATCGGCCAAAACAACTCGTTCGCAGCATTACGAATTACGATGTAGAACTTGCATATAAAATAAGGAAACAAATATTGTTTGACGTTTTTGGAGAAAAGAAAAACTGCACATGCAACATATTGGATGTAGCAGACAAGTTACTACCCAGTTTTAGCAGCCTTGCACTAAAATTAGAGTGCAGAAACTGCTCTACGATTTACTTTGAAGATAGGAACTATCTTTTAGTTGATATATGCAAGCTGGTCGACAAACGTGTTCCAAATATAATGCATTGTTTGGATGACAGTTACTACAGCTTAAATTGTAGTAGTTGAAAAAATCTGCCGTTTACCACGACATCATTTGTATTTATAGAGAAAACGCATTTCCAGAGCAAAAGAACCCAAACTTAGCAGAAGTACCACCGGTTTTGCTCTTGGAGGGCAAAAATTATATATTGGCATCAATTATTGGCTACGTTCCAGGCCACTACATAAGCTATATCAGCCGTCAAGGTACTTGGTATAAGTATGATGATTTGAATTCACTCGTATATTCCAACCATTAGAAAAACCAAAAATTCATCAAATTTCACCATATTTAAGTATTTACTTTTGAAAAAATAAATAAAAAACGAAAAATTTTAAAAGTGACTAGTTTACGAGTATTTTTGAAATTTGATTCGGTAAATTTCATTTCATTGGAACAAAATACATTTACGTTGCGGTTCATTTTCACTATTAATCCCCGTGATTTCTTAATGAGGGTAGTTTTTTCTAATTGCATAAGAGTTGAGAAGTCGGATACAGTATAACATTTCTTGGGGACATCTCTGAGATTGGCGCAAGAAATTTAGAAATTGAAATTTGATCGCGTATTTAATGTTTATTTACTATAAATGTACATATTTTGTGTCCAAAGGAATCATCAAATATTTGAATTTTAAATATTTATTCTACTATAATGCTCTTAAACCTTAATCTATTTCTTTACAATTATTTTTCGGGATGAATACCGTTTGGTTAAGAGTTTTGTATATTTTTCTGGATGGAATGAAAATTTCCTTAAATTTTAGCGGAGACACACATTTTAGAAAAAAGCCTTTTCGGGATGAAAATTTCGTGCTAACTTCTCATACGTAGTAAAACCCGGTTAGAACAACAAATTTTTTTTAGTTACATTTGTCGTGCCAGTGTCGTCGTGGGGTGGTAATGGTAAGCCCAACGAATATCAATAAAAAGCAAAAAATATAGCAAAATTTCGGAAAAAGAGATTTCGTAAACCAAGGGATTGGTGTTTTTGTACGAAACAGTAAACACAAAATTATCTAGAAAATAACTAGAAAACTCCAAAAAAAAAACACTAAAAATAGTTTCTTCCCCGTTCTCGATTTTTCAAAATATTAAATAAAAAAATTATTTTATTTAACCCTAAAGCAAAATACAAATGTATTTGTACACACACACACACACATACACAAGATAGACTTTTCACATGAGACTAAAATTTATTTGAATAAAAAATTTAAATAAAAACAAAAAATAAATAAATTGAAAATAAGGTTAAAAATCAAACAAAAAATAAAAACGTGAAACTTATAAATTTTATTAAAAGTAAAAATATCGATTATTCATAATTATTATAATTTTAAATTTTAGCTATTTTGATTTTGGTGTACACGATTGAAAAGGAAATTCAAATTATTCATTACAAACAACCGTGGAAATTATAAATTTTTATATTTTACTAATAGCTAATTCTTAATTAATACCAAATTTTGTATTTTCTCTAGCTCTGTGATTTGTACAAAATAAAAAAGGGCCTCATGTTAAATAATTAAAACGATGAGAACCAAAAACCAAATATTATTGGTATATACCATACAAATGTTTTATATACTTAGAATATAAACCATGAAGAACAAATTAATTACGGCATTAATTAATGAACCTTTGTATTTTGTAAAATATCTATGTGTACAATAAAAACAAATGTTCCATAAATTAATTAACATTTTTATTCGAATTTTTAATTTTTAATTTTTTTTGTATAAATTATATAATAAAAAAAAAAAGTTATAATAAAATTGAATTAATTAAAATTAATTAATTTTAGTTTGCTTGTTGCCTATAAAAATATTGTGTTCAGTTATATTTGCACGCGGTACATTATGTAATCGATATAATATTTTGTATCACCCTTGGAACTAGAACAATGTGCTCTTATTATTGCAGGGAAAGCATACAAAATGTTTCGATTTTTTAAGTCACTTCCCCCAAAAATTCTTTCAAACTAACTAAATCCGCATCGCCCATACATATAATATTTTTGTTCTACCCTTTTATTATTTTATTATATTTAATTTATATTATGTATGTAGAGAGAAATTATATATTTATAAATTACATATAAAAAAAAAAATAAAATAAGTTTAATCATACAATAAAAATAAATATATATTTATAAAAAAAAAAAGAACGTTTCCATATCTACATTTATTTTTGTACGATTAAATAAGTTTTTATACGTCTCTGTTACCCAAATCCCATTTATGTATTTCAAAATATCATACCACATTCTATATAAACAAAATTATTATATAATATGTATATATTATATACTTATATAAATTTAATATGTACATATATACCATGCCCTCATATATGTATATGTACCTACATGAATATCACACCATCTCGGGGTATGTAGAAATAAAATAATATAAAATAAAATATAACAACAACAAAAGAATTTATTCTATACATAATAATAAAAAATAAATATAATAAAATCCATTAAAATATAACATAAAATAATATTTATTTATTTAATTATAGATCTTACGAACGGAACGATGAAGTTCGTTTTGTTTTATTTTTATTATTATTGTTATTCTGTGATGGGATATTTTTGTATTGGTGGATTATATAAATATATTATTACATACTCATATACAGCACACCCTTACCCCCCACAGTATTCTTTCACAAATTTCATTGCCTGAAACTAATGTGAGAAAAGGGGTTAGGGGAATGAGTTAAACATGCATTCGAGTGGTTTAACTATGAGCCAAATTGGTTCAGAAATGACCTATATATGAATTTTTTACTTTTCTACTTTGGTCAAACGGATAGGAAATACTTTATAAAGGAAACTCAATTTATCTGTTTTATCTTTAGCCGTTTTGCGTAACAACATTGTAGCATCATAACTATAGCAACCTTGATTAAATTTTATGTAAAACATAACGGAAAACTAATTTTTCTTCTAAGATTTTAAATGAAAATGTCACAAATTTTTAATTTTGACCCATTGTGAGATGTTATCATAAATGCTTAAATTTCAGCATAATGAGGACATCGTTTAAGAAAATCGTTTTCATAATAATTCGTTTATTCAAAAATTTCAAAAATCTTTTCAAAATTTAATGAAAAATGTTTTAATTAATACAAAAATTTAATACCTAAAATTAAAAATCAAAAATTTAATGAGTGTGAAGTTTATGCTAAAAAAAATAACAAAAAATTACACTGTTAAATTAGCTATTTTCCAATTGGAATTTAAATGATATGAAAATTTTAATTTTTTGTAATTTTGGATTTTTAGTATCACCAAACAGATTCTTTTCATCAGAAAACAGGATCTTTTCATCCTTTTCAGATAGCTGGACCATCTGTTTATATCGTTAACCAAAAGCATCCAATTGTGTTGAACATTACTATATTTCAGATAATTTAAAAGTTGACTGAATTTTGATGGTTTAAATAATTATTTAGCGCCGATCCTGAAAATGTCCCGAAGGCCCCGCATATTTCTTAGAACAGCTAAGCCATATAGCGGCCAATGTCACCAAGCCGATCCAATTATGATGAACTATAATATATTTCACAGTTTTTGGAATTTTTAATAATTTTTCATTATTTTAAAAGTTTTATATCGCCGACCGCAGAGAACTATTATATACAAGGATTTGCCCTTTTTTCCGGATAACTTGGCTATGTGCCAATCTATGTGGTCAACCTTATCCAATTGTGATGAACTATACTATACTTCACAGAATTTCGAATTTTTAATAATTTTATTAGTTTTATAAATTGTTGTATCTCTGATCACAGAGATGTCCACAAGGTCTGGCCTATATTTTTGGATAACTTGACCATGTGCTGGTCTACTTGGTCAATCTTATTCAATTGTGATGAACTATACTATACTTCACAGAATTTCGAATTTTTAATAATTTTATTAGTTTTATAAATTTTTGTATCTCTGATCACAGAGATGTCCACAAGGTCTGGCCTATATTTTTGGATAACTTGACCATATGCCAGTCTACGTGGTCAATCTTATTCAATTGTGATGAACTATACTATACTTCACAGAATTTAGAATTTTTAATAATTTTATTAGTTTTATAAATTTTTGTATCTCTGATCACAGAGATGTCCACAAGGTCTGGCCTATATTTTTGGATAACTTGACCATATGCCAGTCTACTTGGTCAATCTTAGTCAATTGTGATGAACTATACTATACTTCACAGAATTTAGAATTTTTAATAATTTTATTAGTTATATAAATTGTTGTATCTCCGATCACAGAGATGTCCACAAGGTCTAGCCTATATTTTTGGATAATTTGACCATATGCTAGTCTACGTGGTCAATCTTATTCAATTGTAATGAACTATACTATACTTCACAGAATTTCGAATTTTTAATAATTTTATAAGTTTTATAAATTTTTGTATCCCTGATCACAGAGATGTCCACAAGGTCTGGCCTATATTTTTGGATAACTTGACCATATGCCAGTCTACGTGGTTAATCTTATTCAATTGTGATGAACTATACTATACTTCACAGAATTTAGAATTTTTAATAATTTTATTAGTTTTATAAATTGTTATACCTCTGATCAAAGAGATGTCCACAAGGTCTGGCCTATATTTTTAGATAACTTGACCATGTGCCAGTCTACTTTGTCAATCTTATTCAATTGTGATGAACTATACTATACTTCACAGAATTTCGAATTTTTAATAATTTTATTAGTTTTATAAATTGTTATATCTCTGATCACAGAGATGTCCACAAGGTCTGGCCTATATTTTTGGATAACTTGACCATATGCCAGTCTACGTGGTTAATCTTATTCAATTGTGATGAACTATACTATACTTCACAGAATTTAGAATTTTTAATAATTTTATTAGTTTTATAAATTGTTATATCTCTGATCACAGAGATGTCCACAAGGTCTGGCCTATATTTTTGGATAACTTGACCATATGCCAGTCTACGTGGTTAATCTTATTCAATTGTGATGAACTATACTATACTTCACAGAATTTAGAATTTTTAATAATTTTATTAGTTTTATAAATTGTTATATCTCTGATCACAGAGATGTCCACAAGGTCTGGCCTATATTTTTGGATAACTTGACCATATGCCAGTCTACTTGGTTAATCTTATTCAATTGTGATGAACTATACTATACTTCACAGAATTTAGAATTTTTAATAATTTCATTAGTTTTATAAATTGTTGTATCTCTGATCACAGAGATGTCCACAAGGTCTGGCCTATATTTTCGGATAACTTGACCATATGCCAGTCTACTTGGTCAATCTTAGTCAATTGTGATGAACTATACTATACTTCACAGAATTTAGAATTTTTAATAATTTTATTAGTTTTATAAATTGTTGTATCTCCGATCACAGAAATGTCCACAAAGTCTGGCCTATATTTTTCGGTAACTTGACCATATGCCAGTCTACGTGGTCAATCTTATTCAATTGTGATGAACTATACTATACTTCACAGAATTTAGAATTTTTAATAATTTTATTAGTTTTATAAATTGTTATATCTCTGATCACAGAGATGTCCACAAGGTCTGGCCTATATTTTTGGATAACTTGACCATATGCCAGTCTACGTGGTTAATCTTATTCAATTGTGATGAACTATACTATACTTCACAGAATTTAGAATTTTTAATAATTTTATTAGTTTTATAAATTGTTATATCTCTGATCAAAGAGATGTCCACAAGGTCTGGCCTATATTTTTGGATAACTTGACCATGTGCCAGTCTACTTGATCAATCTTATTTAATTGTGATGAACTATACTATACTTCACAGAATTTCGAATTTTTAATAATTTTATTAGTTTTATAAATTGTTATATCTCTGATCACAGAGATGTCCACAAGGTCTGGCCTATATTTTTGGATAACTTGACCATATGCCAGTCTACGTGGATAATCTTATTCAATTGTGATGAACTATACTATACTTCACAGAATTTAGAATTTTTAATAATTTTATTAGTTTTATAAATTGTTATATCTCTGATCAAAGAGATGTCCACAAGGTCTGGCCTATATTTTTGGATAACTTTACCATGTGCCAGTCTACTTGGTCAATCTTATTCAATTGTGATGAACTATACTATACTTCACAGAATTTCGAATTTTTAATAATTTTATTGGTTTTATAAATTTTTGTATCTCTGATCTCAGAGATGTCCACAAGGTCTGGCCTATATTTTTGGATAACTTGACCATATGCCAGTCTACGTGGTTAATCTTATTCAATTGTGATGAACTATACTATACTTCACAGAATTTAGAATTTTTAATAATTTTATTAGTTTTATAAATTGTTGTATCTCCGATCACAGAGATGTCCACAAGGTCTGGCCTATATTTTTGGATAACTTTACCATGTGTCAGTCTACTTGGTCAATCTTATTCAATTGTGATGAACTATACTATACTTCACAGAATTTCGAATTTTTAATAATTTTATTGGTTTTATAAATTTTTGTATCTCTGATCACAGAGATGTCCACAAGGTCTGGCCTATATTTTTGGATAACTTGACCATATGCCAGTCTACGTGGTCAATCTTATTCAATTGTGATGAACTATACTATACTTCACAGAATTTAGAATTTTTAATAATTTCATTAGTTTTATAAATTCATCTCTGTGATCGGAGATACAACAATTTATAAAACTAATAAAATTATTAAAAATTCGAAATTCTGTGAAGTATAGTATAGTTCATCACAATTGAATAATATTGACCATGTAGACTAGCATATGGTCAAGTTATCCAAAAATATAGGCCAGACCTTGTGGACATCTCTGTGATCGGAGATACAACAATTTATAAAACTAATAAAATTATTAAAAATTCGAAATTCTGTGAAGTATAGTATAGTTCATCACAATTGAATAAGATTAACCACGTAGACTAGCATATGGTCAAGTTATCCAAAAATATAGGCCAGACCTTGTGGACATCTCTGTGATCGGAGATACAACAATTTATAAAACTAATAAAATTATTAAAAATTCTAAATTCTGTGAAGTATAGTATAGTTCATCACAATTGAATAATATTGACCACGTAGACTAGCATATGGTCAAGTTATCCAAAAATATAGGCCAGACCTTGTGGACATCTCTGTGATCGGAGATACAACAATTTATATAACTAATAAAATTATTAAAAATTCTAAATTCTGTGAAGTATAGTATAGTTCATCACAATTGACTAAGATTGACCACGTATACTGGCATATGGTCAAGTTATCCAAAAATATAGGCCAGACCTTGTGGACATCTCTGTGATCAGAGATACAAAAATTTATAAAACTAATAAAATTATTAAAAATTCTAAATTCGGTGAAGTATAGTATAGTTCATCACAATTGGATCTGGTTAACCACGTAGACTGGCACATGGCCAAGTTATCTGAAAATATGGGCAAGATCTTGTGGACATCTCTGCGGTCGGCGATATAAAACTTTTAAATAATGAAAAAATTATTTGAAATTCCAAAAACTGTGAAATATATTATAGTTCATCATAATTGGATCGGCTTGGTGACATTGACCGCTATATGGCTTAGCTATTCTAAGAAATGTGCGGGGCCTTCGGGACATTTCCAGGATCGGGGCTAAATAATTATTTAAACCATCAAAATTCAGTCAACTTTTAAATTATCTGAAATATAGTAATGTATAACACAATTGGATGCTTTTGGTTAACGATATAAACAGATGGTCCAGCTATCTGAAAAGGATGAAAAGAACCTGTTTTCTGATGAAAAGAATCTGTTTGGTGGTACTAAAAATCCAAAATTACAAAAAATCAAAATTTTCATATCATTTAAATTCCAATTGGAAAATAGTTAATTTAACAGTGTAATTTTTTGTTATTTTTTTTTTTAGCATAAACTTCACACTCATAAAATTTATTAAATTACGATTTCATCAATATGACCGCCTTTCATTTTAATTATTGCCGAACAGAGTTTTGGCATCCGATTTATTAGTTTATCTAATGTTTCGGTTTCAATATTTTTCCAAACATTTTGCAGCTTCTCAAACAAGTTTTTGGACGATGTTGGACAAGTTTTTTTCACTTCACGGTCAAGGTGATCCTACAACAACTCGATCGGATTAAGATCCAGAGATTGTGGTGGCCATTTCATTAAATTAAATTTTCTTCGCTTATGAAAAATGAACCAACGACCGATGAGTAGAATTTCTTTATACAGTAATCACTCGAACTGCGCGGTTTTGGAGTTGCGCGATTTTGTTTTTACCATTAAAATTTCGCATTGCGCAGTAAAAGTTTTGGTTATACTTAGATAATGGACTGTATTTTTCTTCGATTATTTTTCTTATATTTATAAAATAACAATGCCTTTGCCTTTCTTTTCTTTTTTGACAACCGAAATACCAAACGTCTAATCTTCTTTCTTTCTATGTTCGTACTAAACGAAAACCGAGACGACTACAAAAGTTATTTTTTTCTTTTAATCGATCGACGCGACGTTTTTAACTTCACAGGTTAAAAACCCTGATCGCACGGTGGCAATACTATATGTCTTTATATAATGTTTAAAAATTACGAAATTAATCATATCCATATACCCCGCCTTGAAGGGTTAAGAACTTTTAACAATTCAATGACATCAATAAACAAAACTTAAAAAGAATAAAATTTATCAATTAATTATAATGCGAAGCCCCTACCAAATGCTGTTCAAAGGATTGTAAATGTCGGCTACCAAAAACTGCACCACAATTGGAACACAGCCAGGAACAGAACAGACGAACACACTCAAGCATATGTAGCGGTTCACCCAATTAACCACTACAAACTTGGCGAACCACTACAACATCGACCGACTACATTCTCCTCCCTGCACTCTGTCTCGGCCCATCGACTCCGTTAATGCATCTTACGAGATAGGACATTTCAACGGAGCGATCGCCACTCCTGTTCGGCTGATCAAATATCAGTCTCTTAACACACAGACAGATCGAAACCAACCATGTTTCGCCGGGGGGAACTCACTTGCGGGGGAGTCCTATAGCGGTTCACCCAATTAACCACTACAAACTTGGCGACACACATTCCACATCGAATGCGTATTGGGTTGACTTCTCCTTCGTACTTTGCTGGACCAATCGCAGCACGACGAACATATACACACAAACACAAAACAAAATAAACATTATTCTTTTTTTCTCATCAGTCTCATCTCGATTTCTAACGGGACAATACGTCGCTCGTGGTGTTGGCCGCCAGCCACAGTTGTTTGTGTCATTAAATGGTGGCGATTAATATTAATAAAATTTGTAAAACTTACAAATAAATTATATTTAATTTAATTATTATAAAAAATAAAATTGTGTTAAAATTGTGCGTCGAAATATTTATAACACAAAACGTTATACATATCTTAGTCAGTGCTTTTTGTACGCACAAACAATTTATTTTCAAACCGTTGGTAATACGCGCGTATTAATGCTCAACTATTTCTCGTTATCCACATACTAGTTCACTTTCCAATGCACAAGTTGCATTTTGTTAGAGATCTCATTTCTAGTTCTTGTCTCTTATTCAAATTCGTAAATCGTGAACAACATATCAAATGACTGGAAACCATCGTCTGTCCTATTCACTGATGCACATCCCTACTGAAGCAATAAACTACATATTAAAATACAATTCACGAAATTTCGACTCTTAAAAAATCAAATGGCAAAGCTACTTACAAAGTTCTGGAAATAAATTCTACATTATACAGGGTGACTGACACGAAGTATTACCAACTTCAGACTGTTATTGTTGTCAAACCAGTGATGACAGAGCGCTCAAATTTACACTAATGACAGTTCATTCCATTGTTTACAAGCGTACAGAAGCATTTTAGTGGGAAATATTCAGAAAAAAAGTTATCCGCAATGGAATTCAAGCGTAATAGTGTGATTTCTCTATATTTGGCTGGAAAATCACAGCCGCAGATTGTTAACCAGTTAAAACATCTGCATGTGAATAAAACGTTTGTGTATCGCACCATAAATCGTTATAACGAAGTATCTGGCAGCATTGCAAAGCGCCATGGTGGTGGACCGAAACGCACTGCAACATCGCCGTGTATCATTCGGAAGGTAAAGCACATATAGAAAGATCATCTTGGACTAAAGGCCTTGAAATTCCATAAAACGCATGGTCTCACCGATGCTCAAAAAAAAGTTAGAGTGGAAAGAGTTGTTACGCTTGCACGAAAGGGCGTTTTGCCGAATTTGGTTTTTTCCGCTGAGTCACCGTTCGTTATTGAGCAATATGTGAACAAGCAAAACGACCGGATTTACTTGCTCGGCCGTTCTACTAAAAATTTGGACCAACGGATTGCCACTCGAAACCAAGCGCCGCCGATGGTGATGGTTTGGGCCGCTGTAACGGCCGAAAGCCGTTGACCGCTCGTTTTTTTGGACCGTGGCATCAAGATAAATGCTCAAATTTATCGGGATCATGTGTTGGAGGGAGCGTTGAAGCCTTGGGCACAAAAACATTTCGGCCGCAGAGCCTGGACATTTCAACAGGACTCGGCGCCGAGTCATAAAGCGCGCGTCAATCAAGATTGGCTGGGAAACAACGTTCTGCGGTTCATTTCCACTGCCTAATGGCCACCAATTTCACCGGATGCAAATCCGCTAGATTTCTCGGTTTGGGGTATTTTGAAGAGCAAGGTTGGGACAAAAAAATACCAAAGTGTCGGTCATCTCAAGCAAGCGCTTCGCCGGGAATGGGCCAAAATACCGCAGAGCCACTTTTGTGCTGCATGCAACAGCTAGCTTTGTCGGCGGTTTGAAGGCCATAATCGCGGCTAAGGGTGGCCAAATCGA
This sequence comes from Tipula vernalis, assembly GCA_958295665.1. Classification (NCBI taxonomy): domain Eukaryota; kingdom Metazoa; phylum Arthropoda; class Insecta; order Diptera; family Tipulidae; genus Tipula; species Tipula vernalis. Next base: position 29,981,131 of record OY282560.1, read on the forward strand.
AAACCGCTAATGCAATTCGAAAATGTAAATATATGTGAACATTTTTTACTTTGTCTCAAAAAAATTCATCAAAAAATAAAAATTCTGTGAAGTTTTGTTTTGATAACACTTCGTGTCAGTCACCCTGTAGATTATTATACAAAATTCAAATTAAAAACAAACTATTGAAAAATTACGATTTAACTTAAACTACTGATTGTAGAAACAAAATTATAAAATATAAAATAAGTCTTCATGAAGGTTTAGTCCTCAGTGGGTAGTCGAGCTAATTTTACTATGCCCCGTTTGTATTCACCTTGCTTCGTTTTTACCATTGCACAACGAACTTTACCATCCGATCCTGGAAACACTTCGGTAACTCTTCCCATTAACCAATGCGTCGGTGGTAAATTCTCTTCGGCGATAATTACAAGTTCCCCAACTTTTAAATCATCCCATTGCAATCTTATATATTTTTCGATTTTGGAGAGATTGGATGTACTCAGTTCTGAACCTCTTCCAGAAGTGTTGCACCATTTGTGTAACTTGTTTCCATTGATTTAAACGATTTACAGGTAAGGTCGTAATATCTGGTTCAACTAAAGATGTAATGGCTGCCCCTGTGAGAAAATGACCCGGTGTGAGAGGTTCCAAGTCATTTGGATCCGAAGATAATTCAGTCAGCGGGCGCAAATTCATCACTCCTTCAATCTCAACTACAAGAGTATACATTAGTTCCAGGGTCATTATTTTGGGTCCGACGATTCGCCTTAAATGATGTTTTAGAATTTTTACATTAGATTCCCATAAATCCCCGAAACTTTGGGTTCTAGGTGGGATGAATCTCCATTGAACACCTTCATTGGCACATCATTCGGATGACACCTTCAATTTCCAGCAATTTGTTTTGTGCCCCTACAAAGTTGGTACCGTTATCACTCCAAATAATCCCACTGCGACCACGTCTATTGAAGAAGCGTTTCAGACATGCAACAAATGAGTCAGTGGTTGCGTCTTCGACTATCTCGCAATGCAATGCTTTTGTTGCAAAGCAAATAAAAATAGAAACGTAGACTTTGTTGTAAGTGTCCTTACGTTGGTTTCTGTATCGTACCGAAAAGGGCCCACATAAATCTAGACCAGTTGTATAAAACGGCCGACATACTTCTAAACGTTCCTTCGGTAAATTTCCAAGTTTTCTGTCAATTAGCAAGCTCTTGATTTCAGCTTGAAATGCATTTCTCTGTACTTGACGAATAAGTGTTGTATTTGCAATATCCAACTCGATACAATCTAGTGGTCCAAGTTTTCGATTGGCTTTTGCTTTTTTCTGTATTCTCATATTTTGAATAAATCGTAAACAGTATGCTGTAACACGGAGTAATTTTGTGTATCCACTGTATTTCGTAACATCAATGATATCTTCGTTTTCGACATGTATGAATGTGAACACATTTGGTTTCAACTTCGGCAAATCAACCATAATATCCCCAAATTTGTTAGGCCATGACGATTCCAATTGAGTCAAAAACAATGGTCCGTAAAACCAGGATTGACACTTTACGAGTTCCGCAGGCATGATTCCTCTCGATAAAACATCTGCCGCATTGTTTTTGCTATCAACATGCCTCAAATGCATGGTTTCCGTTAACTCCTGTATCATTGTTACACGATTGGCTACGTAAGTATTAAATTTATAAGGCGGCAACTTCATCCATGCGAGCACAATACTCGAGTCGAACCAGAGCACAACTTTTTCAGCGCTTATACCGGAATTTACAGACACCTTGTTAGCGAGATTAGCCAAAAGTAGAGCTGCCTTAAGTTCGAGCCTTGGTATCGAAGTAACCTGCAAGGGAGCTACACGAGACTTGGAACAAATCAAATTCACTGCTGAATTTCTAAAGCTTCGTCAATGTCATTACTTCCTGTCAACATATCGTCAACGTAAAAACTGTTCAAAGCCGCTTTTGATGCGAGGGGAAAGCGAATTGCTTCATCGATTGCCAATCTTTGCAAAACTTTTGTAGCAAGATACGGCGCAGACGATGTGCCGTATGTCACTGTCAACAGCTTGTAAGAACGAATCGGTTCTGCGGGATTTTCCCTCCAAAATATTTGTTGTAATCGAGTGTGTTCAGCACAAACATTTATCTGTCTGTACATTTTCGATATGTCTGTTGTCATTACATATGTGTACAAGCGGAAATTTAAAACAGTCATAATTAATTCAGGCTGTATAATAGGCCCTACCATCAGCATGTCGTTCAGGGATGTGCCTGTCGAAGTTTTCGCCAATGCATCGAATACGACTCTAAGCTTTGTCGTACTCGAATCTGGCTTTAGCACTGCATGGTGCGGAAGAAAATATTCAGGCAACATGCCTGAATCAACATTTGACCTCTTATCATTTGGAACCATGTGTCCCAACAACTTATTAATTTGGAATCCAGATACTCAAATCGGTTTAGCGCCATATTACGCAAATCTCCCAATCTATAGTATGAGTGTGAAGTTTATGCTAAAAAAAATAACAAAAAATTACACTGTTAAATTAGCTATTTTCCAATTGGAATTTAAATGATATGAAAATTTAAATTTTTTGTAATTTTGGATTTTTAGTACCACCAAACAGATTCTTTTCATCAGAAAACAAGTTCTTTTCATCCTTTTCAGATAAGTGGACCATCTGTTTATATCGTTAACCAAAAGCATCCAATTGTGTTGAACATTACTACATTTCAGATAATTTAAAAGTTGACTGAATTTTGATGGTGTAAATAATTATTTAGCCCCGATCCTGGAAATGTTTTGAAGGCCCCGCACATTTCTCAGAATAGCTAAGCCATATAGCGGTCAATGTCACCAAGCCGATCCAATTATGATGAACTATAATATATTTCACAGTTTTTGGAATTTCAAATAATTTTTTCATTATTTAAAAGTTTTATATCGCCGACCGCAGAGTTGTCCACAAGATCTTGCCCATATTTTCGGATAACTTGGCCATGTGCCAGTCTACGTGGTTAACCTTATCCAATTGTGATGAACTATACTATACTTCACAGAATTTAGAATTTTTAATAATTTTATTAGTTTTAAAAATTGTATCTCCAATCACAGAGATGTCCACAAGGTCTGGCCTATATTTTTGGATAACTTGACCATATGCCAGTCTACGTGGTCAATCTTATTCAATTGTGATGAACTATACGATACTTCACAGAATTTAGAATTTTTAATAACTTTATTAGTTTTATAAATTGTTGTATCTCCGATCACAGAGATGTCCACAAGGTCTGGCCTATATTTTTGGATAACTTGACCATATGCCAGTCTACGTGGTCAATATTATTCAATTGTGATGAACTATACTATACTTCACAGAATTTAGAATTTTTAATAATTTTATTAGTTTTATAAATTTTTGTATCTCCGATCACAGAGATGTCCACAAGGTCTGGCTTATATTTTTGGATAACTTGACCATATGCCAGTCTACGTGGTCAATCTTATTCAATTGTGATGAACTATACTATACTTCACAGAATTTCGAATTTTTAATAATTTTATTAGTTTTATAAATTGTTGTATCTCCGATCACAGAGATGTCCACAAGGTCTGGCCTATATTTTTGGATAACTTAATCATATGCCAGTCTACGTGGTCAATATTATTCAATTGTGATGAACTATACTATACTTCACAGAATTTCGAATTTTTAATAATTTTATTAGTTTTATAAATTGTTGTATCTCTGATCACAGAGATGTCCACAAGGTCTGGCCTATAGTTTTGGATAACTTGACCATGTGCCAGTGAACTTGGTCAATCTTATTCAATTGTGATGAACTATACTATACTTCACAGAATTTAGAATTTTTAATAACTTTATTAGTTTTATAAATTGTTGTATCTCCGATCACAGAGTTGTCCACAAGGTCTGGCCTATATTTTTGGATAACTTGACCATATGCCAGTCTACGTGGTCAATATTATTCAATTGTGATGAACTATACTATACTTCACAGAATTTAGAATTTTTAATAATTTTATTAGTTTTATAAATTGTTGTATCTCTGATCACAGAGATGTCCACAAGGTCTGGCTTATATTTTTGGATAACTTGACCATATGCCAGTCTACGTGGTCAATCTTATTCAATTGTGATGAACTATACTATACTTCACAGAATTTCGAATTTTTAATAATTTTATTAGTTTAATAAATTGTTGTATCTCTTATCACAGAGATGTCCACAAGGTCTGGCCTATATTTTTGGATAACTTGACCATGTGCCAGCCTACTTGGCCAATCTTATTCAATTGTGATGAACTATACTATACTTCACAGAATTTATAATTTTTAATAATTTTATTAGTTTTATAAATTGTTGTATCTCCGATCACAGAGATGTCCACAAGGTCTGGCCTATATTTTTGGATAACTTGACCATATGCCAGTCTACGTGGTCAATCTTATTCAATTGTGATGAACTATACTATACTTCACAGAATTTCGATTTTTTAATAATTTTATTAGTTTTATAAATTGTTGTATCTCTGATCACAGAGATGTCCACAAGGTCTGGCCAATATTTTTGGATAACTTAACCATATTTTAGTCTACGTGGTCAATCTTATTCAATTGTGATGAACTATACTATACTTCACAGAATTTATAATTTTTAATAATTTTATTAGTTTTATAAATTGTTGTATCTTCGATCACAGAGATGTCCACAAGGTCTGGCTTATATTTTTGGATAACTTGACCATATGCCAGTCTACGTGGTCAATATTATTCAATTGTGATGAACTATACTATACTTCACAGAATTTAGAATTTTTAATAATTTTATTAGTTTTATAAATTGTTGTATCTCTGATCACAGAGATGTCCACAAGGTCTGGCCTATATTTTTGGATAACTTGACCATATGCCAGTCTACGTGGTCAATCTTATTCAATTGTGATGAACTATACTATACTTCACAGAATTTAGAATTTTTAATAACTTTATTAGTTTTATAAATTGTTGTATCTCCGATCACAGAGATGTCCACAAGGTCTGGCCTATATTTTTGGATAACTTGACCATGTGCCAGTCTACTTGGGCAATCTCATTCAATTGTGATGAACTATACTATACTTCACAGAATTTCGAATTTTTAATAATTTTATTGGTTTTATAAATTGTTGTATCTCTGATCACAGAGATGTCCACAAGGTCTGGCCTATATTTTTGGATAACTTGACCATATGCCAGTCTACGTGGTCAATCTTATTCAATTGTGATGAACTATACTATACTTCACAGAATTTAGAATTTTTAATAATTTTATTAGTTTTATAAATTGTTGTATCTCTGATCACAGAGATGTCCACAAGGTCTGGCCTATATTTTTGGATAACTTGACCATATGCCAGTCTACGTGGTCAATCTTATTCAATTGTGATGAACTATACTATACTTCACAGAATTTAGAATTTTTAATAACTTTATTAGTTTTATAAATTGTTGTATCTCCGATCACAGAGATGTCCACAAGGTCTGGCCTATATTTTTGGATAACTTGACCATGTGCCAGTCTACTTGGGCAGTCTCATTCAATTGTGATGAACTATACTATACTTCACAGAATTTAGAATTTTTAATAATTTTATTGGTTTTATAAATTGTTGTATCTCTGATCACAGAGATGTCCACAAGGTCTGGCCTATATTTTTGGATAACTTGACCATATGCCAGTCTACGTGGTCAATCTTATTCAATTGTGATGAACTATACTATACTTCACAGAATTTAGAATTTTTAATAACTTTATTAGTTTTATAAATTGTTGTATCTCCGATCACAGAGATGTCCACAAGGTCTGGCCTATATTTTTGGATAACTTGACCATATGCCAGTCTACGTGGTCAATATTATTCAATTGTGATGAACTATACTATACTTCACAGAATTTAGAATTTTTAATAATTTTATTAGTTTAATAAATTGTTGTATCTCTGATCACAGAGATGTCCACAAGGTCTGGCCTATATTTTTGGATAACTTGACCATGTGCCAGCCTACTTGGTCAATCTTATTCAATTGTGATGAACTATACTATACTTCACAGAATTTCGAATTTTTAATAATTTTATTGGTTTTATAAATTTTTGTATCTCCGATCACAGAGATGTCCACAAGGTCTGGCTTATATTTTTGGATAACTTGACCATATGTAAGTCTACGTGGTCAATCTTATTCAATTGTGATGAACTATACTATACTTCACAGAATTTCGATTTTTTAATAATTTTATTAGTTTTATAAATTGTTGTATCTCTGATCACAGAGATGTCCACAAGGTCTGGCCTATATTTTTGGATAACTTGACCATATGCCAGCCTACGTGGTCAATCTTATTCAATTGTGATGAACTATACTATACTTCACAGAATTTCGAATTTTTATTAATTTTATTAGTTTTATAAATTGTTGTATCTCTGATCACAGAGATGTCCACAAGATCTGGCCTATAGTTTTGGATAACTTGACCATGTGCCAGTCTACTTGGGCAATCTTATTCAATTGTGATGAACTATACTATACTTCACAGAATTTCGAATTTTTAATAATTTTATTGGTTTTATAAATTGTTGTATCTCCGATCACAGAGATGTCACAAGGTCTGGCCTATATTTTTGGATAACTTGACCATATGCCAGTCTACGTGGTCAATCTTATTCAATTGTGATGAACTATACTATACTTCACAGAATTTAGAATTTTTAATAACTTTATTAGTTTTATAAATTATTGTATCTCCGATCACAGAGATGTCCACAAGGTCTGGCCTATATTTTTGGATAACTTGACCATGTGCCAGTCTACGTGGTCAATATTATTCAATTGTGATGAACTATACTATACTTCACAGAATTTAGAATTTTTAATAATTTTATTAGTTTTATAAATTTTTGTATCTCCGATCACAGAGATGTCCACAAGGTCTGGCCTATATTTTTGGATAACTTGACCATATGCCAGTCTACGTGGTCAATCTTATTCAATTGTGATGAACTATACTATACTTCACAGAATTTAGAATTTTTAATAACTTTATTAGTTTTATAAATTGTTGTATCTCCGTTCACAGAGATGTCCACAAGGTCTGGCCTCTATTTTTGGATAACTTGACCATATGCCAGTCTACGTGGTCAATATTATTCAATTGTGATGAACTATACTATACTTCACAGAATTTCGAATTTTTAATAATTTGTGGACAACTGTGTGATCGGAGATACAACAATTTTTAAAACCAATAAAATTATTAAAAATTCTAAATTCTGTTAGGAATGTAATATACAATTAAATAAAATTGACCACGTAGACTGGCATATGGTCAAGTTATCCAAAAATATAAGCCAGACCTTGTGGACATCTCTGTGATCGGAGATACAAAAATTTATAAAACTAATAAAATTATTAAAAATTCTAAATTCGGTGAAGTATAGTGTAGTTCATCACAATTGAATAAGATTGACCATGTAGACTAACATTTGGCCAAGTTATCCGAAAATACAGGCAAGACCTTGTGATCAGAGATACAAAAATTTATAAAACTAATAAAATTATTGAAAATTCTAAATTCTGTGAAGTATAGTATAGTTCATCACAATTGAATAATATTGACCTAGTAGACTAAAATATGGTTAAGTTATCCAAAAATGTTGGCCAGACCTTGTGGACATCTCTGTGATCAGAGATACAACAATTTATAAAACTAATAAAATTATTAAAAAATCGAAATTCTGTGAAGTATAGTATAGTTCATCACAATTGAATAAGATTGACCACGTAGACTGGCATATGATCAAGTTATCCAAAAATATTGGCCAGACCTTGTGGACATCTCTGTGATCGGAGATACAACAATTTATAAAACTAATAAAATTATTAAAAATTCGAAATTCTGTGAAGTATAGTATAGTTCATCACAATTGAATAATATTGACCACGTAGACTGGCATATGATTAAGTTATCCAAAAATATAGGCCAGACCTTGTGGACATCTCTGTGATCGGAGATACAACAATTTATAAAACTAATAAAATTATTAAAAATTCGAAATTCTGTGAAGTATAGTATAGTTCATCACAATTGAATAATATTGACCACGTAGACTGGCATATGGTCAAGTTATCCAAAAATATAAGCCAGACCTTGTGGACATCTCTGTGATCGGAGATACAAAAATTTATAAAACTAATAAAATTATTAAAAATTCTAAATTCTGTGAAGTATAGTATAGTTCATCACAATTGAATAAGATTGACCACGTAGACTAACATATGATCAAGTTATCCAAAAATATAGGCTAGACCTTGTGGACATCTCTGTGATCGGAGATACAACAATTTATAAAACTAATAAAATTATTAAAAATTCGAAATTCTGTGAAGTATAGTATAGTTCATCACAATTGAATAAGATTGACCACGTAGGCTTGCATATGGTCAAATTATCCAAAAATATAGGCCAGACCTTGTGGACATCTCTGTGATCGGAGATACAACAATTTATAAAACTAATAAAATTATTAAAAATTCGAAATTCTGTGAAGTATAGTATAGTTCATCACAATTGAATAAGATTGACCACGTAGACTGGCATATGGTCAAGTTATCCAAAAATATAGGCCAGACCTTGTGGACATCTCTGTGATCGGAGATACAAAAATTTATAAAACTAATAAAATTATTAAAAATTCTAAATTCTGTGAAGTATAGTATAGTTCATCACAATTGAATAATATTGACCACGTAGACTGGCACATGGTCAAGTTATCCAAAAATATAGGCCAGACCTTGTGGACATCTCTGTGATCGGAGATACAATAATTTATAAAACTAATAAAGTTATTAAAAATTCTAAATTCTGTGAAGTATAGTATAGTTCATCACAATTGAATAAGATTGACCACGTAGACTGGCATATGGTCAAGTTATCCAAAAATATAGGCCAGACCTTGTGACATCTCTGTGATCGGAGATACAACAATTTATAAAACTAATAAAATTATTAAAAATTCTAAATTCTGTGAAGTATAGTATAGTTCATCACAATTGGATAAGGTTAACCACGTAGACTGGCACATGGCCAAGTTATCCGAAAATATGGGCAAGATCTTGTGGACAACTCTGCGGTCGGCGATATAAAACTTTTAAATAATGAAAAAATTATTTGAAATTCCAAAAACTGTGAAATATATTATAGTTCATCATAATTGGATCGGCTTGGTGACATTGACCGCTATATGGCTTAGCTACTCTGAGAAATGTGCGGGGCCTTCAAAACATTTCCAGGATCGGGGCTAAATAATTATTTAAACCATCAAAATTCAGTCAACTTTTAAATTATCTGAAATATAGTAATGTTCAACACAATTGGATGCTTTTGGTTAACGATATAAACAGATGGTCCAGCTATCTGAAAAGGATGAAAAGAACCTGTTTTCTGACGAAAAGAATCTGTTTGGTGGTACTAAAAATCCAAAATTACAAAAAAATTAAATTTTCATATCATTTAAATTCCAATTGGAAAATAGTTAATTTAACAGTGTAATTTTTTGTTATTTTTTTTTAGCATAAACTTCACACTCATTCTATAGTCATCTTTCTTTAGTGGCAAATGAACCGTATAATGACCATTTTCGTCACGTGAATGACGTCCCATTGGCGGCCGTAGTGCTATGTTAGGGGGTTTTACCATTTTGCATGTGGCACAATTTCGTACGAATGTTCTAACATCCTTGGCTATTCCAGGCCAGTAAAAATGACGTTGTAATCGTTCTAACGTTTTAGTCATGCCCATGTGACTCGCTGATGGTGGTGAGTGCGCTAACTGAATAAATGAAGTCTTTAAACCCGTAGGTATAAACAGTTTCCACGGTGATAAATCCGTATTTTCGTAACGGTGTCCATACGATGGTCGGACCAATAATTTTCCATATTTGATTTTAACGTCCGGAGAGCGAGTGGGATTATTCATTACATCCTGAATCCGTGCTAAATATTCTGGATCAAGAAACTCAGGTGACGTTAAATCTACGCAAAACGTATCATCAATACTGGAATCAGGAATTCCATTGTTTAGGGCATCACAATGCATGCGTGATAGTGCGTCCCGCACAACATTAAGGCTCCCCTTACGGTGTACGATATGGAACTTAAAGCCCTGAAGTTTTAAGCTCCATCTCGCTAAGCGTCCCGACAAGTCACTCAAATTCATGAGCCATTGGAGGCTCGCATGGTCAGTGATAATCGAAAATTCAAAGCTTTCTACATACGCTCTGAAACCGCCGCATAGCACTCCAACTCCGTAATGCTATATTTACGCTGTGCAGGATTTAATTTATGGGAGTAGAATGCGATGGGATGTTCTTCCCCGTCTCTAATTTGGTATAATACACCTCCGACTCCTGTTGTTGACGCGTCTACCTGAATGAAGAACGGTTGAGTGTAGTCCGCGTGTACCAGAACTGGTGCCGTGGTTAGTGCCGTTTTAAGTTGTTGGAACGCGAGTTCCGCCTTCGGATTCCATTCAAGCTTCACCTTATTATTCAGCAAGTCCGTCAAGGGGGCTGTAACTGTAGAATATCCAGCAATGAATCGTTGATACCAACCACACATGCCTAAAAACCGACGAAGTTGGCGAGTTGTGGTAGGTGTGGGAAAATTCGTGATGTCATCAATTTTGTCCGGATTGACCTTAATACATCCTTCGCCGATGAGATATCCCAGATATTTGACCTGACGGAGAACAAAATGGCTCTTCTCAATGTTAATAGTTAAGTTGGCCCACCGCTCCGCAACGAGCCGGAGAAGTGCAAGGTGTTCCTCAAATGTTCTAAACGTAACCAGTAAATCGTCCAGATACACGAAAATCCTGTCGTGGTACTGGTGAGGAATCACCCTGTCCATCAACCGACACATGCTTTGCGGTGCGTTGCATAACCGTCAACCATTACCAAGTTAGATCAAACATCCGAGATTGAAATGATCCAATCTGATTTTATTGATTCAACTGATTTAGGTGGCTTACCTTCAATTAATAAAAGTTATGCAAAATTACATATTTTTTGGAAATCGCACTCATCAATCAAGGGCCAATATCGGCCATTGCTAACAACGATGACAGAAGCTTGGCTAGCGCGTGGAATAGGTCCCATAATTACCTAGTTAAAACACCCTAATCCAAACGAATCGGTTGTTTAATAAAAGTTCTACAAAATTACCTATTTCTTGGAAATCGCACTCAAAACTCAAGGGCAAATATTGGCCATTGCCAACAATGATGACAAATGTTTGGCTAGCACAAGAAATAGATCCCTTAATTACCTAGTTAAAAAACATTAATCCATATGAATCGTTCGTTTAATAAAAGTTCTGCAAAACTGCCTATTTTTTGGAATCGCACTCAACACTCAAGGGCCAATATTGGCCATTGCCAACAATGATGACAAATGTTTGGCTAGCAAATGGAATAGGTCCCTAAATTACCTAGTTAAAACACCCTAATCCAAATGAATCGTTCGTTTAATAAAAGTTCTACAAAATTACCTATTTTCGTCACGTGAACTGTCAAACAAACGCACACATTCGCATTCTTCTGTTGTCAATATACTGCTTTTTCATTAAGCGATTCGATTTCCCAAAACCGTTGAATCTTTCTATCAATACTCAACTCGGAATCAATGTCACAATTAATTGATGATAAAAAGAACTTAAAATTATATTCACATTTACCCCCGATAGTCCATCCTAAAACTGTATTGTGTAAAGAGGGCATATCTGCCGATATTTCACACTGACCTTTTTTAAAAAATTTATAATATAACTCTGCACCTAGCAGTAGATCAATAGGCCCAGGAATATTAAACTTCGGGTCCGCCAATTCAATTTTGGAAGACATTGGCCAATTTCTGATGTCGATACATTCGATAGGTAACTTTGTTGCTATATCCGGAACAACCAAAAATTTTAATTCCTTACTAAAATTACTAATTCGAGATCTAATACCTGTTTCAATTTGATGTTTAATATTTACTTGCATATTATTCAACCCACTAACACATGATGACACACTACTTGCCTTAAATCCGAGCTTTGAACCAAATTCATACGACATAAAATTGGACATAGAGGCGGAGTCCAAGAGAGCCCTGCCTAATATATATTTTCCACTGGCATCACGTACTCGAACTAAAGCTGTTGAAATTATTACCTGACTTTTTCTAGAAATTAGAAGATAATTGTATGTTTGTTCAACAGAGTCCAGTCGCTGTTTGAGACAGAGAGTTTGAGAGTTTATCAAGTACCTTTTTTGCTGGATATTCCAACGATCCATCCAAATTATGGAATTTCTCAATATCGGAGATATTTTTATTCTCCATGATCATTCTCGAAAAGGTATCACGAAACTTTATCCACTTTTCTTTATCGCCATTAAATCGCGGCAATTTTATTTTAGGTAAATAATGAGAATTTACCGACAAATTTGGTTGCGCATTCAAAACATTACTACATGACTGCAACTCCGATACACTACCCTTAAACTGTTGCGCTTCTGGTCGAGAATCTACAACGTTTAAATCAACACAATCAAATGACTTGCATTCGTTTGTTGTATTTTGTTGAACATTTAAAGACAGCACTGAAAAAGGAAGAGCAGTCTTCATCCAATTCTGGCGAGCTTCAATTCTCAGTCACATTTTGGAAATGGATGCCGAGTAGAACGTTTATATCAAAAGAAGAAATCTGCTCCTGGTTTCAAGGTTTCAAAATACAGATTATCACTCTTGTTATGTGGAAATGCCGCTGGGGATTATAAGAACAAAGAACTGTTTGTTTATAAATCTGAAAATCCCCGAGCTTTTAAAAGAATTTCAAAGAGTTCCCTACCAGTCTATTGGAAATCGAATAAGAAAGCTTGGATGACAGGTAAAATTAAAGACTGGTTTTTAAATTAATTTTGCGTAGAAGCTGAGAATATTGCAAAAGGGAAAACATTGCCTTTAAGATATTGCTAATTCTTGACAATACACCAAGTCATCCAGCACATTTGGCTGATTTGCATCCAAATGTTAAGGTCATTTTTCTTACCCGAACACGACCCCGTTAATTCAACCCATGGACCAAGGTGTCGTTGCTGCATTTAAACTATATTATCTTAGAAGAATGTTTTCACAGGTTCACAGGTAGCTACCGCACAGATCGAGGGATTACTGTACTGAAATTTGTCCTGTTTTTTAATTAATTTGAATCAAATTACCTACATTATTGCCACCAAAAAACAACCAAACCATTACCGAACCTCCCACATATTTCACCGATGCTGTCAAACAATCATTCAGTAGCTTTCCTCCACGCAGTCTTCGAATATATGTTTTTCGGTTGAACCCAAACACAACAAATTTTGATTCATCAGACCAAAGTGTCTTTTTCCGGTCCCGAATTGACCATTTTATATGTAAACGTTGTAAACGTTTTTGCTTATTTACTTTTCTATGCAATGGTTTTTTGACCGCCATACAACCTTGAAGGCAGCTTGCCTTAACCGATCTCTTACAGTGGCTTTACTAATTAGCAACTGTTTCAGTGGATGTAAGACGTCTATTTCGGTTGCTTATTGTTTGAATATAACTGTCATCCCGTTTTGTTGTGGATCTGGGCCGCCCTATTCGTTGCTTAGACTCCAAACTACCAGTGGTACGAAACCGGCGTACAGTATATGACACTGTTGTTTGTGGAATTTCAAGTTTGTTCGAGATTTTTGTGGTTAAATACCCTCCTTTATGTAAGGTAACAATTGCTGTACGTTCTGAAATTGTTAACTCACGTGTTTCCGGCATTTTTATCAGAAAACAAATTGTTTTGTAATCCAGGAAAAAGGAGAACTATAAGTTAGACAAATTTTATTAATTTACCACCAAAATCAACAAAAATTTCTGATTTATTTAGATAATCCTTTTAAAAACGCAGTATTTAGTAAACACAATTTTCTGTATACCTACTCTATTGGTGATTCTCCGAGTTAGACAAAAACAAAGGAACATTTTTCGAGAACAATCGAATTACGTTTAGGGTTACAAAAAGCAACATAGGCGTTTTGTTTTGCAAAAGTAGTTTAGCAAAACAAATTGATAAATCGTTTGAGCAAATACTTTACGAACTCAGTGTAGTTTTAAGAGGGAAAGAGAAAAAATCCCGAGAGTACAAAATCCCGAGTATAGAAAATCCCGATTATAGAAAATCCCGAGGATACAAAATCATGAGGGTATAAAATCCCGAGGGTACAAAATCCCGAGGATACATAATCCCGAGGATACAAAATGACGAGGGTATAAAATCCCGAGGGTACAAAATCCCGAGGATACATAATCCCGAGGATACAAAATCCGCAGGGTAAAAGCCTATGAAAAATTCCCCGGTTTTTATGTTTATTTTACTTTGAATTAAAATTTTCCTTCACCAGAAGGGGCTGTCCTCGGGATTTTACACCCTTTGGGATTTTCTCCCCTCAGGATTTTGTACCCTCGGGATTTTGTACCATCGGGATTTTGTACCTTCAGGATTTTGTCCGGGGTTTAGTTGCAGTTGAGTTGAGGGTTCAGTCTCATTCGCGTTTAACTCTCAATCGCACGCCACCAGAATGAAGACCACAATGAACACAATTGTAAAACTTTTATACAAATAAAAAAAATGTACTGGCTCTTCTTGCCACAACACCTGAGCGAACAATATCTCATTGCACTCGTACAAAGCGTAAAATTACTTCGGTTTAAAAATACCAAAGTATGTATTGAAATTCTGTCAAAAATGATCAAAAATTTGGTTGGTCCAAAACCATTTTTCTCGACGTTTTGAAAGTCCCCGTCTAAAAAGGAAAAAAATGTCCCATCTGTCGTACGGCTTGGCCGATTTGGATTTTTTTTTGCCAATCTGTTTCTATGGTTCAGGTCGAGATGTGAAAAGCTTTAGGAATCTGTGCGTCGAGAGGGTCGGGTACCTGCCATATGAATTGACCCAAAATACGTATGTTGGTTTGAATATTAAGTTGGGTATTGAGTTTGGGGTTGAGTTGAAGGTTAAGTTAGGAGTCAATTTGAGGGTTGAGTTCAAGTTGAGTTGGAGTTGAGTTGGAGTTGAGTTGGAGTTGAGTTGGAGTTGAGTTGGGGTTAGATTAGGATATAGTGAGCAGTTGACCAATTTTTTATATATGCTGGTTTAAGGATTGAGTTGAAAGAGAATTTGCGGTTGGGTTGAGCGTGGAGTTGGGGGCCGTTTGCGGGTTGAATTGGGGTTGATATGGTGTTGGACCAGTGTTTAGTGAGCAGTTGAGCAATCTATAAAATAAAGTGAGTGTTTGTATGTATGTACAGCATACGTGTATGCTATTTAAATAAGTCCACACGACTTGACCGATTTGAACCAAACTTTACACAAATATTGTTTAAGACTTAAGAAAGGTCATTGTTAATATCTCAAACCTCAAATTGAACCTTTTACATTTCAAATTAAACCTTTAGCCAATTAAATGAATGGCTAATTAGGATGAAATTTATTAATTTCTTAACTGATTTTAGGGAAATTTGACTTCCGCGATGGAAATGAGTTTTGGTTGAAATTCTGGAATATGGCCAAGTATGATGGAACTTACCTATTCCTCAACCGATTATGGTGAAATTGTCTATTTATCAACCGATTATGATGCAATTTGATATGTGCGTTGGAAATGGGATTCTAAAATGATTTTTGGAGGAATTTCTGGAATATGGCCAGATATAATGGAACTTGCCTATTTCTCAACCAATTATGATGAAATTCTTCTAGTGCATTTAAAATGGGATAGTCAGCCAATACAATTTCGCTACGAACAGAAGACCAAGACAAATAAATTTGGCTAGACGACATTTACTTGATAAAATTATTCATTGTCGACGAATTTAAATAGTCGACAAATCGTACAATTCAGGCACATTCAGTGTTAGTCTGTTCTATTTTTGCATAACAGTCATTTGTGTGGCATCTTTGTTAGATTATTGAGGCATTACTCTATGAATGATTAATATTCAAAAATATAATTTAGTTAGTGATAGCAAAGGGTATGTTCATCACTGGTGCTGGCGTTTTGTTAAATTCAAGTATTGCTGTCCGTATCAGTGAAAATGTTTCCGTACATTTTCGGCAAATTCTCAAATGATTTTCTTTGCCGGTGGACAACACCAGCTTTAAATTGATTTTAAAAATTACGAAAATAAACAAAAATTTCTACCAATCAGCCATAGGATACGGAAAAATTTCCAAACTGCGACATTCTTTCAACCACGAATAGAAAAAACAAATTATACAGCATGCTTTCTAGAACAGTGTGAATTTGACGCAACAATTCCAATATTGGTGTGCAAATCGTTCAATATAACATTTCCAATTCAAATTATTAAAAGACGCCAGTTCCTCAAATATTTTGAATTCAACGGTAATTCCCTGAATGAATATTAACAATTGACCACTATCATTATATCTTCGACGACTTATCAAGAGCCAGAGGAAACCACACGAAGAATTTGGAATGTTTTTTTGTACTGCTAATATTGCTGCTAACATCTCAATAATATCAGGAGATTTGTACTTCGATTTTTGCAATCAAATGTGATTTTATTGTACAGTTTGCCATCAGTAACTTTAGTATGCTCACCGGCAGATAAAACGGCGCATCCTAAAAAAAACTTGAAACAAAAAACCAAATTCAAGGTTTTTCAAAACAATCTTAGAAAATATTACCATAGCAATGGGGAAATTGCCATTATTTTACTAGGCATCCGAACAACAGTAAAGGAAGATCTGAAGTGCTCGCCAGCCGAAATGGTTTATGGACAAACCATCAAGCTACCAGGCGAATTCTTCGTCGCAAATCCTCCTCTACCTTTACCAACACAAGACACAGTGGTTGACCAACTGCGAAAAACCTGCGAAAGACAAGGTTCGCACGGGTTTATCACCTCCATGTGAAGGCCCATACAAAGTTATACGCCGCCTTCGCAAACAATTCTTAATGGTAAAAACCAAACCATTTCAATTGACCGAATCAAACCGGCATACGGCATACTCAGTTCACCTGATCAAATATCAGGCATTCGCAAACATAAAGCCGTACACTTTGCCGAATAGTTCAAAATTCTCAAGGAGGGGATATTCACTTGCGGCAGAGTCCTGTAGCGACTCACAATATATTCGTCACTACAATATATTGTTATAGTAAACGCACACAATAAATTCGTTGCAGTTCATTTGGTCTAAATTCAACTCACTCAGCGCCAACGTAACCGCTGAGACAACCATAACAAATACTGTCATTTACTATAATACTACCATCAGCGCTGCAGGCGGCAAAAGAGAATACAATAATGTAAATATCGCAGCTATCACGAAAAAAAACACATTTTTAAAAATAGTTCAAATAGCAGTGTCAAGAGACAACAAATTATCAAATTTAATTAATTTTTTATGCGACATCTTTTAAGTCGTCCAAAATAATTCATTTTTACGCCCTCGCGAAAGTAGTGGTAATAAATTATTTAATTAATTAAAATCAGTGAATTATAACTTTAGTTTTAAGTGTGAAAATTGTATATAAACCCGGTGTATGGCAACAAAAATAAATCAACAATTTAAGCATAAAATATGGGATGTTATCATTTGCCCTTGGATGAATAAACGGTACAGGTGATCAACATACCATACATACCTATCTCTGTTCTTCCTAAGCTGATTGTATTTCAGAATGTTAATACTTAACCGTTAATTCTGTGGCAATCTAATTTCAGGGGTTTGGGAGCGGCAAATTCTCAAATGGTAAAGTATGCAACGAATTTAAATTACCTTTTAAAAATGTACTGCCGGCCCCAAACCTCCGCATTTACGATTTATTAAACTTGCAACATTCTTACAAATTAGAATCTTAAATTTATCAAAAATTTGTGTCTTTTGATAATTATTCACATACTAAAATAGAGAACTCCTTAAAGCCGCTTAGCATGGGTTCTTTCTGCACAAGGATGACAAGAAATTGGAATATCATCATATTCCCAAAAATAAAAATCCCAAAAAAAAAATCCCTAAAAATGCAAAATAACGTGCCCATTAAAAGAGAAGACTCTTATGAAAGCAAAAGGAAGCTATAGTTTCTTGTCATCCTTGCGTAGAAATGACCAATGCAAAGCGGCTTTGAGGAGTTTTTACTTTAGTATGTGAGTACTTACTAAAAAAAAAAAAAATTTTTTTGAAAGTGTTCCAATTTCCACGAATGTTGCTTTGTTTGTATTTTTTTTTGCATATACCGGTACCATTAACTTTGTGAACCATTTAAAATATTTCGTAGAAAAGGAATTCCCCCTAAACTTAGTAGGTTTGAACGATAAAAAGTTTATTTATTTGACGGGCAAATCAATCGGTTTCGATATCAATGAAATTGGGCAAACATATTTAATTAAGCACGAGAAAACGATTCAAGCAAACAAATAATAAACGGTGCAACAACAAAAAATCTTAATAAATTGTTGGTCCAATGTTGTCAGATAATAACTTCTGACTGTGATTTTACTTGAATTTAATTAATGTCACATACCATATTTTTTGAAAACTTCTATAGTAGGATCTCTTCAGACAATTAAATATTTTCATGATTTCCTGAATTTTCCAAATTATTTGAGATCTTTTGAGAACTGTTGACTTATTTGATTTTTCGAAATTTTTTTCGAAATTGTGAATAATTGAATAATTAGAAATTGTGAAGATTATTCATAATTTTTTGGAATATTGAAACAGTTTATTCGAAATTTAAATTCTCGAACTTTTTGTTCTTGGCGATTATTCGAAATTCATAAAATTTTTTGGAAATAATATTTTTTCTAAATTTAATCCATTTGTTTAAGGTCGTCAATATTTAAAAATTTAAGATTTAATTAAATTTTTAGTCAGCGGCAACAGGGTTCGGAATCGCGGTGTAGCAAAAAACTATTTTAACCAACGCTGTACATTTGATGACCGTATGTAATAGGCACTTACAGCTACAATAATACGTATGTTACGGAGGTTTTTATTCTTTTAGTTGCCTGCGAAAAGCAAAGAATACCTACACAATTGTTTTGGTCTTATATCATTCCATTCCTTGGACTGATATGTACCATAACCGCCTTGTCGTTACAGAAATAATACGAAAAACACCTCAAACCTAGGAGACCTCCGCTAAAAACAGGTTTAAATGGTAACAACTTCCTATAATTAAAGGTTATGTCACCGAATCAGTATGATTCGCTAATACGGCATGTGGACAAGTAATATAATCGAATCTGTAATAGAATAAGCGAAATATTGGATAATATTTACTTTTGGTAAAAGAGAAATATACCCACGTCTGTTTTAAAAAATTCTATATTTTTAAACAAAATTTTGGCATTAACCTATCCATCAATTGTCTATTCAGATAATGTAAATAAATTTCTGTAGGGTGCTGGGTCCATTGTTATGGAATATTATGTACGATGGCATGCTTAGACTTCACATACGTGAGGAAGCGAAAGCGGAGGGCATTGCGATTATGTTCGTGGCCAAATTTATGAGCGAAGCAGAAAATATCTGTAACGAGACACTAGCCATTACCCAGCAGCGGTTACCTAAGATAGGTAACGGAATGCTGTTAACCGAACATTAGACGCAGGAAAAGGCGAGAAACCATTGCCATCCAGGTGGGTAGTTCTGATATCACCTCAAAAAGACTTTCATTCAAGGAGCAGGTTACAAATAGTCTCACCATGAATAGTAATAACCTTGAAATAACCTTTGCGTGAATCGCGAAGTTCTTTCTTCTTTCGGAGTACGCTTTTGTGAAACGTGCTTTCCCAATAGCTTAAGACCTACAAATTCAAACTCAATATCAAAAGTAAGATCGTTGAAGACAGAACTCGATTTTTATTCCTTCCCATCTCCTTGTTCAGTAATGCTGTGTGGTTGATATATGTATGCAGGCTGCCGATTGTTTAATGCTTATTTCCTTAAGAAAGCTTTTCGTATAACAAATATATTGAGTATTAGATTATATACACAAGACTTGTTTGTCCCCTGTTGTCGCCGACCAAATTTGTCAAAAATCCACATGAATTAATTTCTCTTTTTAAATTAAAAAACCATAATATTATTTAATGACTTATTTAATCAATTATTATTTCTTGTTCCATTAAATTTAATATTTTTTGTTTTTCTAAAATTTTGTAATTCATCCGCGAATCAATTAAATTAATAATTTCAAAAAACAAAAAAAAAACTCAATTGACTGAGTGAAACCAATTTATTTTTTTTTTTTTTGGTTTTTTGCAACAGTAGCTTCTTGTAATAATTGTCAATATTGTAAAGTAAAAAATAATTTGTTTTGTTGATTAATTATTTGGGAAGATGGTTTATGGATGAGTCGTTTTGGTTCGACCATAGAAAAGGTGGTAAATATTTACAAGTTTATTGTTTTATAATCTGTAATCTTGGCAACAAAACAAACTTTTAGTTGTTGTTGTTGATGTGTATATTGTTACAACAAAATTTAAAAAAGAATTCTTATCTATACCACTAATAAACTTCGTTCAGCCATGATTCAGCATATTATTATTTATATATGTTATATATTATGTAGAACATAAAAACCAAAGAAAATATTTCTAGTCTCTCTGTATATACATACATAATATACAAATGTACGCCACTGAAGTTAATTTATAAAAATATAAATTATATATTTTATTTTATTTCACTGAATGACTCATACATTTTTATAAATATATATTTTTATTATTATTATTATTATTACTATTGTTATTAATTTTTGTTGTTGTTTTGTTTCATTATTATTAAAAATAATAATAAAGTTTATTAGTTTTCAGTGCTTTCCGAAATAAATAATTTTTTTTTATTTTCTTAATGTATTATAGAAATATTCTAGAATTGTTTTTTATTACTCCATTCAATGAGTCAAAATGCTGTGGTGTATGTATAGCAGCGTACGAGTACATATACTCTGATGTACACAAGCGGGAGGGAATGAAATAATAATTTTTTATGATTTTTTTATATATGTATATACTATATACAATACATAAGTGTATATATAATATTATTTTATTTTGGGTAGGAATGGAAATTATTATTTTATTTTATTCAATTCTATTTCTGTAAGTTGGGTTAAGAAAATTGTATTGTATATTATGTATACCAAGTATACATATTACTGAGGATAACAGTCGTCCTAAGTGGTAAATTTGTTGATCTAGATTAGATTGTACGTATGTATATTGATTTTAGTTTTATATTAGCCTTGTTCTTCATGTCAGTTAAGCAATGATTGTTTTATGTATTTCGGGTTTGATTTTTATACTGGGGACAAACCAAATGATTGTTTAGATATTGTAAAATAGAAGATATAGCGTTACCGTAAAAAAATAATTTTTGAATTTTAACGGTTCAAGTGTGAAAATTGATTTAGTGCAAAATCGAAATAGTGTTGAATTATATATTTGAAACTCAAAGCTTGTTATAATTGTCCCCAGTTATTATTTTGATTATATCTACCTTGAAATATTTTATTTGTCCTTCCCTAGAGGTTGAACTTACCTGAAATTAAAAGAAACACATAATTAATTATTAATTAAGTAAAATAAAATTAAATGTTAAATAAGCAATTCTACCGCATTTGGACTTATTTGAATGTCAAGGACAAATGAAGTACAAAATATTTTCCAGACACCCTTCAAACACATTTTTAAATATGTACATACACTTATCTTATGAATATCATGACGTAAACATAAAACAAAAATATAAATAATAATTTAAAAATATATTTTATAATATTACATTTTTGATAAGTATTCGTCATAATAAAAAATAAAATATGTATGATATACATTATTCATATTTAATATTTTTTTTTTGTTAATATATAAAATGGAAAAATATATAAATTTGTGCATTAGAAAAATTTATATAAAAAAATGTATAACCTCCATTAAAAAAAAAAACAATAATAATCATCATAATACATAATAATAACAATAAATATAAATATTTTAAAATATTGAAAATTCTGAAGATTTTTATTTTATAAAATGCATTTGCGTCTATTCAACAAAATAAATAGAAAACGCACAATAAACGACTGAAAACTGTTATAACATTGAAAACACTTTTATTATTTAAATCGAAATGGTTTTATTTCGTTTATTGTTTGTTACAGAACAAAAGGATGTGATATTTGAAACGGAATATCGATCTAAGTCAAATACAAAAAATTCAAGACTTGGAATTCCACATTTACACTGCGGCATCGACTATAATATGTGAAAATCACCGTTGATGCAATAACACGTTGTTCTTCACAAGACCAAATCAAATTCAGACGAAGGACAATGTTGACAAGCAGCCACTCTACGCAACCTTAGCAGATTACCAGTAACGGTATATTGATAAAATAACACATGGCGAAATAATACAAAGATAAAACAGCACACAGACAAAATGACGCATTGGTAGAACGACATACGACACAAAAATAAAAGTAACAAAATAAAAAATGTATTCCTGGAAAAGGAAGATTAAATTTTAAAATATTCCAGGGAGATTAAAGTTTAACATTATAATGGAATTTCTGGAAAGGGAAGATTTAATTTAAAATATTCGGGGGGCTTATTCTCGAATTCCATATCCATTTTTCACATGTGGACATCTGTCAAAGTTCACACAAAAACGTTCTAAAATTGTAATTCGTATATAAAACACATGCGGCATGGACATTTTCCTATATGGGGAATTTTATCCAACTTCTTATACCCATTCGGAAATATTCCCCTAGTACCGAAAAAATTCAATTTTTATGAATTTTGACAAAGGTCCACATGTGGAAAATGAATGTGGAATTCGAGAGTAGGCGGAAAGGGAATTTAATTTTAATGTTAGAAAGCAAATATTTTTAAATTTAAAATATTCTGGAAAATGGGGATTTAATTTTAAAATATTCTGAAAGAGAGAGATTTAATTTTAGAATTAGAATGAAATTACTTTTAATTTAAAAATATTCTGGAAAAGGGAGATTTAATTTTAAAATATTTTGGAAAAGGGAGATTTAATCGTAAAATTAGAATGAAAATATTTTTAATTTAAAATATTCTGGAAAAGGGCGGATTAATTTTAAATTATTCTGGAAAAGAGAGATTTATTTTATTTAAATCGGAACTTCTAAAGAAAAAAAAGAAGAATGCATTTTAAAATATTCGGGAAAAGGAAGTACAATTAAGTTTAAAGTTAGAATGAATTTTTTTTTTAATTTTGAAATAATTTGGGAAAAAAGTTGTAAATTTAAAATTCGAATAGAATTTCTGGAAAATGGAGATTTAATTTTAGAATTATGTGGAAGAGAGAGATTTAATTTTAGAATTAGAATGAAATTACTTTTTAATTTTAAAATATTCTGGAAAAAGAAGATTTGATTTTAAAATATTCGGGAAAAGGAATTTAATTGTAAAATTAGAATGAAAATATTTTTATTTTAAATTATTCTGGAAAAGGAAGATTTAATTTTAATATTAGAATGGAATTTCTAGAATAGAAAGAATGCATTTTAAAATATTCTGAAAAAGGAAGCATTCAGTTTAAAATTAGAATGATTTTTTTTCAATTTTAAATATTTTGAGGAGAAAGATTTAAATACAAAATTAGAATAGAATTTCTGGAAAATGGAGATTTAATTATAAAATATTCTGAAAGAGAGAGATTTAATTTTAGAATTAGAATGAAATTACTTTTAATTTAAAAATATTCTGCAAAAAAAAATTAATTTTAAAATATTCTGGAAAAAGAAGATTTAATTTTAAAATACATATTTTGGAAAGGGGAGATTTAATTGTAAAATTAGAATGAAAATATTTTTAATTAAAAATATTCTGAAAAAGCGAGGAATCATTTTAAAATATTCTGGAAAAGGGAGATTTAATTTTATTATTAGAACGGAATTTCTAGATGTGGAAGAATGCATTTTAAAATATTCGGGAAAAGGAAGTATTAAGTTTAAAGTTAGAAGGAATTTTTTTTTAATTTTAAATATGTTGGGAAAAAAGATTTAAATTTAAAATTCGAATAGAATTTCTGGAAAATGGAGATTTAATTTTAGAATATTCTGGAAGAGAGAGATTTAATTTTAGAATTAGAATGAAATTATGTAATTTTTAATTTTAAAATACATATTTTGGAAAAGGGAGATTTAATTGTAAAATTAGAATGAAAATATTTTTAATTAAAATATTCTGGAAAAGGGCGGATACATTTTAGGTTATTCTGGTAAAGGGAGATTTAATTTTATTATTAGAACGGAATTTCTAGAAAAGGAAGAATTCATTTTAAAATATTCGGGAAAAGGAAGCATTAAGTTTAAAATTAGAATGAATTTTTTTTCATTTTAAATATTTCGGTAAAAAAGATTTAAATTTAAAATTAGAATAGAATTTCTGTAAAATGGAAATTTAATTTTAAAATATTCTGAAAGAGAGAGATTTAATTTTAGAATTAGAATGAAATTACTTTTAATTTAAAAATATTCTGGAAAAGGAAGATTTAATTTTAAAGTATTCTGGAAAAAAACAGATTAATTTTAAATTATTCTGGAAAAGGGAGAATGGAAATATTTTTAAATTTAAAATATTCTGGTAAAGAGAGATTTAATTTTAAAATAAGAATGGAATTTCTAGAATATAAAGAATATATTTTAAAATATTTTGGAAACGGAAGCCTTCAGTTTACAATTAGAATGAAATATTTTTTTAATTTTAAATATTTTTGGAAAAAAGATTTAAATTTAAAATTAGAATAGAATTTTTGGAAAATGGAGATTTAATTTTAAAATATTCTGGAAGAGAGATATTTAATTTTAGAATTAGAATGAAATTACTTTTAATTTAAAAATATTCTGCAAAAAAAAATTAATTTTAAAATATTCTGGAAAAAGAAGATTTAATTTTAAAATACATATTTTGGAAAGGGGAGATTTAATTGTAAAATTAGAATGAAAATATTTTTAATTAAAAATATTCTGAAAAAGCGAGGAATCATTTTAAAATATTCTGGAAAAGGGAGATTTAATTTTATTATTAGAACGGAATTTCTAGATGTGGAAGAATGCATTTTAAAATATTCGGGAAAAGGAAGTATTAAGTTTAAAGTTAGAAGGAATTTTTTTTTAATTTTAAATATGTTGGGAAAAAAGATTTAAATTTAAAATTCGAATAGAATTTCTGGAAAATGGAGATTTAATTTTAGAATATTCTGGAAGAGAGAGATTTAATTTTAGAATTAGAATGAAATTATGTAATTTTTAATTTTAAAATACATATTTTGGAAAAGGGAGATTTAATTGTAAAATTAGAATGAAAATATTTTTAATTAAAATATTCTGGAAAAGGGCGGATACATTTTAGGTTATTCTGGTAAAGGGAGATTTAATTTTATTATTAGAACGGAATTTCTAGAAAAGGAAGAATTCATTTTAAAATATTCGGGAAAAGGAAGCATTAAGTTTAAAATTAGAATGAATTTTTTTTCATTTTAAATATTTCGGTAAAAAAGATTTAAATTTAAAATTAGAATAGAATTTCTGTAAAATGGAAATTTAATTTTAAAATATTCTGAAAGAGAGAGATTTAATTTTAGAATTAGAATGAAATTACTTTTAATTTAAAAATATTCTGGAAAAGGAAGATTTAATTTTAAAGTATTCTGGAAAAAAACAGATTAATTTTAAATTATTCTGGAAAAGGGAGAATGGAAATATTTTTAAATTTAAAATATTCTGGTAAAGAGAGATTTAATTTTAAAATAAGAATGGAATTTCTAGAATATAAAGAATATATTTTAAAATATTCTGGAAACGGAAGCCTTCAGTTTACAATTAGAATGAAATATTTTTTTAATTTTAAATATTTTTGGAAAAAAGATTTAAATTTAAAATTAGAATAGAATTTTTGGAAAATGGAGATTTAATTTTAAAATATTCTGGAAGAGAGATATTTAATTTTAGAATTAGAATGAAATTACTTTTAATTTTAAAATATTTTGGAAAAGGGAGATTTCTTGTAAAATTAGAATTAAAATATTTTTAATTTTAAATATTCTGGAAAAGGGAGGATTAATTTTAATATTAGAAGGGAAATATTTTTAAATTTAAAATTTTCTGATAAAGAGAGGAATGGAATTTCTAGAATAGAAAGAATGCATTTTAAAATATTCTGGAAAAGGAAGCAAGCATTCAGTTTAAAATTAGAATGAAATTTTTTTTTTTTAAATATTTTGGGAAAAAAGATTTAAATTTAAAATTCGAATAGAATTTCTGGAAAACTACTTTTTAATTATAAAATATTCTGGAAAAAGAAGATTTAATTTTAAAATACATATTTTGGAAAAGGGAGATTTAATTGTAAAATTAGAATGAAAATATTTTTTATTTAAAATATTTTGGGAAAAAAGATTAAAATTTAAAATTAGAATAGAATTTCTGGAAAATGGAGATTTAATTACAAAATATTCTGGAAAAGGAAGATTAAATGTTTGCGCCTAAATGTGTTATAAATATTAATTTTCACTAATACATCTACTATAAACAAAAAGTTAGGACTAGGGCTTGTAAACCGGTTAAAACCGAACCCGGTTAACCGGGTTTTTGTTCATTTTTACCAAACCTGTAAAAACCGGGTTTTAGGGAAAAACCGAAAGTCATTTTTTGTTTTTTCCAGTAAATAATTTTTTTTTTATGGTTTTGTAGCATTAAATATTATTAAAATTTAAAATTTTACTAATAGTTACTAATATAAATTTAAAAAAAAGTTTACTTTGTAATAAAATTTCGTAGATTTTAATTGTTTTAGTGTAATTTTATCATTTTGGTAAAACCCAAGTTCGGTCTAAGATTTCCCCTTTTTTTATATCCTTTATATTAACTTCACCTGCTTGATTGCTTGCTTGAGTGTCCTTACGATCTTCAAGTTCAAAATTGACCCACTTCCCGTGATCCTCTCGCGCTGAAATTTTGCACATCGCCTTTTGTCACCTAACAATACTTTTTGGCAAAATTTCAGTTCGATCAACATACTATAACTAAGTTTTTTCTTTAATTTTCAATTTAAAAAATTCAATCTAGTAGTGTTCCAAATGTTCCTTCAAGTAAGTTTAAAATTCAAATTTGTTTTTTGAATGACCCTTACTCATTGAATTTTAAATTTTAGTCATGATGAAGAAGGTCGAAACTGAATTGCAATCGACCGAGTCTTATATATAAAGGATATATAGTCAAAAACTTTGTTTTTATGGGTTGTGTGTGTTTTTTTTTAATTTTATGAATTGTTTTTCAGTTTTTAGTAAAATCGTTATACTTGTGTTTTGCAGATTTTATGTGATGGGAGTTATTGAGTTGGTATCGGTTTTTGTAATTCCGCTGATGTGTTGTTTAAAACTTCTACCAAAATATCTACCTGTCTGCACGCTAAAAAGAATTTTGGACAGTTGTCAGGTTTTTTTATAAACGCCAGCAATTACCGTGTATTATTTTTATTTCTTATATTTTTGTATTGGTATTTTGATGAGCTATTGTGTATTTGTATAATTTGATTGTTTTAGGGTTTTTCCAACAGTGCACAAGAAGAAGTACAAATATGAATACAAAAATAAAATAAAATACAAATTCTACGAAAAACTGCCAATGTTAGACGCCCTCGATTCTAAGACGCACCCGGTTTTTAGAAATCCATAAATATGAAAAAATGTGCGTCTTAGAATCGAAGATATACGGTATATAAAGAATTTATGTGCATAACGCATAATCATATATGTATGTGTTGAACTTTAAGTAAGAACTTTGAAAAATATTTTATAGTTATTTATGCGTACATCAATAGCTTCGTGCTACCGTTAATTATATTTTAATTTAGTCCCAAAATGACCAGCAAGAAATCAGGAGTATGGAAAATATTCCAAAAAGAAAAGGAAAACACGGCAAAATGCACAAAGTGCAATTCAGTTTTAAAATGTGCAGGTGGGAACACATCAAGCTTAGCAAATCATCTTCGAGAAGAACATAATCTCGATGTTAAAAAAAATGAAGAACCTCTAGAGATAAGAGCAAAAACAACTCTAAATACGTATATTAAAAGGGAATCTATTGGAGAATTATTGGTCAAATGCGCGGCGAATGACGGGTTTTCGATTAATGCTATGACACATTCAAGTGCTATAAAAGAAATTATAACAAAACGGGGCTACGAAATGCCAAGAAGCGAGAAAACAGTAAAAAAACTAATTGTGAGTTTTGCTAATGAGAAAAAATAAGAATTTCAAAATAAGTTTATAAAAATGGCTGAATCTAATATGCGTTTCTCAATAACAAAATATGAATCGACAAGCTGTAATGCCAAAGACATTCTCAAGAGGACAGTTATAAGTTAGGCTTTATTGACATGCAAGGTTCATGTGATGCATACCAGGTTCAGTCATTAGTTGAACAAAAATTGGAGGAGTACGGTATTAAATTTCGACATATTTTGGCATCAATACAAGATGGAGCCAGCGTTATGAAGAAATACGCTCAATTAAATGAAATAGAAAATCAATTTTGCCTGAACCATGCAATTCATTTAGCTGTTGTAGGCACTTTTTACGACAAAAATACTGTATTCAATGAAATTTCGAATTCTGAAAATACTGATGAGGAAGCTGAAAATCAGTTTGATTGTTTTACTGGCGACCATAATTTAAATATAGATGGTGATATTAATAATATTGGGTACAATTTAGAGAAAATCGTCAGTCGATATGTTGAAGAGAAAGAAGGTAAAAAACTTAAACTTATTATGAACTGCAAAACACGATGGGACTCGCTTATACCTATGATGGAGAGATTAGGGCAACTTAAAGTTTGCATTAAAAGCTTATTGGAAGAAATGGGACATGCTAATTTATGCAACGAAAACCATTTTAATGTTTTGGTAAATCTAATTGCAATATTAAAGCCGACAGAATTAGCAGTAAAAGAACTAGACAAAAAGACTTCAACCTTACTTTCTGTGGAAGGAGTACTCATATTATTATTTATACTCAAATGTAACAAAATACTACTGCTTTGGGGAAAAAATTTTATAATTCCTTGAAAATAAGAATTTCTGAAAGACGAAATAAAGAAATAATAACATTGTATAAATTTTTACAAAATGAAACTTTTACAAAAACATGTTTATTGGAACTTCCATATTCGCCTAAAACGCCGACTTTGTCCTTTGCAACGACGGTGGCAGCTAGATTATTCGGCGATCCACCAGTTGGTTAATTAATTGATGGAGAAGATATTGATGAAGGTGAAGTCGAACCAATAGCATCCGGATCTTGCAGTCTTGCAGGGTTCAAAGGAGTGTGCCGACGGTAGCAATTTCGAGTCATCCTTCCAAAAAGAGTTGAAAATGTTTGGGGTTACTAAGGAAAAATCAATAAAGGTCACCAAGTTGTTTAATACTCTGGCATCAATTCAACCCACGTCAACAGACCCTGAGAGAGCCTTTTAGATCGCCGGTAATTTCTGTACCTCATTACGTTCATCTATGAAATTTCACCTGTTGGACGCATTAATTTTTCTAAAATACTATTTTATTAAAAAACAAGATTTATAAGATTGGTTTCTTTACAATTTTTTCATATATTGAACTTTAATACGTTATTTTTGAGTTTTTACTTAAATAAAACAATTTTAAAGCAGAACAATAGTACATTGTGTCATTAGGATTAAAAGTGATACTTTGTTTGACGAGCAATTATATTTGCATGCGAGGCGAAGCGCAGTGTAGCCGAGCAAAAGCAAATATTTGCGAGTCAAACAAAGTCACTTTTAATCCGAATAACACATACTATTTTTTCTTCAACGAAGAAATGCTTATTATAAACTAATTATACAAGTAAGTACAAATTATGTAATTAAAATTTCAAAATTGAAAGTAATTTTGTTGAAATATTTTGTGAAACTAAGGAGATCATGACTTTTGTTTGGTTTGACTATTGTAAGAACATTTTATTGAAATATTTTGTATAGTTAAGGAGGCCTTGACTTTTTTTTTTGTTTGTGTATCTTACCAAGTTATGACGTCTCATTTACTTTTAATATTGAAAACAGTGTTAAAAGAGCATTTACACCTAGGATTAAAAGTTCAGCCTAGCAACACTCACATTTTTTTAATCGTAACAAAAAGGCCAACTTTAATGCCCAATAATAGTATTAAAACAAGCTACTTTTAAGACGTTTGGAGAAAAACGTTTTTTTTTACAGTTTTGTTTATTTTTCATTTTATTTTTAAGTTAACAGCTCCGATGTAGTTAAAAAATTCGGTTTTTTTATTGTTTATTTAAAGTTGACGAAAAACCGACCAAAACCGGTTAACCGGTTTTTCAATTCACAAAAAACCCGAAAACCGGTTTTTGAAATTTTCCGGGTATTTACATGCCCTAGTTAGGACACATTTAGATATAACTTCCAACTCATCGCCGATTCTATACTAACCCAACGAATTAAGCTAACCAAAACACAACTACTAGTGATCTATATGTTAAAGCGAAAATAGCGATATAATTCCATTGATCAGTGTCTGAAAGGTTGAAGAAGCAATTTTCATTATTATATAAATATTTATTAAGAAATCTCATTTTTTTTTATGTCTATGTAGTCTATAAGGTAGTTCACCATTTTTTATTATTTTTTGTGAGTTAATTTTTGAAGAAAAACAAAAAAAAATTAAAAAATTAAAGGGTGAGCAAAGTTAAACATTTGAACGCAAAAGGAAAATATTTGTGTATGGTTTTAAAATTTCGATTTTATATAACTAAAAATTTAAATTTTAAAATTGCTTTTTGTCAAATTTAAACCATGCCACAAAGAAAAAGATTGACCGAAGAGGAAATATATTATGCTCTGTTAATGGAGAGTTCAAACGAGGTAGAGATGGATGAAACGGTTCTCTCTGCAGAAGAGAAAAACAGAGTACTTAGAACATCAAGAAAATCAAGAGTGCTCGCATGAAAACACTGATTCTTCTGATTTGGTACATATTGATATATCTACCGCAAATGTTAATGATCAACGAATAACTGTTGATGGGATGTCGTAACGCTCAGTGACGAGACATACAACTAATAGAGTTCACGAAAGCCAATACAAATATGAGACTTTCTGCTCAGAAAAAATTGGAGTGCATTCAAATTCCGTACGAACCAAAACCAGAAATATACTCTGAAAGCGCCGAGATGATTGGTGAACACTCACCTATATCATATTTTTCAAAATATTTTACCAACGAATTTTTTAGCACTATGGCATCCAAATTCACATAGGAAAGGACAGGACAAATCTGCATTACGTAAATGTGTTAGACACACCAGAAAACAACAGTGATCTGTATTATAAACTTCGTTATTTAATAGATACTATAAGATCTCGATGCAATCAACTTAATTTGGAAGCAAATCTGTACGGGACAACTATCAGCCAAACAGTACGTCAAAAAAAATTTAAAAAAAACCTTTGGAGTATAAAAATGTTTGTACTACGTGGAAAGTCGGGACAACTAGGGGATCAAATACTGGTTTATTAGAAAATAATTTAAAACACTTTGGTTTCGGACCCTCTATTGTGCTCCATGTTGCAGCAAGATTAGAATCGAAAGATCACAAGTTATATTTCGATAAATATTTTAGTAGTTTCTATTATTTTATATTGTCGGCACACATGTATGGAAATAATATAATTTATGCCTCGAATTCACTAAATTTACGGAGGATAAAGCCTTGTGAAGAATTATGTTCCAGAAATAAACATATTGCAATAGTAAAGTGGTTGAACAATAAACCGATATTCCTACATTACTTGTAATATCATTGGGGTTGTAAAAACAAAAGAAAACATCTGGAAGTGGTGCAACCTGAAGTGATCAAAATGTACAACAGGTCAATTGGCTACTACCGAGTGTTTATAAACAGAAACAATTGGCCGTTACGAATTATAACACATTTTCTGAATTTTACAAATTCTGAGGGCGTTCCGGTAATAAAATAAAATCTTTATTAGAATTTTGAATTAAACTTAGCTAGATCTTTCAGAGGAGAACTTTAAGAAAACGACCAAGAGAGGTCAAATCAAATTAGGGCAATACGTCGATTTTCGGTTTGATTGTCAAAATCACTAACCCATATTTGACAACAACAAAGGAGTGTCGCGTTGTAAATTGGAAAAAAATTGTGAAAAAATGTGTTTTATTTGTGCTGACTAAATGATAGAAACTGCTTTGTCAAATTTCTTTTTGTTTTTATTTCTTTTGTGAGTTAATTTTTGAAGTAGCACCAAACATTTTTTAATACAATATTAAAATATTCTGGAAAAGGACGGTGGGAATATTTTATAGTCTGTCGTACTAACACCTTTCAGATAAAACCAGCTGATCTGGTTTACAAAACAGGAATCACAGCAGTATTAAGACGAAGGTTGAATAAACCGTCTGTTAGTTTAGATTGAACCTATTGAGCCCACATTTTTTAATAATTATTGAGTACCTTGAAAAATCTTTCATCATCGAAATTAACTGAAAATACGTGAAAGATTCAGTTGACATAAACATTATTATATGGAAAATCAAGTAGTCCATTTTCCAGATAACCACTAAACAGTTGTTGTACATACATTAGTGTTCATGTAATATTTTTATGCAAATCAGGGAACACTGAGGCCAGAAAGAAACCTACCAGATGAAAGAGCACGCACTACCTAATAATAACAGTGTCGGTATACACCTCAATTCATACAGGACCTAAGACAGGGCGCGGTGCTAACCGGCTATCGGTGGTAAAGACACGAGACGCAACCAAAGATGAATCCATATAAGGGTTTAAGAATTAACCAGAGCAGTCGGTAGGTAATTCCATCAGTCTAAACATAACGAATTTTTTTATTTTAATTTCTCGAGTTGAATGCAACTTCATTTTCTACACCAAATACATACACCGGAAAATTCCAAATAATTTCGATCGGAATATGGTTCAGGATACTTTTCGGACTCGGAATATGGTTCAGGATACTTTTCGATCGACTGACTATACGAAGAACAAACCAACAGGCAAGAACAGTTTTTTTTTGGGATAATATTTTGATTCAAAAAGAGGGTTACACTCCAACATCTACAATTAAAATAAGAAGCTAAGTGCGGCC
This sequence comes from Tipula vernalis, assembly GCA_958295665.1. Taxonomy (NCBI): domain Eukaryota; kingdom Metazoa; phylum Arthropoda; class Insecta; order Diptera; family Tipulidae; genus Tipula; species Tipula vernalis. Next base: position 30,014,477 of record OY282560.1, read on the forward strand.
TTCCTGCCAAACAGTTGCCAATCTTTTAATCTGTGACACAAGCCCATTTTATACTGACTACATTTTCTTTTAAAAACATAGTCCATGTTATACCAAACTTCATTCATGCTATGCAATGATTTGCTACGTAAACGATTTGAACTATTTAAGGAGTTTTTTGAGGGGAACCATGAATAAATTGTTTTCGATAATCTTAAATCTAAATTGGGAAGTTAAAAGTCGTTTGTTTGTCCGTATTAAAAAAAAAAAAATAGTTGTCCTTGAACTGACCTTCATAGGTCATTTCAAGAACACCAAAAATAATTTAATTATGTCCCCTCAAGACCTTTGGCTAATGTTCAATTTTCTAGTTATTTATGTGGGTCAAGTTCAATGGTCTACTATGTATCAGTCAATTATGTATTTTAAATATTTAACATTTTGACGTATTTTTCCGTGAACTCGTACCACAATAATTTCAATCAATTGACTACTCACACACAATTTTTTTTTGTGATATCGGTATAAAATTAAATAATGTGTTGTTTTCCATAGATATACATAAACACATAAAAAAAAAAACACTGACTATAAAAACACTACATCAATTCGGATGCAACAAGTGATTCGGTATCACACACAATTTATGAAAATAAATTTATCAGCACTAATGTAGTACATTATTTGACTTTTGCAATATGTACGTATGTATGTATGTGTATACGCATAAAGCATTTAGGTATGAGGTATAGTATGCAACCAGTTACTATTATGTGGTACAGAGTAGTAAAAAAATCTTCTCGGACTGCGTTTTAAATATTTCATTCAACACAATTACATAGTCCACAATATGCCATATACATATAAAATATTGACACAAATTTCCGTCACAATTACAAATAATTACTGAAATTATGTACGCGAGAAACAAAAACAAAATATACCCCCATTCACCCACCACCACCACCACCCATTGAACCAAATTGCATTCACACAAAATTTTTTGCATTTTAATTTTCCCATTTAAAAAATATCAACTGATAGAGCCGCGATTGTTATTTACTGTAAACGGCGCGACGGTCAGTATATGAAAATTGGGGAAAAATCAGTTAATCGAATATCAGTTATATTTCACACATTTGCATAAAATTATTTGATGTTTCTATTTAAATCCGATGCCCACAAAAAAAAAAAAAAAATACGGTGCACTCCAAAAAAAGGTGGATATTTAGCCATACCCTCATATAATCACGTGACATTTTCCCAATTTTCATTTTTGTAGTTTTTTGTTTATAAATAAATACAACAACAAAAAATTGTAAATAAAATGAAAATTGAAAAATTGATGTATTAATAACTTTGGTTAACCGCAAGTGTGATAAATCCCGTAATAAACCTTTTTATCGTATTGTTGTTGTTGCTGTTGGGATAAATTTTTTGAGGTTTTAATTTTTTAACTTTTCCACTTCAAAAACAACAAAAAAAAACACAAATCTGTTATAGAATCATATTATAACAACTACATACGAGTATATACACGGAAAATACAATAAAACAAAAAAAAAATGTGTTTGGGGGTGGTTTTTTTGGGAGACGGAAATTTATATATACATATGTACATATGTACGTATGTATATAAATAGAAAATATGAAAATTGAAATAAAAATTATTAATTTAATATATTTTTCAGCAATTTGAATTAAATGGTTTTTAATCTGAAAAACATTGAATATTAAATAATTGAAAAAATAACGAGACAACAACAACAATCACACCGAAATTATCCCTAATATAATGGACCATAAATAGCGCTAAATAAATTTATCTAAAATTTGCGAGATGTATTTGCCTGTTTATGTCATTTATCTATACATTGAACTACATATACCATATAATATGTAGTCATTATTCAACATGATTAATTTTTATTAACATATTTATTTATGATGAATACTTTATTGTTGTATTTAGTATTTATGTAAGAGTGAACATGTTTTAAGCAGAATTCAAACGTCAAAAGGGTGTTGTATGGGCTTTAATGTGCATATGTCAATAAAATGAAATTGCTATTCATCGAAAACTGGATATTATGAGAGATCCTTCAATGATAACATTTCCAAAATCAAACTGTACATCTCTTGAAATGTTTTGAGTTATTTTAAGTTTTATTAAGATCGATTTTATTATCTTTTACTTTTTAAAAATTTCAATGAATGCCCTTCCAGTTTGACCCATGCTCATCAATTTAAATTTTATTTTTATTCTCCGGATTATTTTAAATCAAATCTTTAAATTGAAAATTCGTTTGCATGCTCACGGATTTAAAAACGAACGGACTAAACTAGCCAAACCCCGTTTTACCTAGTCTTCAACTAGCCTTTCCGAATCGGGATACTTCCAATTCAATGAAAGCAGGGAAAATAACTCAAACAAAATAATTAAAAGGTTCTGAAAGTTTGAGTCACCGAAAACATTTTTAAGTGTTATGCAATAACGCTTCGAAATAAGCGCGGTATTGTGGAATACTATTATATAAAGCTCGATGGCAGGACTGTAGTATGATTTGACTGACGACTATGTAAATCTTTACGAGAAATAATTATTTCCTTGGTGTTTGCCTACTCTAGCAAACGCCCTAACTAATTATAAAATAGTAGCAAAAATCAGCAAAATCTTCTAAACTATATGTGCGGATTGTGAATCAAAATTCGAGGTATTAATAGAAGCTTTTAACAAAAGCATTTCTTTTGTCGAGAAATCGCAAACTCTAGGTGTATACATAGGTATTTAGTGGTATCAGGTCTAATTCTGTTAATTTTCCCATACATTCCTGTTATCCTTATGAAACAACCCGATTAAAGTTTAAAAAGTCGAAACGATTTATACTTATCTTAATTATTTGAAAGGACTACTTAAATACCATTTTTCTGGCTCTTTAAATTATATTTTTGCTATTTAAACAAGATGAACTAATGCTTGTGGTGAAAAATGCGTAACGTCATATTTTTTTGAAAGTCATGTTTTAATTTAATGATTTTTTTTTTTTTAAATTTTTAATACAGGGTCATCTGTTGGTCCTTTTTTCAATCAATGAATTTTAGTACTTAGGCCCTTTCCGAAAGTTATACTTATTTTTCATACTTATTGACTTATTTGCCGCCATCTTAAATAAGTATATAAAGTCATCCGAATTGATTTCACATACTTATTTTATATTTTGACTGCAACGCATTTAATTTTTAACTAATAAATCATTTTTAATTAAATTTTTTACAAAACTTAATTACTGCATGATCACAATATACAATATAGGCAATGAAATTAACAGAATTTTTGTTTTCATTTTAGATTTTTTTTGTAAGAGAGGGATAGACACATACTTATTTTAAGTTACCTCGCCAACATACTTATTTAAATAGGTATGTCTAAATAAATAAGTATAACTTTCGGAAAGGGCCTTAATGTTATCTGTTCTAAAAAATTCTTTGATATACTAATGTATGAAAAGTCAAAAATATGCCATTTACCATCATGGAGTTGTTATGAAAATAATCGTTCAAATACAACAACATTTCGTAAATTACGTCACAGTTTTGGTCGACATGGACGTCCTATTGAGCGTGCAAATGGCAAAATTATTGATCGTTTTGAAGAAACTGGTTCAGTGGAACGTACTCCTGATGTAGTGGCAACTGTTAGTGAAAGTGTTCGTAATGAACCAAGCACATCAACCGGGCATCGTTCACAAGAACTAAACATTTCACGAACCTCATTACGACGCATTTTGAATGTTGATCTTCATTTGTATCGATACAATTGAGGCCAACAGACCATTTAAATCGTCGTCGTTTTGTTAATTGGATGCTTGAACGAAATGAAGGTTTTTCATCAAAAATCATCTTTAGCGATGAAGCTCATTTTCGGCGGAATTTGGGCTTCAAGAGTCACTGTTTGGTGTGTTTTATGGGCTAGTGGCATCATTGGGCGGTTTTTCCTTGAAAACAAACAGGAAAATGCTCTTACAGTGAATGGGGAAGGGAAAGTTGGAATGTGGTTAACTGGTTTTTTGTGGCCCAAATTGAATTAATTGCGTGTCAACGAACTTTGGTTTCAACAAGACGGAGCGAAATGCCACGCAAATCGTGCAACAATCCATTTATTGTCAACAAAATTTGTTGATCGCATAATTTCAAGAAATTGTGAAGTTTTTTGGCCTCCAAGAAGCCTAATCATCCACAAACAACTCAACAACTTAAAAACAACATTCGAGCTGAAATTGAGTACGTTGATCCGCTTTTATTGGAAAAAGTCATCGAAAATTTTGATATTCGGATACAGGCCTGTAGACGAAGCCATGGTAGGCATATGAACGATTTTGCTTTTCATACATAAATGGCATAGAGCTTTCATCCCAAAACGTGTGTTTTATTTACAAATAGAAAAAGGACTAACAGATGGCCCACCCTGTATTTAAATTGTTAAATATTTGACACCCTGTATCTCAAAAAACAACAACAAAAAAAATCGTGCTCCATAAATTGTTTGTTTTATTCAGTGCTACACATTCAAAACATAAAAATCATAAAATTAAAACATGACGTTCGATCCCATATAAAGAATTTGTGATTTTCGTATTTTTCTCCATATGTTGTTCAAATATTCTCAAATCTATGGAAAGTGATAATATTTTGCTGCAATTGAAAAGCAAATTATTTTCCGCTGTGAAACTTGGACAGCGATGCAATAAACCGATGCGGATACAAAATCGTATTGTCGTTTGGATTGTTGTCCAAAGCGTTCACAAAGCGTTTTAATTTTCTAAAACAGTTAAAATTATTGCAATTGATTCACTTTATTGCTTTTTGTGAGCAATTGTTTTGGTTTTCCACTCCAGAACTTCATTAAAAAATCATTTTAACCATTTTCAACGCACATGTTGAAATATATCAAAATCGATGAAACAATAAAATGATGTGAATGAATGAAGTTTTGAGGTATAGTGATTTTAAATGAAAATAATCTGTTGCTTTACGAATTATCAAATTTGTGGCCACCAAAGCAAAACGACTACGGCCACTGCGAAGAAGAATCAAGCAAGGAAAATATTTTCTTTCTCACTTATACAGTCTCAACAGCATTGTAGGACGAACTACTAAGCCGATACTCTACATTTCGCGAGTTACAAAGAGTAATGGGTTATATCGTTCAATTCATTAGCAACTCAGTTCAACCAAACGGAGTTAGGAGGCATGGAATTTTCCTACATTTACCTACATCGAGAGGAACTATTGCACGTGCGGCTCTTAGTCTGTAAACATGAACAACATCAATTTTATAAGGATGACATAGCAGCCTTACAATCAAACAGCGAAGTCCGAAAAGGCAGCTCTATTCAATCACTGGACCAATTTATTGATGAACAGGGTCTGCTCCGAGTAGGAGGAAGATTGCAAAATAGTTTAGCTTCCTATTCAACTAAACATACACTTGGATAACCAACACGCTGGGCCATCTCTGTTGCTGTCCATTCTACGACAAGAGTATTGGATCCCCAATGGCAAAACCAAGGCGAAAGAAACAATAAAGAAATGCGTCACCTGTGTTAAATTCAAGGCGCAATGCAGCCAACAGCTAATGGGCAGTTTACCCAGTTACCGAGTGGAACTAGTAGGGCCATTCTTGAAAACTGGTGTAGACTACGCGGGGCCCTTCTCAATTCGCCTAACCAAAGGAAGGGGTCAGAAAACACATAAGGCTTACATATGCCTATTCATAAGTTTGAGCATAAAAGCAGTCCATTTAGAATTAGTTTGTGATTTGTCAAGCGATGCCTTTTTAGGGGCATTGAAAAGATTTACGACACGAAGAGGGGTTTGCCTTGAGCTATATAGCGACAAAGGCACCAATTTTTGTCGGCTCAGGCAGGAAATTGCAGCAGGAGTTCAATAAACTTGTGAAATTGGAACCGTATCACCTGGAAATTTATTCCACCTAACTCTCCGCATTTCGGAGGTCTTTGGGAAGCGGCGATAAAATCAACCTAGTTCCATAAAAAGAAAGTCATAGGGAAACATGCCTTGACATTTGAAGAAATGAGTACTCTTCTAGCCGGAATATAGGGAATTCTAAACTCCCGGCCACTTTGTGTTATTAATAACACGGAGGTTGATCCGCTAACGCCGTCACACTTCTTGATTGGTCATCCCATGACAAAAATTCCGGAACCAGACATATCTGACCAAAAAATGTCCTATCTAACGCTGTAACCCAACACGCTGTATCTCAAAAAAGAAACAACAACAACAACAAAATAATGCTGCATATTGTTTGTTTTATTCAGTGCTACACATTAAAAACATAAAAATCATAAAATTAAAACATGATCTTAGATCCCATATAAAGAATTTATGATTTTCGTATTTTTCTCCATAATACGTATGTAAAACAATTCAAGATGCGTATATCTTGGATAAATAAAAACAAAATTCTGGGGAAAAAAGTACATCACCACGAAGTTAGATGTAGTTGATCATGTAGGAGTTCAAATATTCTCAAATCTATGGCAAGTGATAATATTTTGCTGCAAAGGAAAGCAAATTATTTTCCGCTGTGAAACTTGGACAGCGACGCAATAAACCGATGCGGATACAAAAGCATATAGTAGCGATTTAGCTGACATCGATCAAGGAATTTTGGATTGTTGTCCAAAGCGTTCACAAAGCGTTTTAATTTTCTAAAACAGTTAAAGAGAGTTTAGCCCTGGATCCAGAGTTTTGATTCATTAATTGCACGGGATAAATTATTGCCCCGACCAGACAGCCAGACATAATTTCCCCCTCAAATTAAAGGGTTAGTATATGTACATATAGATTTCCAGTAATTCAAGCGAATTTTAGAAAAAATGGTTTTAAGATGCTATAGGCTAACAAGAATTATGGTGTTTTTTTTAAAGAAGAAATCTTTATGTTTTCAAACACAAATAAATCCGTTATCTAATCTATTTTTTATCGATAGTATCTGATACATTAATCATACTTTAGTAACCAATTAATTGATATTTAAAATAACCGATTAGTCTTGATTTATTTTATTTTGTGAAGTCGTAATTTACAAAAAAATTATAACATTCTCATACATTATTTAAAGAAAGCTGTATAAATTCGAAATTAGCTGCATCTTTTGATGATTCACAATTAGAGTCACATTGAGTACTGGCAATTTATTTAATAGACTCAACATTTTAATGGCGTGGTCACGTTAAAATATTATGTTTTTGTTGTTATAAATATTACCTATTGTATGTACTAATTTATTAATTAAGTACTAAAAGTTTAATTATACTTACATTTAGCTAACATATTAAAACGATAAATTGATCTCTAGAAACAACCCTGAAGGTGTTACAAATTTAAAAAAAAAAAATTAAATAAATTTAGTACACATTAGTCCATGTTAAATTTAGCATTTATAATGTTTAGTACACAAGTAAAATTACATTTAAATAATTTTACTGGTGCACAACTTAACTTGGACTAATTTTATTTTTTTAATTTATAAGCCACACATAGCATAGCCGTTTAACCGTTGTGTCTATACCCAAAAAATTATACACTATTCTATACCCGACCCACCCGGGTGGCCACATGTATTTTCTTGTTAATATCGAAAATTTTTGTATTTGCCAGTGTATTATTGCCTTTATTTATTTTAATATACTATTTTAAACGTTATAAAACAAAAAAAATAAATAAAAAATGGGGAATCCCTGGTTAATGCTAGTAAAACAAAACAGAAAAGAATCGTTTAGGTGAGCTGAGGAAATTAGAGTAGGTGTGGTATTCAAATGGAAAGGTTGATTGCGGAAGTGATTTTTTTTGTAAATAAATATATATGTGAGTGATAAAATGGCGGACCACAGAGACATTTCAAATGCTGAGTTTAGACGGTAAGATTTATTATTTGGATGATCCGTTCGGTTTTTTTACATTTATATACACATTTTTGCCCTAGTTTGTCGTATGAAGATCAACAAGCATACCTAAATCGTTTATTAGAGGAATGTGACGATGACGAAGAAGTGCTTGATTTTGTTGACGACGGCTCAGAAGATGAGTGGCTTCCTACAGCAGCGGATAGAAACGTGGAAGATTCAGACATAGAGGACGTTTATGAAGATCATGAAGTCCAAATTGAAGTGTCTGATGAAGAAATTTTCAGCGATAGTGAAGTTGAAGACGAAGGAGAAACTGGAAGTGCAAATTGTAATAATTCGCCTTATCTAAAAGGAAAAGATGGATCGATATGGAGACAAAATCCTCCTCAAAGGCAAACATTGAGACACAATATTCTCAGGAGTCAACGAAGTGGGCCATCGCGATCGACCGAAATGTTATCTGTAAGAGATACCTTCAAGTGTATATTTACGGACGTCATGTGTGAAATAATCATTAGACACACAAACAGGAAGGCCAATGAAGTATACACAGAACACAATATTCTAAATCGGGATAAACCGCAGAAAATCTGGAAATTATTGACATTTCAGTATTCTGTATTCAGTATTCTGTATTCAGTATTCTGTATTCAGTATTCTGTATTCTGTATTCTGTATTCTGTATTCTGTATTCAGTATTCAGTATTCAGTATTCTGTATTCTGTATTCTGTATTTTGTATTTTGTATTCAGTATTCAGTATTCTGTATTCAGTATTCTGTATTCAGTATTCTGTATTCAGTATTCAGTATTCAGTATTCTGTATTCGGTATTCAGTATTCAGTATTCTGTATTCAGTATTCTGTATTCAGTATTCAGTATTCAGTATTCTGTATTCAGTATTCTGTATTTTGTATTTTGTATTCTGTATTCAGTATTCAGTATTCAGTATTCAGTATTCAGTATTCTGTATTCAGTATTCAGTATTCTGTATTCAGCATTCAGTATTCAGTATTCAGTATTTTGTATTCAGTATTCTGTATTCCGTATTCTGTATTCAGTATTCTGTATTCAGTATTCTGTATTCTGTATTCAGTATTCTGTATTCAGTATTCAGTATGCAATATTCAGTATTCAGTATTCTGTATTCTGTATTCTGTATTCAGTATTCTGTATTCAGTATTCAGTATTCAGTATTCTGTATTCTGTATTCAGTATTCTGTATTCTGTATTCTGTATTCAGTATTCAGTATTCAGTATTCAGTATTCAGTATAAAAAAAAAATTATTGTGTAGGACGAATAAGATTCACCCAGTATATGCCGTCCAAACCGGCAAAATATGGGATCAAAGTATGGTGGGTTTGCGATGCTGCTAACTCTTACCCAATAACGGGGCAGATATATACGGGTAAGCAACCATCAGGCAGGGAAATCAATCAAGGAGAGCGGGTTGTCAAGGACCTATGCGCCCGTTTCAAAGGGTCTGGGAGAAATATAGTAACTGACAATTTTTTTACAACATTGCCGCTTGCTCGTTTATTGATCTCTTGGAACTTATCAATAGTCGGGACATTAAAAAAAAATAAACCCTATGTTCCAAAAGAAATGTTGCCGTCCAGATCTCGGGAAATTTATTCGTCAATTTTTGGATTCAGCGATGATAATATTACACTTTGTTCGTATGTCCCCAAAAAAAATAAGAGTGTATTATTATTATCTACGCAGCATTATACGGATTCAGTAATTGGAGACAAAAAAAAACCGGAAATCATTCATTATTACAATGGAAAAAAAGGTGGAGTAGATAATATAGACAAACTGGTCACTCATTATACAACCAAACGAAGGACGAAAAGATGGCCTGTAGCATTTTTTTACAATATAATTGATGTAGCTTGCGTCGCGGCTTACAAAATTTACATAGAAAATAACCCGGCTAGATCAAACAAAACACACAATCGTCGAGAATTCTTGAAAGATCTTGTGCTTCAATTAGCTCTACCGCATGTGTCAGATCGATCAACCATACCAAATGTATATAGAAATTTTAATTCACGTTCAGGGATAGAATGCATACTTGGCAAACCGCTCTATGTACCAATAAACCAGGAATTAACGTCTGGAGTACCTAATGTGTTACGCAACAACGATGGCCGAATTCCTCAAGTTGGCAAATGCTGGATTTGTTTGTCTTCCGATCCCAAAAAACGACGAAATTCACGGAAATCCTGTAGTATCTGTAGAAGACCAGTATGTGTAGAACATACGAACACTCAAATAAAGTGTTCTAAGTGTTAATAGTTTTAATTTTTTTTGTAAATTTTTACCAAATTGAATTTCTTATTTTGTAAACATATTTTTAATAACCAACTGAATTACATTGTATTTATGTGATAATTTTTGATTTTTTCTTTGATGAAATGTTGATTTAAACAATAAAATGTTATACAAATAGCATATTCAGTGTTTTTTTTAAATGGCCACCCGGGTGGCCGGGTATAGACTACAAGAGTAATAATATTGGTAAACGAATAATTTAGTTCAGCAATAATTTTTAGTTAACTTCTGTTCAAAGATCAATAAAAAATAAGTAGTTCTTGGATGTCAAGGAGTAGGGATAGTCTAACTGTGAAATTGAAAAAGTTACGAGCATTTTAAATCGAAATGGCCACCCGGGTGCCCGGGTATAGACACAAGGGTTAACCCTTTAGTACTTATATCAATAATTTAGTACATAAATATTTTTTTTTAGCCCTAAATTTTGATTTTGTAATTTTAGAACAAATGTAAATACTGGCGCAATGATAAAAACTGCGGCTTTTGGATCGGTAGGTATAATTTAAACAGTTAACTGCGAAAGGATCGGGAGTGCGGTAAAAACAAAAACTCAGTTGAGACAAGGCGGTAATTATTTATGTGGCTCACGGGCCGCAAGTCTCAAGACCCTCACACTCATTCCAGAGTAATAAATTCGGTGACCTTGGGTACAAGAATAATTACCGCATTGTTAAGCTGCTTGGACAAGTCTGGTCTAAAAATAAGCAAACAAACAAACGTGTCTCTCAAGGGGATCAAAGCGAATTAATAAAATCAAGCGTATTTTTGTGTTTGTCTAAAATAAATTTCAAATATTATTCACTAAAATTTTCATAAAATAAATTATAAATATTTAATTAATACATTTTTGCTTTATTTCTCCAATCGACTAACAATAATAAATTTAAGTTTATTATAGCAAATATATATACAAACCCGTAAAATAACAAAATGTAATGCAGAGAAATCACGTACTTAGAAAATAAATTATTTACATTCAGTATCAGACTAAATTTAATATTATTTTAATATAAAATATTATTTTAATTTATTTTATTGTAAATTTTTCATGAAAAACGATTCTGCCGCCGTATAAATATTTTCAATTAGTTTGTAGTATAATCAAAAACCAAATTTTCGTTCTTCGATTTGATACAGGATATGTGTCTAGAAGGGTTATACCATGCTCTGGAAGAGACAATGTTAGAGTTTATACATATATCCCAATATTTTTTTTTTTTTTTCAATTTAACCTAAAATAAAGAATCCCATAACGTTTATCTATCCTCAAACCTATTATCCTTCAATCAAATATTTAAAAATAAATAAAAACTTCTCTACTCCCTCTATTAAACTACATTTACATATTACATTTAAAAATGGATGGATTTGAACTTTTTTTTTTTTTTGAGTAGATGTAGTATTTTGATTTGTTGTGAGTGAATTGATATACGAGCATGATGGTGAGTTAGTGGCTGCCCCATATATCATACCAATACTTCTATTATTCTAGAGATTTGTCTATATATTGTACATACCAACGTATGTAGCTGATATGAATTTTAGAACGAATTAAATTTCGTTGATGAAAATTTGATTGACGAGAAAATGAGTTGAGTATATTTGTATACATATACATAACATATATACTACATATACAGACCATGGTCAATTTTTCATTTTTCGATTTGTTTATTGGTTGATTACTTTTATTTATGTTATTTTATTATTTTTTATTTTTCGATTTATCTATTAAATATCAATTTTTGGTATTTATTTTTATTTTCTCGTTAATAAAGAGAAATAAATTCCTTTGCCTATTTCCATACTTGTACCTACTGCTACTACCAGGTAGATAATTTCTTATTATTTTTTTTAGAATACTAAAATTGAAAATGTTATCTAATTTTAATTACATTTTCATAGGATGTTGTCTATTCCAGAATATAGTGATCGATTTGTAAAATATTAATAATTCTTTTTCGATTATTAGCTAAACAACAGCAATTTGTCATAATTAAAGGAGAGCAAAATAAAACATAAACGCGTTTGTTTGAGGATTAATTTCTGTATAGTTAAAGAATGCTATTTTCTATTAAACTGTTTCAGCCCAATTTGAAAAGTTGAATTCCACAAATGAAGTTAAAGTCAATTTGTGAAATAAATTGACTTCCAACTTAATTTTGAAAATATGGAATTTAGTTAAAATTAAGAGGTTAAACATTTTAGGATTTTTTTAATTTTTTTTCACCTGAACTGGACCGGCGGGAGGTCGGGACAGTTCCTGGGCCGGGCGCAACTTGAGTCGCGAGGCTATTTTTAAATCATAAAAATATAAATGGCTGAAACCTCACGAGGTGATCAGAACTTTGCTTGCAACACAATCCTAAATACAATCACAAAATTAACCGCCAACCCAAACCTCCCCCACCTCAAACTCAACATCAACTTAGCCCCTAGCTCAATGTCCAACTCAAACCTCAAATCAACACAACTCGAAAACATCATTCTTTCATGAACTCAACGCAAAACAACTCAAGCTAACTTCCAACTCAACCCTCAACACAAATAAATTCCTAATTTGAGCGGTGACTGCTATTCAACTCAATCCGCAAATTACACGCTCAATTCATAACGTCACACCACCATACCATCATTGATTGATTAATTGACACAGTTATATGACCAAGCCTAAGCAACATTCCTGGAATACGCCGGCTCCACCATACAACCCTTTACATACAACAACACCGAAAGGTAGGCAACCAATGCTATTATAAGAGTCACCCATGCAGTCGATGTCGTTCACTCAAATTTGTATTAACCATAGCAAATGTTGCACGTTTTTTTTCTCGTCTACTCGTCCTCCCCCATCTCGACAAGTATCATAAAATATCAAAAATCTTTTGAAACATCGTACAGAGAAACACAAATATTCCCATTAATCCTGAATAGGAGCTGATATTTTCGTATAACTTCAATGCCTATCAACTTAACGCTATATCAATTTCTTTCATGAGTGCAAATTTAAGTTAGAAGCCGCCAATGCTAATAAGATTGTAAAAAATTCTGTTAAACTGTTTGTGGGCAAAAGTTTTGTCACTTATCGCAAAGACTTGAAACAGATGGTGTTGAAAAGATCTTAAACTAGAGAAGAAGCCAGTAGAGGTTTGTACGACAGCACTTCTCACCTGCCCATCACCTGCCTTGGCAAGGTTTGTTTCAATTACCAATCCCTTCGGCCACGAATTTCGTGGTAAGTTGTTATCAACGATAATGACCGCGTTGCCTTTTTTAATCGGTTTTACATGCATGAACCATTTCGTTCGCTTCGTCAGAGTGGGTAGATATTCGGTTAACCATCGCTTCCAAAATATATTAGCTAAATGTTGCGACTTCCGCCAATTCTTTCTGAGTATTATGTCGTTATCATTGAATTCTCCTGGGGGTTTATTGCCACTTGATGATCCCAGCAAAAAATGGTTTGATATCAGGGTTTCAGAATCGGCGCTCTAAATGGAAACGAACGTTAGCGGACGAGAATTGATAATGTACTCAACCTCTATTAACAAGTTTCGAAGCAATTCGTCTCCTGGGTTTCGCTGAGGCATAATCTGGTATAAAATGTTTTTGATTGAGCGTACCAGACGTTCCCAGCAGCCACCCATGTGTGGTGACGCTGGCGGGTTAAACAGCCATTTGGAACCCGGGGTTGTAAATTCTGCATGAAGTCGACTCTGATCGATTTCAGTTAGGGCGCGACGCAACTCGGCTTCCACTCCGCATAAATTCGTTCCATTGTCACTGCGTATTTCGATTGGTGCGCCTCGTCTTGCGATGAAATTGCGAATACACATTATGCATGAATCGGTGGTTAAACTATGCGCTGTTTCAATATGTACTGCACGTATGGTCAAGCAAGTGAACAGGGCTCCCGACCTCTTCTCCGTACGACGTCCAACCGGGACGTTCATCGGACCAAAGTAGTCTATGCTGACATAAGGGAATGGTCGAGTGAAAGATGCAAGCCCAGCTTAGTAAATTCGCCATTTGTGGCTCACGAGGGAGGGCCCTCTGATTCTTACATCTCTGGCAGGAAGATCGTACTATTTTCAATAACTGTCGTACGCCTGGAATTACGTATTGCTGACGGAGTTCGTTAACAACGGTTTCATGGTTATGGTGGTGGTATTTTCGATGGTATGACATGACTAACAGATAAGTCACCCTGTGACCTTTCGGCAGCAATATTGGTCGCTTTTGATTCCTACCTATATCTTCCGAAGCATCAATCCTCTCTTTCATCCTTAAAATGCCAACGTCGTCTAAATATGGCGAACTCCCATAAATGGGGCTGCTTTCCGGAATGTTCACTTGCTCATCAATTGGAAGCGATTTGTTGCGTAGTAGGATTTCTACCTCCTTTTGATAAGCATCAAATTGGGCTCGACGATAGAGCTCATTGTTTCCTTTAACAAGCTCGGTTTGAGTGATAGGTCCTACGCTAACGGCCATGTTATGGATTCTGCATCTTAAGTTATTTACATACCTCAACACATATGCTTGCACACGAAGAAGGCGTTGCCAGCTGGAAAATCGCTCTACCTTGATTACCGATGGATAATATTTGACTGTATGTATGTAGTGAGCCCGCCGTTCCTCAATGGGAGCCTCGTGGAAGTCTTGGGTTTGGTTGGGCCACCATGGTTCAGCTAGTCGAAAAAATTCAGGCCCGTTCAGCCATCGACTCGATGAATTCAAATCTGGCAGTTTCTCCCATTTTGTGCCATCATCCGTTACATTATTTTTGGTGGGAATCCACCTCCATTACTTTAATTTCGTGGTTTCCATTATTTCACCAATACGATGTGCCACGAACTGGTGATATTTACGATGGTCGGATTGTAGCCAGCAGAGGACCGTTCTTGAATCGGACCAGAATATATGAGAATCCATGTGGATGGAGTGGGAATCACCAATGCTGTTAGCTGGTCGGGCCCCAAGCACCGCCGCTTGTAACTCAAGTCGAGGGATTGATAGTGGTGTAAGTGGTGCGACTTTAGTTTTAGCCACAACCAGGATGCAGTGGATATCGTCGCCACTTACGATGCTAAAGTAGGCAATTGCTACAAAGGCGTGTTCACTCGCATCGACAAATATATGCAGTTGTATTGTTTCTGTGTCTCCTCGTATTCCTTACCATCGAGGAATCCGTATCTGCGCTATCTGTGGTAACAACTGAATCCAAGTTTTCCCCTTGTCGAATTGTTCGTCATTCAACTTTTCGTTCCAGCCGATCGATGATCTCCAAACATCTTGCAATAGAATTTTAGCGTAAACCAAGTAAAAAGCCAAGAGGCCCAGAGGATCGAATACGGACATTAGAGTCCTTAAAAATTCACGCTTGGTCGGTCGTTTCTCACCCGACAAGAGATCACTACCCTGTTGTCGATGAGATAATGAGTAACTAAATGTGTCGGTCTCAGTGTTCCACCACATTCCTAGTACCTTTTCGCCTTCTATTGCCGAGCTGATGTTCAGGTCTTTCTTTGCCTCTGACGTGGTACTGACACTATCCAATCCTGATAGTATTTTCGGAGCATTAGATCTCCAATCTCCTATTTCAAACCCTGCATGTTTGTGTATTTATTTGACCCGTTTTGCTAGTTCGATGGCTTCATCCGGGGTGTCGACGCTGACCAACCAGTCGTCCACATAGTTGTTGTTTTTTATTGCGTCAATCAACTCATGTGGTAACAACTTACGCGCATAACCCTTGGCGAGATAATCACGAATTTTCTCCTTTAGGATTTCGGCCAAATCATGATTTCGTTGCATCTTCTTTTCGAGACACACTAATCGTTTTTGCGCCATAGGTAAACTATCTGGGAGCCGTACTCCATCATATTTCCAGAGCAGACCTGTTTCAAACCGGTGCTCTCTGTGGATCGTGGTTGTCTCTAATACCTCGCGCGCACGTTTTTCTTTACTAGTTTCTAAAATGATGTCAGGCTTCTTCACGCCGAAGCTTTCTAACGAGAAAAACTCTTTAACCATAGTCTCCATCCGCTGATCACTGTTGCAATCACACATATGTAAACTATAATGGTAATGCGGCGACGACAAATTAGAATCGGCTGCATTGTTTTGATCGTAAAAACCGTGGACAGCCCACCCTAATCTTGTTTTGGTAGCCGCCGGTTGCTGTGAGGTTCCCTCCCTCGCCTGTAATGGTATCCCTAGCTTCCACTTATCAATCCCAATGATAATACGAGGGACGGCTTGGTAGTAATGCTGGATCGGAACTCCCTTCTTATTTATATAATCGCGATCCTCGGCTTCCCTTTCCTTAGGTCTGATTTCTTTTAACTTGCGAATTTTCTCCAGCTTCTAAAGTTCCAACTGTATCCTCTTGCCTGAGGATTTTGTAGATCGGGTACTTACGGATCTATTTAAGTTCTTCTTGCTCGACGACTTCAGCACAGGGTGGGTGCTTATGGTGTCTCCGGCAATAGACAGGCCGGAGCACGTGCTACAAACCCAATCCTCGTCCTGGATTGTCTGCGTGACACCAACGCATTCAAAATGAAACCACTTATCACACTGCCCATATCGTTGGTGTCAACGCATTCGCAGTTATTGCAGTTCGATTCGTTTAGCACATGTTGTGGTGACGATCGAACTGTTATTGATGATTTCTGGAAATTGTTCACACCGTTCATTGTGTATATTGATTTATATTATGATGAACTTCACGAGTGCTATTATTCCAATCAAACCAACCCAATCCAGGAAAAATAAAAGGTAATTTTGTAGATTATTGCAAGATGGCGCAATAAGGATGGGCTGTTTGCGGCTTTTTCCTCGTGGTGATCGATTTTTGTGGATCGATGCTGCTTGATTCAATCTCTCGATTAAATCAATAAACACTTTTTTTGTTAGCTGGAATATTTGGTATTCCGCTACAAAAATTTTTTTTATTTTATATTTACAAAAACTTTTTAATTTAATTTTTGGTGTTGACTTCACTACTTTTTCTTTTTATCTCCTTCCCTTTTTTTGCTATCAAATTCTTTTTTTTTATAGCACGAACGCATCCATACAACAGAGCTGGCTACATGGTTTAATATGTGGCAACAGGCAGTTCTGGATCGTCATTGACTTTATTCAGCCGCTTCTAAACAGTGCCTATTTGTTTCTGCTTTTGTACGAAAATCAACGAGTTCTGAGCGAATTTTGATGCCACACGTTTCAGTACTAAAATATTCAACAAAATTGTTTGGCATGAACCAAATGATATGCCAACATCATCAGTAATCTCTCTGATAGTGATTCGGGGATTCTCTATAACCAGTTTTCACTATTTTAGTCGATTACATTGCTCTCTTGAAATCAGATCAAAAAACGCGGGTTAGAAAATTGTTACATCAATGAGGTAAAATTAAGATCGGTTGGTGTATTTCAGCCACAAATGAAATAAACTGTTTAAAGGGATAGAGGGCACTATGGCAACCAATAACGAGAATACAGCTCTGATGAGACTGGTCTAAAACAAAATCCAATACTACCGATCTACCTATCTGTCTAAACAGTATTTGAAAACACTAACGAGAAGTTTCTGATAAATTGCCAAAAACCTTACAACAGCTTAATATTGACATTGATGTACAGAACTAAACTTCTGTCAATGGTTATTCGATGACCACTGATAAGTCACCATAGAGATTTCTAACTAGTTTTCTGTATGCCATCTCTTCGTACTGACTTATGTATATGCTCAAGGCAGACACTCGTGTACTAATCATATTTCATCTAGTTACTTTAAAAGGGCAGAGCGACTGGGCGTTGACTTCTATATCTACCAATGAACAAAAATTGAGCATACCGAATAAGATCTAATCAATAAAATCGCTAGAAAAGGTACCTTTCAAAGGATAGCCTGACTAATATGTGTAATATGTCACGGCAGCGATTTTATCGAGACGTTCATCTGATTTGTTTCTTTACAATTCCTAATGAAATTAAGGAACCGGTGTTTTACATTTAACAATAATGTTGTTTGACATTCAGTCTATGTTTATGAAATGTATACTCGGGAGATTTTAAAAATTGTCAACCCCTTAGAAAAAGAGGACGGTATAACATTAAAATTACCCAACCTTGATGGCATTTTTGCTGTCAAATAATTCGAAAAGTACCAAGATCCATGCATCTGTGATGGTTGCAGAAGGAGGTAACAAAAATATAACAACTTTTGATCGTGAAATATTTTTCCAAATCACCACTTTTAACTTCGCTTGAACTGCTAAAAATTGTCTTGGATCCGTTAAGTTTTACTTTGGATCAGAATTTTTCTTTGGCAATCATGACATTATACCGATTGTTTTGTTACATTCAAAAATATTTTGGTTACTTTGCGACATTAGGTGACTAGAACTACTCCGGCTGACGATTCGATCACAAAAGTGGCCAACCAAATCCAACCACCCACCACAAAACAATCTGAAACAATGTGCTAGAACTTTAAATTATCGCTATCATAACTAAGAATTGTATTTTCTTGAAATTACATAGCAAGGTCAAGATCATTTTTTAAATTTCAGGAAACCTACATTTTTGGATTTTGCTTCATTAGTGATAACATTTTTCCCTTTAAAACTTTAAATACCATATTCCGATATAACGTCCCACTCCCGCAGCGATTTCAAGGTTTTTGGAAAATATTACCTCTATAATCTGCATACTTTGCTAATACAGCCGTAGTCCTCATCAAGGAGGGAAGGCATTGGCTCGGAGGCAAATCCGTGCCCTGGATCTAATAGACTAGTTCGAATGATACCTATCCAAACACAACATAGGTTAAGATAGGAAGTTTAACGGAGGTAATTTAAAAGAAGATATTTAACGTTAGGTACTCCAGATTTTGTGATGATTGTTGTTTTAGGTGGTCACTAAAAACAAAACCAACGACGAGTTGACAAAAAATTTAATTTTAATTAGATGTTTTTACCAATATTTACCTGTTTGACCAATATAGGTCAACATAGGAAAATATTAATAAAATGTTTCTACATCACCTAAGTTGGTCGAAAATTCAGCAATTTTTTTCTAATACTTATTACAGTTAAGAAATGTTTAATAAGCGTAAACCATAGTGCCGCTGCCGATTGATGTTTCTTTGAGGCATTAGATCATCGAGTTCACTAGGCCTGTTTAAATTAAGAAAAATACTTATGGTAGTTCTGCTAGAATGGTGTCGAACGGTTCGAAACAAATATAAAATTGACTGTTCCCAATTTAATATCAGGTTCAAATGTCAGAATTTAAACAATATGATAAGCTAAATTTTGCGTGATTGCAATACGTTCACTTTACAGTATCAATGGAAAGCAAAAATTAATTTATCAATTTAAGAATATAAATTGTAAAGAATATTTAAATAAATTTGTGTTTAATTCCGGATAAATTTTATGACTCCCACACGGCATACTTCTTCTGTACTATTTCAATTAAAACTAATTACTCCCAACTCTACTAATATTTGTCTTGTATTTTTTTTTCTAGTTCCATTGTCTCTACACAATACAAACTACCAAAGTACAAAAAAAAAATTGAATTTAGAAGTTTACCATACTATGTATGGTATATCTACTACGACTACGAGCAGACATGTGGACAACATTTTTTTTTATTTACTTTATAATTATAATAACTATTTAGTTTTTTTTTTTTTACAATATGATGTATCATAAATATTAGTTTTACATATTTTGTTTTGTTATTTAATATAATTAGAAATAGGGATAGAGATTAAATAATTACTGATTAAATAAAGTAAAAACTATTTAAGTTTCACTTATAGACATTGTAGAATTTTTATCAAATAGAAAGTTCTATTATTAAATTATTTAATTTTTTTTTTTACTTAATTAAATTTTCAAATATATTCTAAAAGTATATTATAGGTTATATAAAACAGATTTTTAATTAATATACATAGATATACGTTCTATTTTTTGCTTAGGTTTTAGATTATTGAATTATTTAAAAAAAAAAACTGTATGCAATTTAGTCTACTGTATAAAAGGGATTGTTTTGATTAGAAAAAATAATTAAAATAGGGTTTCCATCCATATACGTATCTACTTAATTTACCAATGTCCCTTTTGCCTAACAAAATCTTGAGTTTAGTAATTTAATTCAAAATTAATAATATTTGAACTGCATAAATTAGTAATAGTTTGCCTATTATTTCAGAGGGTCCACATAGTAGGGGCATGCTTGCGTCTCTTAAACTCCTAATTGTTATGATATTATATTTTGACCATGGATTTGATCTGCACTTTGACCTCAGAACAAAATCTTCAATTTATCGAGAAAGAGAAAAGGAATTTCTGAAGCACTTTACCAAAGATAAAAAAACTTCATTGGTGTATTAAACAAAGTACCAGGGAACCGAGTTTCGCTAGGTGAAAAGAAAGTCAGTTTTTTTAATCTCTTTCGCAAAATAACTTTAATTTCATTTTATTTTATTCGGCTGAGACATAAAAATCAATGTTGCCGAGGTAACCTCGTCGCTGTCACTATCAAGACTTATAAAAGTTTCATCAGGAGCGTTCAATGTTTCTTTCCACACAACATTATACGTGCGACGTTCATTTTCAGGTGGTAACAGAACTTTCAAGCTATTTTGTCGTTTAACACGGGAAAATGCTATGTATAACATACCGTGATCAAAGACAGGTGTACGAAGGTCGACGCCAACAAATTCGAACGTTTGCCCTGGAGATTTAAATTGATGTCTTTGTATTGTATATCCAAGTTGACCTTTACTGGAGTCGAGCGTAACTCGAGGAATGTGTATTTCTTGTCCAGCTTTTTCCCCAGTAATTATTTTTGCCTTAACTACGTTGTTACATAATTCGGTAACAATCAGGCGTGTACCATTGCACATACCCTCCGAAATATCTAAATTACGCATTAGCGTAATTATCGTATTTTTCTTTAGTTTTAATTCATGGGGTGGCAAATCAGCAATTTCAATCGAATTAAGACATTCTGGCGTGAATTCAATACCTCCTTCCTGTCTATCCTTCACAGAATCATGACTTTTATACGATTTGTATTCTCCTGGGAGACGATCGACGATCTCAGCATTAATATTACTGACTTCTTTGTTCAGTGGTGTGAGAATAACATGTTCCTTCATTCCATCGTAATTTTGATTCGAGGCAATTTCTAAATACTTCATTGAAATCGATTTCATTGAAGTCATTTTTTGGAAGATTTCCATTTCCTAGTTTCAGGATATACTTTGCGAATGTTTCCTGTTCAGGATCGACAAGCATATTTTTTTTAACGAAAAATTTTTGAAATGCTTCCAGAGATGACTTTATTGGTCGACAAATCGAGTGTTTCACTACGGTTGCTTCGGAGTTGAACAGGTAAGCACTGACGGAAATCACCTCCAGAGACTAAAATTTTCCCTCCAAATGGCAAGTTTGGATTTGTAATAGACCGCAACAACTGATCCATATTTTGTAACCCATACTTTGGTAACATCGGTGCCTCATCCATAAGGAAAACATCAACTTGAGCGAGTTCTGTAGCTTTGACTGAACCAGGTTTAATGCTGGAAATTGAATCTGACGAAAGCGGAACTTTCAGACCAAATGTCTTGTGTGATGTTGGTTCAGCAGGCAATAGAGTTGATGCGATTCCAGTAAATACCACACATTTTAGTTTGCGATTTTGGCCACCGCCTTGTCCATCTATGAAAAAACATTTTGTTTCAACATAGTTAGAGTCATTGGCTGCACGTAAAATACTGTCCACAATTTCAATCTGTTTTCCTTGCAGAAGCCGATATATGCGTTCTCCAGTAGCAGCTGACTCATCAGAATTTAGAACGTCCATGTTTTGGTCATTTTCGTAATTATCAATGTCGTCCATACCAACCATATCGTTCCACCTAGAAACGAAAATTTCGACCTTCTGTTGCTATCGTATTTAACTTGAATGTAGTAATACGATTATTTATTATTATTTACTGGAGGGCCATGTGGGCGATAAGCCACCTCGCACCGCGACCTAAAAGATCTATTGTGCTGGACCCTACTTAATTATCCGTCCAGTCAATATTCAGGCTCTTAATGAATCTGACAATACTACTGGCCGGTACAAGATACATACTATCCGGGCTCATTGTTCTCCCTCCTTGATGTTGCAGTCTTTGCTGGAAAATGGCTGGGCAATGGCACAGAACATGTTCCGCTGATTCCGCTTCCAGACCGCAGAAGCGGCATCCATCTGTCGTACTTAGGCCCATCTTCTTAAGGTGATACCTTAAGGGGACATGACCTGTGAGGAAGCCAGTAAGCAGCCTCAACTCAGGTTTCCTAAGTTCAAAACACTCCTTAACCCTGACAGACGAAGGTGATATAAATTTCTTCGCCTGCCGTAAACCTGGAATTCTGCGCCAGTAGGAGGACTTTTGAACATCCTCCCAGCGTTTTACCGCTGCTCTAAGGTGTCCCTTAGTGACACCGCAGAAGGGTTCTGGTCCAAAAAATGGAGAGGCAGAACCCTCACGGGCGAGGCCATCAGCTGCCTCGTTTCCTTCGATTCCAGTAAGACCTGGCACCCACATAAGTGTTACCTTATTTGAGCCTGCCAGATGTTTAATAACCTTCAGACAATCCCATACCAGCCTTGACTCAACGGTACAAGACCTAAGAGCTTTTAAGGCTGATTGGCTGTCTGATACAATATAAATCTTTGAGTCGTTTAGGCCTTTTGCTATGCCTTTCCTAGCGCAAAGTTCTATAGCATGTACTTCTGCTTGAAAAACGGTAGCATTGGTACCCAAGGACTTCGAGAGGGTAGTGCCACTCCCGTGTATTCCTATCCCCGCCCCATCTTCCGTTTTTGATCCATCTGTAAACCATACCATGGACCCTAGCTCAAATGATGGTCCACCTGCCCTCCACACATCCCGGTCAGGTAACCTAACACAGAATGGTTTGTGGAAGTCCAGTTTAGCTGGCATACAGTCGGAAGGCATTCCTATGGTAGGGTCTGTCTGAAATTCCTTAAGGATTTCCATATGACCCACCATATTGCCTGGCTTGATATTTCCTTCCGGCTGCATTTTCAGGGCCATACTTGCAGCGTCCTTTTTAATATGCAGGTGTAACGGTGTCAGTCCTAGAAGTGTCTCCACCCCCGCGATTGGACATGACTTCATTGAGCCCTTAACACCGATGCAGGCTACACGCTGAACCTTATTCAATAAGGTTTGCGTTGTCTTCTGCTCAGTTTTAGGCCACCATACAACCGATGCGTAGGTGACCATAGGCCTAATGATTGTAACAAATGACCAGTAGATCATTTTTGGTTGTAGTCCCCAAGTACGCCCATAGAGTCTTTGACAGGCCCAGAGAGCCTTGATGGCTCTATTTTGAACTTTCAACAAATGTTGGTTCCAGTTCAGTCTTTGATCTAGGATAACCCCTAGATATTTAACCTCGCTGGAAAAAGGAACAGTAGTACCGTTTAACGAGGGAGCTGTAAGGGCAAGCTTTGTCCTCCTCGTAAAAGGAACAACGACAGTTTTGCTAAGATTGACACTGAGTCCTTCCTGGTAACACCACTGCCATATTATATTGAGTGCATTTTGCATGCGATCAGAAATGACCTCATCAAACTTGCCTCTGATTATGATAGCCACATCATCCGCATAGCCCTGGACATCAAACCCATGGTTACTCAGAAGGACCTGTAGTCTGTCAATAACCAATGACCACAAAAGAGGAGATAATACGCCTCCTTGGGGACAGCCCTTTACGGCCTTGATGGTTACTGATTCGCCACCTAGTCTGGCAGTAATCTCACGATGTTCCAGCATGGAACGGATCCACCTAATTGTGGAAAGTGGAACCCTTTTTCCCATTGCTGCCCTCTCTATAGATACATAGGAGGTATTGTCAAACGCCCCCTCAATGTCCACAAGGGCACAAAGGGCAATTTCTTTATATGTCACTGCTTTTTCAATCCTCGTGACTAGCCCGCTAAGGGCCATAACCGTGGATTTACCAGTTTGATACGCAAACTGGTCCCGATGCAGCGGATTCTTTCCAAGGACCTCACTTCTTATTTGATAGTCCAGGATTTTTTCCATCGTCTTCAAAAGAAACGATGTGAGGCTAATTGGCCGATATGCCCTGGCCTGGGTGTCTGGGCGACCCCCGCCCTTTGGTATAAAGACCACATTTACTTTCCTCCACAGTTTCGGAATATAGTTAAAAGCTCGGAATATAGTTAATACGATAAGCACGTTTGATTTCAGCATCCTCAGATGTATTATTTCGTCGTGCTTGCAGAATAAAATCTTCAGCCAACTGATTTTTGAATATGATTTTTAATATGTTCCGAAGATTGTAAGAGAATTCAATCCAGTTTCGAACTAATGAGCTTATGATTATGAAAAAATCAATCTTCTCATCAGGCCACGGCGACTGGACTGATTATACCACAATTTACATTCTATATATACAGAATGTGCTGTGCGTTAAGTACTAGCGAATCATAACTAATACAGATGAACTCTTTTACAATTTTTCTTCTTCACGATATTCACATAGCTCTGTGTGTAAGCTAATTTTACTTTTTATTAATTTTTTGTTGAATGTTAATTAATTCATGTAATTTCCAATATGCTACCGGTGATTAGACCATTTTAATTGTGTTTTTATTAACGACGAACAATAGCCATTGCATCTTCGAAATGTTCCGTATAGTAACGCGTTGATCCGGTGAATGATGATGGTCGTATTATTTTTTCACCAACAACTGCATTCTGTTTCGCAGCTAAGTCGTTGATAGTTCCGGTATCACCTGCGTACTGATCGGCTAAAATAGTTTTGTGATTGAATTTGATCCATTGGATGCGATCACGTTCAACTGGAATGAAAGTATCGACGAGATATTGTTGAAAAAGTCGTCCAACAAAATGTAAAGCGTTGAAAACTGTTTGACGCAAGTCGGGTGTTAAATTAGTTTGCAAAGAAAGGATTTTGGCGTATTCAGGTCGAAAAGCTCTACGATATTGCGCTAGTTCAAGTCGTGTTAGATGTGGACGACTTGCATAATGTATTCGAAGTGGCATACCCACGGTATATCCTGACGTTCCGACTGGATAAAACAATGGGTAGGTAAAGGGCTTCACACGATGGTCGATATTTTTAAAAATGACAACATCTTTACCACGTTGTTTTACAACCATTTCATTTGACGGGAAACTTTGATCGGCGTTAAGCGTAAGAACAACGCATACATGCAGGAGGGTTGAACTGTCTATAATCCACACCATCTGGCACTGTAAAAATGAGCTGCACATTTGGAGGTTGTAGTCCCAGTGCAGCAGCACGTTGATTTATATCATCCTCCACTTCTCGCATCCTCATATAACTTTGGGCGTAAATATTTTGTTCACGCAATATTTCCTCCAACAAATCCATTAATTCACGACTGATTCCATAATTTAGATGATGTGCAAGGCGTTCGTCAACAGCATCATCGGAGTCTAAAAAGTACATTTGGCCATATGAAGGTGGTTCGAAATCAGGTTTGTGTCGGATGTGCCGCCATATTCATTTTGTGATAAACTTGTCCAGCTGCTTGGAAGTTAAAAATGTTACGACTATTGATGGTTCGATCATCGCTTACGTTGAATGAAGCTAAAGCGAAACATGAGTTTAAGTTTCGGATTCGTTTGTGGAACTCATTAGCGAGAGGGTGACGTCGTAAAAAAAGACAAACCAATTCATTTTGGTGATTTTTGATTGAATCACCTTTATTTGCTACTCTTTCTTCGGGGGAAATGGAGGGCTCCGCAGTTAATACATACAACGTTGAAGGGTCCCAATGATTTGTAATTAACGCTGGCGTAGTTTACGGCATCTTTGTAGGTTCATACTGGATTCTGTGCCATAGCGCGTTGCCGTCGAACATTGCGACGGCGTTGTTCTTCTAATCGCAGATTTCGTTGTGCATCATTTTCGTTTGCGATTCGTTGTGATGCTCGTTGCCGTATGTCTTCTAATCGCTGATTTCGTTGTGCATCATTTTCGTTTGCGATTCGCTGTGAAGGTCGGTTTCGGTCTTGTTCCAAGCGGACATTTTTTCCATGCCTTTTGCTTTAGCTGTTCGGATTGGTCTTGCCGCGTTGGATGGTCCAGGTTGTTGGACAAAAATTTCTTCGATTCGATTTTGTACATTGAGATTGAATTCGATATCATTCGTAACATTTGATTGAACAATTGGGAATTTGAGAGAAAAAATTTACAGATATACAATTATTGTTTGTTTAATAAGATAGATAGATATGCGAGCACTGATGAATGATTTAAAACCTAATATTTACAAACTTAACGAGTGGAGACTATTCATTGACTCCTCAAAACTCAGCCTAAAAGTGATACTACTGCACAATGGAAATAAATATGCCACTGTCGCAATAGTCCACTCAATCTCTATGGGAGAAAATTATATGGATCTAGGATATATTTAGCAAAAAATCAAGTACTTGGAGCACAATTGGCAAATTTGTGAGGATTTAAAAATTATAACAAAACTGCTAGGGCAGCAGGCTGATTTTGTGAAGTACCCTTGTTTTAAATGTAAGAAGAGAAAACCAGTACTGTCTTCAGCCAATCCCTCAAAAATTCTCTTACCTCTACTACACATAAAACTTGGGCTGATGAAGCAATATGTGAAGGCATTAAATAAAAATGTCAATGTTTCCAATACATAGCACAACAATTTCCAAAACTGACAGAGGCTAAAATTAAAGAAGGTATTTTAACGAACGTCTTATGAACTTAACGCTCAATTTTTTGGATTCCCATCTTGATTAATTTCCTGACAATTTGGGCGACTATAGTGAAAAGCAAGGGGACCGCTTCCACTAGGATGTAAGAAATCCACTTCATAGGTCATTCGAGGACAAGAGAGTACGATATAAGCGCAAGAAATGATATCAATAAAACTTTACTTGAACGCTCGTGATAGGTCAACAAACAAAAAGTTGATGAAAAGCAACAAACTGTAACTCAATATTGAGCAGACAAACTCAAACTGCAGCAAGGTCAGCGGAACTAGTTTCAGCTAAACTTTCTTAGTTAAATTTCACTTTCTTATTGTGCCAGTAACTTTGTTTCAGTCACACAAGCCGCAAATTTGTCTTATTTATCTTCTATTTGTAACTT
This sequence comes from Tipula vernalis, assembly GCA_958295665.1. Taxonomy (NCBI): domain Eukaryota; kingdom Metazoa; phylum Arthropoda; class Insecta; order Diptera; family Tipulidae; genus Tipula; species Tipula vernalis. Next base: position 30,041,973 of record OY282560.1, read on the forward strand.
ATACTCTCTGAATTTCAGTTTGCTTGTCATAGTTCAAGTGTGAGTTTGCGTCTCGGTTTGTGTAATACTTGGATTGTCTGAGTTTCAGTGTAAGTTGTGCGTCTGGGTTTTAGCATGAGTTTCTTTGTCTGACTTTCTAACAATGGTTTAGTCAAAAGCCATTAGTAACCAAAATAGAAAGGTAAATTACTTTGGAATTTTTTTGGCCATTTTGACCTAAAGTTGGGCTTTTTTTGGGTTACTGAAGTGTCACAAGTTTTTTGCGGTTAAAAATACTCCGAAAACGATATATCTGGAGTAAACGGTACAAAAAAGTAGACTTTGGTATTTTCTTGGGCAATTTTGACCCAAAATTCGAGTTTTGTGGAAAACTGGTAGCATCAAAATACATAAGAATTGACATGTCAGACCTCGGGTTCAGAATTTTTTTTTTTTGTGTGCCTGAGTAATTGATTTACTGTGCAGATTGCGAAATAGATGGCCAATCACGAAGTTATTCCGTTGAAGCTTGGAGATGATCCGAAGTTACTTCGGTCTAAAAAGACCAAAGTATTGAAATCCTGTCAAAAATGATCAAACATTTGGTTGGTCCAAAACCACTTTTCTCGACGTTTTGAAAGTCTCTGAGTCTAAAAAAGCACCCAAACAAAATGTCCGTCCGTCTGTCTGGATGTCTGTTCCCATGGTATCTCGAGAACGGCCTGTTCGATTTAGAATTTTTTTGCCAATCTTTTTCTATCGTCAAAAGCTTCTCAACTCAAGGTTGAGTTGGAGTTGAGTTGGGGTTGGGTTAAGAAATAGTGAGCAGTTGACCAATTTTTTATATATGCTGGTTTGAGGATTGAGTTGAAAGAGGGCTTGCGGTTGGGTTGAGTTGGGGGCCGCTTGCGGGTTGAATTGGGGTTGAGATGATTTTGGACTAGTGTTTATGATATGTGTATGATATTTAGGTTAGGTTCGGTTTGGGTGGCGGTCCACTAAGACCAGGCATAGACACAAAAATGGTCTGTAGCCATACCACAGTAATTATTTCCTCCAACTCATTGGAACCATTTTGAGCTGTTAACAAAGCACTGGATACTCCTGACGTCCATCCTACAGAGGTCCGTCAGGTCTTTGAAGAGGGGTGCCCCTAGAAACTTTAGTCTGTTTCGTGCCAGACGAGGGCAGGTGCAAAGAAGATGGAGTACTGTCTCTTCCTCCTCTTCGTCCTCGCAACTACGACAGTAGTCATGTGAGAAGACACCAAATCTACTCGCATGCCTCCCTATGAGACAGTGCCCCGTAATCACTCCAACAACCACACTGATCTGACTTCACTGAAGTGAGATCAGCTGTTTGGACCTCGCCAAGTCCAATTTTGGCCAGACCTACCGAGTTATTACGCAAGAAGTGATACTTGAGCATCTGTCATTCGTCAGCTTGCTAGCTTCTTCCTGAAGCAGCAGTTTGCATACCGCAAGAGGCATTTCAATATCCTATCTGCTTTCTGAGAAGTGGTCCATTGTACCACGTTTTGAACCATCAGTGAAGAAGTTTATAACTCCTGGTTCCAAAACTTCACCCATCATCCAGTCCTCCCTGGATGAGATCCTAGTCCGGAACTTTGTGTCAAAAGATAGTGACGGGACAGTATAGTCGGTGGTGGTCTTGGGAATTTGTTTGTTGCACAAAATAATGAGTGCCCTGTATTGTTGCAGGTCCACATTAAGATGGATTTCACCCGTATGACAGTACAAGCTGCCAACTGTTTCACCAAGATATCTAGAGGAGTCAAAATAGTAGAGTCTCTAGTGCCTGAGTGGATGTGCTCCTCAGTGCACCACTGATCCACAGAGAGATTGTTCTCTGAACTTTTGTCAACAGCTTTTGGTTGACAGTTTTGTCCAGAGCAGGCCACCAGACTATTACCCCATACAAGAGTATGGGTCTGATTACTGCGGTATAAAGCCAATGTACGATGCGGGACTCCAGTCCTCATCCTTTCCCAATGGCATTTTTGCAAGAGTATAGCGCTACCGAAGCTTTCTTTACCCTTTCCAGAATATTGGGTTTCCAATATAATTTGCTATCCAAAACGAGGCCCAGAAACTTCGCTTCAACTGTAAAAGTCAGAGGTGGGGAAGTTTATATTTCCTAGAGAAGAGAACCAATTCGGTTTTGAGTGGGTTCACATTCAACCCACAGCCATAATGAAAGAGTGCCCAGGGCATTTTGCACAAGCTCACTAAGGGTGCCGGGATATTCACCACGGACACCAACAGCAACATCATCCGCGTAGGCAACCACCTGAAGCCACCGTCCTCCAGTCTCAGCAACAGGTCATTTATGACCAAGTTCCAAAGTAGGAGTGATAATACACCACCCTGCGGTGTACCTCTGCTTGCAAATCTTCTGACGGAGGATTCCCCAAAACTGGCATTTATGATCCTCCCTCTTAGCATCTGATCTATCCAGTCCTTGAGTGATTCATCCACTCCCAGATCTGAAAGTGCCCGAGTTATAGCCCCTGGAACCACATTGTTAAAGGCCCCCTCAATATCCAAGAAGATTACCATTGCGTAGTCTCTATATTCGAAATATTTTTCAATGAAAAATACAAGAGAATGAAGAGCAGTCTCTACAGATCTCGCCTTACAGTAGGCATGTTGAGATTTGGACAGCTTTTCCGACACAATCGTGCCTCTAATATGAGCTTCTATTTATCTTTCCAGTGTTTTAAAAAGGAAGGAAGACAAGCTAATCGGTCTAAGGTCTTTGGGATTGCAGTGTGAGCGTTTTCCCGCCTTAGGTATGAAAACAACCTTCACTTCTGTCCATTTACTAGGAATGTGACATAGTTCTAGGCTGCCTTTGAAAATGACCTCTAGCCAGGAAATTGTTAGATCCGTAGTTTGTTGAATATCTATGATATTTAAACAAATCCACACACGATGACCGATTTGAACCAAACCTTACACAAATATTATTTAAGACTTGAAAAACGTCATTGTTAATATCTCAAACCTCAAATTGAACCTTTTACATTTCAAATTAAACCTTTAGCAAATTAAATAACGGCCAATTAGGATAGAACTTATCTATTTCTTAACTGATTTTGAAATTCTGGAATATGGGCACGTATAATAGAACTTGCATATTTCACAACCGATTATTATGAAATTTCACAAGTATGTTGGAAATTGGATTCTAAAATGATTTTTGGATAAAGTTCTGAAATATGGCCAAGTATGATGGAATTTGCCTATTTCTCAACCGATTATTGTGAAATTTGACATATGCGTTGGAAATGCGATTCTACTCCTCCATTCTATGGAACTTGCCAATTTTTCAATCAATTATGATGAAATTAGGCTTGCACATTGGAAATGGGATTCTAAAATGATTTTTGGATGAAGTTCTGGAATATGGAAAAGTTTGAGGGAACTTGTCTATTTATCAAACAATTATGATGAAATTAGGCTTGTGCATTAGAAATGGGATTCTAAAATGATTTTTGGATGAAGTTCTGGAATATGGGCAATATGAGGGAACTTGCCTATTTCTCAATAGATTATGGTGAGATTTTACATATGCGTTGGAAATGGTATTCTGCTCTTCCATTCTATGGAACTTGCCAATTTTTCAATCAATTATGATGAAATTCGGTTTGCACATTGGAAATGGGATTCTAAAATGAGTTCGAGGGAAATTGCATATTTCTCAAACAATTATGATGAAATTCGGCAAGTGCATTAGAAATGGGATTCTAAAATGATTTTTGGATGAAGTTCTGGAATATGGCCAATATGAGGGAACTTGCCTATTTCTCAACCGATTCTACTCTTCCATTCTATGGAACTTGCCAATTTTAAAATCATTTATCATGAAATTTGGCTTGTGCATTAGAAATGGGATTTTAAAATGATTTTTGGATAAAGTTCTGGAAAATGACCAATTACGATGAACTTGCCTATTTCTCAACCGATTATGATGAAATTTGATGTGCGCTGGAAATGGGATTCTAAAATGATATTTGAATGAAGTTCTGGAATATGGCCAAGTATAATGGAACTTGCCTATTTATCAAACAATTATGACGAAATTCGGCTTGTGGATTAGAAATGGGATTCTAAAATGATTTTTGGATGATGTTCTGAAATATGGCCAATATGAGGGACTTGCCTATTTCTCAACCGTTTATGGTGAAATTTGACATATTCGTTGGAAATGGGATTCTACTCTTCCATTCTATGGAACTTGCCAATTTTAAAATCATTTATCATGAAATTCGGCTTGCACATTAGAAATGGGATTCTAAAATGATATTTGGATACAGTTCTGGAATATGGCCAAGTATGATGGAACTTGCCTATTTCTCAATCGATTATTATGGATTTTGACATGTGCGTTCGAAATGGGATTCCAAAATGATTTTTAGAGGATTTTCTGGAATATGGCCAAGTATAATGGAACTTGCCTATTTCTCAACCAATTATGAAGAAATTCTTCTTGTGCATTTAAAATGGGATACTAAAATGATTTTTGGGTGAAGTTCTGAAATATCGCCAAATATGATGGAACTGGCCTATTTCTTAACCAACTATTATGCAATTCGGCTTGTTTGCATTGACCTCTAACTTAACCTCCAACTCAACCCCAAACTCAATACCCAAAAACAACCAAACTCAATATTCAATCCAGCATATGTATATAAAAAATTGGTAAATATTTCTATAACTAGGTAATGTTAAAGGTGACAGTGATAGTGATGGTGACGGTGATGGTGATGGTGCTTGTGATGATGATGGTGATGGTGATAAAACGATTATTAACCATGTGGTATTATACTCTTCGTATTTTTTGTTGAATCATATTTCATACTTCACAATAATTTTTCATAATTTCATAGTGAACTTGAGCCATATTTCACACTTCATTCAATCCAGCATATGTATATAAAAAATTGGTAAATATTCAATCCAGCATATGTATATAAAAAATTGGTAAATATTTCTATAACCAGGTAATGTTAAAGGTGACAGTGATAGTGATGGTGACGGTGATGGTGATGGTGATGATGACGGCGGTGGTGATGGTGCTTGTGATGATGATGGTGATGGTGATAAAACGATTATTAACCATGTGGTATTATACTCTTCGTATTTTTTGTTGAATCATATTTCATACTTCACAATAATTTTTCATAATTTCATAATGAACTTGAGCCATATTTCACACTTCATAATAATTTTTGGGGATTAACCCTGTGGTATCCATAAGATGGAGAAGTGAGTTGGATATGGAGGTTAGATTGTAAAGGGATTAAGGGGTTCAGTTTGAGATTGGGTTAGATGCAGTAAGGGATTAAGGGGTTCAGTTAGGGATTGATTGATTCGGGAGTTAGTTTGATTTGACTTGATATAATCTCACGAACGCATGTATTGGAGACAATATGTAATTTTGTTTTCCGTGATGGGATGCCCTACTAAATATTTGTAATAAACGACCTGCTTTACAAGGGCAATTAATTTCTTTATCATTACTATATAGAGCTAAAGACCGGTTGTTAGTAAACTGGTTACCTTAATTTTAGCGATTGACAGTTATTTTCTTCCCTTAGGACGGTCTGTCAAAATGAATTTTTTTTGTTTTTTTAATTATTCTGTGGAACCAACTTAATAAATTCACATATTTTTTTGACATCAAATCCTTTTCTGCTAAAATATATTTGTTTTATGCAAAAATGGTTTTTTGTATAGTTGGGTGTTGTATACATACTGTATGCTTTTTATTTCGTACAAATGTACATATTTTAATAATTTGTTCTGTGCGATGAGAAATGGATTTTTTTTTTGTTGTTTACTTTACTCGTATGGTTTATTTATTTAATTTTTTTTTGGTGGCGATGGAAGTGTACAAACATATATCCATTTATATATGTTTAAATAAAACAACAACAGAGCAAACAGGAAAGAGCAAAGAGGTGTACATACATTTATATGTGTTTTTTGTGCGCTGCTAAGATTCCAACCCTGGCGGGCATATTTTTCGACTCATATATTATTAATATTTTTATATTATATTTTTATAAATTTAATATTTATTTATTTATTATGTACACTTAGAATTAATATTTTTTTGTTATTGTAAGCTCTAATTGTGTGTTTGAATCGTGTGTGTGAATTATAAATAAACTTACAACACAAAAAGTTATTATTATTATTTTAGTGTGGTGCTACATATACACCGTCGACCAAAGTATATTCAACATATATAATTATTATCGATATCAAATTATAATTTTTGTGTTTTTTTTGTCTAGTCTAGAGAAAGATACATTCTTAAAAATTTCCCTTCACTTCAACTTTTTTTTAAAACTTCCATCATACTCTCGTATATTTTTATAATACACCAACGAAACACAATACAGCAATGAATTACATCAGACAAAAAAATTAATTTATATATAAAATATAAAAATATATAATTGTATCTATATACAAAAAAAAAAAAAATTAAAATAAATGTTGTGTTATTAACTAAAAAAAAAATAACGATTTATTTGATTACATAAAAAAAAAAAATTATAATTTAAAATTATGTTTTTTGTTCAAAATAAAATAAAAAATAAAAAACACCGAAAAAAAAATCCAGCACATGGAATTAGAGTTGTCTGACATCAGACTTGAGAATAACAACGAATACAAAACACAAAATATAGTTTTATTATTTTTTATTATTATTATAACTCATTTAATAAATTGTATATAAGTATTAATATTTTTTTTTTGTGTAAATTATAATTTAAAAAAAAATAAAAAAACAAAATAAAAAAGAAGAAAATCAGAGACGCAAACTATTTTTGGAAGAGAAATTTGATATAGAGATACAGAAACAGGAAGTTGATTAGTACGCGTATTAAGAAGCTACTCGTTAACGTTTTTTTTTTAATGTAAATAACCATTAAAACATAATGGGCTCGTAAAAACTCAATTCTCAATAATTAAGAATTCAAAGTTGTCACCTGTTATTCCCTATTCCTTTCTCAAGATATTATTAGTGAAGAGTTTGCCAAATTCAACATTTTCCAGACATTACAGAAATTTATCACACTACACTGCTAAAACAAATTCTTATAGGAAATTTGAGTAGTATATAGAAAAGAATCAAGCTTTAAATAAATTAAAGCAAATCAAAAAAACATTACAAATTCTTGTTCGTTCAATATTAAAGTAATTTTAACTGATTTACTTTTACATTGTTCATAAAAAAACGGTATATGGCTTTTTAAAATTAAAGTGTGATTTCAAAGATTGTAGAACTTTAAAAGTTTAGAAGCAAACCGGTGTCTACTCCTTTTTTCGAAAAAATGAAGATATTGATTGGGTTTTGTTCAATGGGGTAAAATCTACAATCTAAACTAACTTTGTTGTGCTAAAATGATTATATCATGTGCCCTATTCTCTTAGTCGTGTCACTTGTCACTTGTATCGACAATCAAATTTTGATATTCTCTTAGTCGATCGATGCGACAATTGTCGTTTGAAGTGACAGATATAGTTTTATGTCGCATTCTCTTATATTATCACTTCGATCGACAAAGACAGTGTTTGTCGAACTTTGTCATCCCAAGGAACCCTTTTTCTAAATAATATTATCAGCGGAAAGCTCCTATGTTAAAAACTTTAGACACAGTTGAAAAATAACCTTTAATTTTTAATGCAAGCCTTGCATTACGACTTTGTAATGCAAGTTATTATTAAATTGTAAAGTATGATTGCGTCAAAATGAATTTTAATGCAATTATGAGGATCTAAAGCAGTATTTGCATTAAAAAGTATGTTTAATACAACTATTAAACATTTTAAAGTAACCTGCTCAAATTGAAAAATTATACCAACATAAAATTCGCTAAAACAAGCAGACTTAAATGTATATATGAATAATAAGCACGAGTTTTGCATTACTGGTATAAAATTCACTAAATCAAACCGACTACATGACATATACCTAAGCAGCTTAATAAATCTTTAATAATTTAGTTTTCCGGATTTGAAAATATCTTTTATGTTTTAACGTAAGCTTTTCAGTCTTAATTTACAAGTTATTACCTTGGGCGACCATAAAGTGAACTAGGCTAGCCCGCCCATTGAAAGATGAGATGAACATAAAATTTTTTTTTTGGTTTTTTAAGTAAACTGTTCTCTGAAATTTAGACCCTCAATCTCACAAAAAAAAAAAAATCGCTGAAATTGCGGAGCTTTTCACGCAACATGCTTTAAAATTTAATATTTCTAAAATATTTTATTAATGTAGTCTTTGATAAATTTTAATGGAGTTGATTGACGGTTCTTCTACAATTCGCTTTATATTCTAATGGAATGTTGCACTAAAATTGAATCTAATTGCTGTATAACAAATCACAAACTAATTTTTAATGCAAGCTTTGCATCATTTTGTAATACAGCCTTGCACTGGACCTATATGTAAAGCAATTTTTTTCAACTGTGTACAAGATAAAAATTTGCAGTCAAAAAAGTCAAATTCAGTCAAAAAAAAAAACATCATTTTATTCCATATAATGTAGGTATATATGGCCTGGTGAAAAATTATTTTTTACGTTACTTTTCTGTTTTCCATTAAAATGGGGTGAACAAAAATTTTTCGCTAGACCCAAAAAAAATGGTGCAATAGAGCTTGATTAGCCAAGAAAGTTAATGACTTGGGTGAGCTTGTCTATTAGAGCACAATTTATCAATATCTGGATGTATTGGTGTTAGTTGGAGACGCATATCATTTTCTGGATCAAGTCGCTTTCTGTATTTGGCTTTCGTAGCGACGTAGTTAAATGTTTCAAAATATTATTTTTGACGTTCTGGTCGAACGCGGTATGGTCGGTTGTCAAGAAATTTTTTAATAAAACAAAACATTCTGTATTATTTTTGGTGATTCATTCCTCCCAAAGCTTGTGCTTCTATTTTATTGAGTTTACTTTACTACTGACCTTAAAAATTGTAGTATTTGGGCCCTGAAGTAAAAGATTGACTTCGTTTAAGTACAAAAATATATCGGCAAGGTAGGCTAGATTTGGAAGCCAAATAGGCAATTCATATTCATTTTCTGATAAGAAGATTCGAATTTCATCTTGTAATTCGCAGAATTTGGTCAGAACCTTTCCCCTGGATAACCATCTCACTTCTGTATGAAGAAACAATTTTTTATGTAAGCTTCCCAGATCATCGCACAATAGGGTAAATATCCTGGTATTTAGCGGTCTGGATTTGATGAAATTTACAATCTTAACGGCTTCATTGAGAACTTGTTGGAGTGCTTGTGCTATCCGTTTAACAGCAAGAGCAAGACGATGAAGATTGCAATGGCTGTTTTTGATGTCTGGAACTCTTTGCTTTATGTATGCTATTACGCCCTTTGTGACAACAACCATGGCCTTGGATCAATCAATGCGTACATCTTGGTATAAATTCCAAGGAATTGAATAATTTGCAAAATATGCATCAAGTAAATTATATATTTCTTGACCTGTTGTTCGAATTGGCAGAGCTTTGCAAAAAAGCATATCTTCTGTAAAATTGGGTTCGTCTATGTAATCCAGCAACATCTGTTGATTCGTTCAGTTACAAAGTGAATCCATGTTTTTTTCACAGAACCCCTGAAACATCTAGCGGAACCCTAGGGTTCCGCGGAGCCCAGTTTGAAGAACGATGGACTAAGCGAATACCAATTTAAAATTGAAGTGACGCGACAATTATCACGTCGAATGAAGTGACACGACCAAGGGAATAGGGGTATAAGTAGCAAATAAAGCCTATTCCAACAGATTGCGCTAGTTTCTATTATAATATTAATTCTTTATGTATTATTATTTTTTTTTTTCATTAAATAACGGTATTTTACCGTAATACGATGCAATATTATAGTTTACTCAGTCTCGTTTTGTTTTTAGTAGTGATCAGTGCTGTATAATGAATCACTGTTAAGTACTAATTGATTAATTTATTGAGATCCTACACAAAATGAATGTATAAATAATAGAATTATCGAATATTGATTTAGAAAAAATGGAGTCCACTGAATATCCGATCGAAAATCCCATTAAATCGAGGAAAACTCCCATTAACAAATCCAAATGGAAACGTGAAATAGAAAAACAGAAAAGGTAAAGTTGGTTGTTACTTTTTAATTTGTTTCGTGTTTGATTTTTTATTCATTTCAGATATTCTGCTACAAAACTTCCTCGTATGATTAAATACAATCACAAGTGCGGCTTATTTAAATGTGTGAAAGGAAACGATGCACATAATTTTGCACATTCATTTTATGCCAATGAGACAAAAATGAACCAAGACTGTTTTATTTTAAAATACTGTATTATGCAGCCACCAGTCCGATGTGATCGTTCAAAAAAAGATGGAAGCCATCTTCTAAAATCCGAAAATGAAGGGTTGCTGAGTATATCGTTCGACTACCAAAAGAACATGGTGCTGCCTAAAGTTCCGGATCAGGCGGCTTACTATAGTCGGCAACTTAATTTATATAATTTCGGAATGGTAGTAGGCACAAGTCACTCAGAGCTGACAACAAAAAATGTGTTTTTATACCATTGGACAGAAAATGTACACCAAAACAGTACTATGGTCGGCATGCTATTCTATTGGCTAGTGTCACAAGCTCCTAGAAATATTAAGCGTTTGTGGTTGGAAAACAACAAAATGGGTGGATTTTGGACTCCGGACATGTTGTTAATGACAGGCGATTTTTTCATGAATTAAATGAATCTTACAAAAGTACGGTTGAATTGCACTGATCGGCTCTCAGTTTCGCGTCTAGCCGATATGAGTTTTAAAATTGTGTTCAAAAGGTACATTGGTGAAATCATGTATAAAGATGAACAAATTGGTGTAGCGGATAAAATCGGCAATATATACAGATTACGTGATGTGACAAAACTCAATATGGTTCAACAGCACTTGGGCTTAGGGATGCTAAAGCTATTCGGGAAATGGCAGCTGAAGGTTTAGTGGATGGTTTAATGATAGTTGATTGCGGTATCACAGCGACATGTGATACATGCATGATTGGATAACTTACTCGGTTACCTTTTCCGAAACAATCAAACAGCAAATCATTGGCACCATTGGATTTGATTCATACGGATGTATGCGGAAAAATGCAAACAGCGACACCGAGTGGCAAGCAATATATAGTCACATTCATTGATGATTACTCTCGGCTTACTGTTATTCGGTCGTTGCGAAGCAAATCCGAAGTAGAAACAGTACTCAAACAATATGTTGAATTTGTAAAGAACAAATTCGGGCGAAAACTAAAAAAAAAATCGATCTGATCGAGGCGGAGAGTATATTAGTAAGGGTGTTACAGATTTTCTAAAAACAGAAGGCATTGAAATGCAGTTGACGGCGGCGCAAGGTTTCTCGCAGAAATTTGGTGAAAATCTCGATGAGGTTTTTGCACCAGTAGTTCGACAGACAACATTTCGTTTGCTGTTATCTGTAGCAGCGAAAAAAATATGGTAGTACACCATTTAGACGCAAAAACAGCATTTTTGAACGGGAAGCTAACGGAAATCATTTACATGAAACAACCTGCGGGCTTTGTTAAAGGCAAAACAACTAAAGCTTGTTTACTAAAGCAGAGCATTTACGGTTTGAAACAGGCAGCTAAATTATGGAATGATGCGATTGATAGCGTGCTGATTAAAGAAGGAATTAATCAAAGTGAAGTCGAACCATGCCTGTATTCAAAAAATATAGATGGCAGCTGGTGTTATCTGCTCATATATGTTGATAATACGGTACTGGCTTGCGAAAATAATAAACATTTAAAAGTTGTTGAAACGATGTTATTGTCAGAATTTGAAATTCAAAATCTTGGACCAATCAAACATTATTTGAGAATGACTATTTTGAAGGACAGCCACGGAGACTATGAATTAAGTCAGTCAAACTATATTGAAAAAATTGCACTGGACTATGGATTGCACAACGCAAAACTAGTCAAGACACCGATGGAATTAAATTATGGAAAAACAGACAAGCTGTTGAATAATACGAATTATCAAAAGTTGATTGGACGATTATTATATTTGTCCATAAATACAAGACCTGACATCTCAGCGAGCTGGACACACGTTCAAGCACGTTCTAATTTAATAAGCATTTTTATTATTTGTTCTACAATCTTTTATAATCCCAACATCCTCAAAAAATTTATTTTGTATTCAAAAACCATTTATTTATTTTTAATTAGTATCCTTAAAATTTAAAAGTTGCGTTATTTTATTTAAATTTTCATTTGGGTATAAAAGTCGCAATCTCAGTAGCTTGCGTCAGTAAATTCACTCAGTAGGAATATAGTTAAACGAACGATCCGTATGGATTCGGTTTTTTTTAACTAGGCCTATTCCATGTGCCAGCCAAACCTTTGTCATTATTGTTGGCAATGGCCGATATTGGCCCCTGAGAGTTGAGTGCAATTTCAAAGAAAATAATTTTGTAGAACCTTGATTAAACGAACAATTCATATGGATTAGGGTTTTGACGTAGGACTACGCCTTTGTTTTCATTGTATGTGAGGGGTAAACCAAAATTTCAACGTAATGACGCGCCTCACGGAATTGATGTAAATATAAATGTAATGTTTTAAAAACTGTAAAATCAAACAAAGTTAAATAAAAATTTGTGGAATGAAAAAAATTAAAACAACAAATTGTTAATATGTGTCTATTATTTACAAAAACCCCTAACTCCATCTCAAACGATTTTAAGATAAATGTAAAAAACTTAATAAAAGTTAACCATATAAGTATAATTTCCACAAACTTTCTTCTACTGATTATTGGTATTTGTTGTAATAACTGAATTAAACCCTAATTTTAAATTAATTCAATTGGGAAATAGTTACTTTTTAATTTATTGGGAATAACTTTGGGAATTAGAGATTTTTGAAACCAAGGTGGTTTAAAACATGCCACAGTAGCTGTTTTCTGTTTATGACAGCCGAATTTTTTTTTGGGTGCCACAACCTTCACATATTATAGAAGAACGACTGAAACTTTAAAGAATGCAGTAGATAATAGTCGATGGTGTATCGTAGAAGCAATTTCATTTGAACCTTTTTCATGCTCATTTTCGAGCCACAAATAATGGAATACATTTTCTGTATTAAGGCTGGTTCTTGCCGAGCCCCTGTACAACCCCAAAATTGTACAAAAATAGTTGCATTGAATAGTTTGCTGCTTGGTCCAGAACTTTTGGGAGTACCATATTCTTCTGGCAGTCGAACGATATGGTAAGCATTCGATTAACCTCCTCTCTTGCTAAGTGAAAAAAGCTCGATATACAATAGACACGTTGAACATTTATCTGACGACGGTGCTTTAAAACCAAGATTAATATGCAATTCGTTAGGACTCTCCGACATGCACATGCGATACAATTTATTAATCGATAAATCGCCTGGTAGGTACTGACGACAAACATTTCTCGCTCGGCAATAATGTATTTCAAGTACTTTAAATTTTGCTATGAATGATTTAACCGCCAATTTTTTGTCATTGTATTTCATACTGCTGCGATCTCCTCCAAGAGCTTCTACTGGGAGGGTTCGATTTTTAAAAAACCTTTTACACACTCACACAACTCTGTACCTGGTTATATTTAAAATATTATTAAATGCTAATTGGAAAACCCGTACCATCGTTCCGTTTATCTTTCGAACGTAGCATTCTATTGATAATGTTCGAGTTAAGGTTGATCCAACCATTTTTCTAATAGAATAAACTTATACTGTTCAGTCTTATTTCGTGAACCGTTAAAAGATTTGGAAAATTCTATGGCGTCCCTGCCATTTAGAGTAGAACACATAAATCTTGTGCCAGCATGTTTGCCTTGTGGTATTTTTGGCAGCTTCTTCATTGTATATCTATGTATAAATACACAATAAATTTGATTGAAAACACCAAGTTTTATAAAATAATTTAATAAAATGTACTTTTGGTTTTCTCCTGTTCCCGTTTTCAACCACCCTTATCCACAATTCTTTTCCGCAGTTTACAACCGCTCTCACTGATTTCCATTGCGTTTTCTAAATTATCCATATATCTTTCTTCACTTTTAATTTATTGCACAATAAAAAAAACCCTACCGGCGAAAATTTAAATTATTCAATAGAGATGTTGATTTTTGCAAATGAAATACTAGTCGTATTTCCACGAGAATTTTACAACAACAATTGCTTGCGACACGAAATTAATAAATCAAACCAAAAGTTTAAATTATTTAATTTATTCCTAATTTTAGTTATACCACCTGACACCAGATGCCAATTATGTATTTTTGAAATAGTTTTTATAAAGGAATTAGTCGTTTTTGCATGTAACCTCATTTTTAAAGTGTTATTTTAAATGGAAATTCCCCATTTTTATGGAGTTTTTATGATTTTATGATGTTAGTACGTAGAAGAAGTGGCCATCTTTCGTTTGGTATCATTACTTTAATTTTTCCTTTTTTGGAGTGTTAGGCGTTTTTGTAAATAATAGACACAATGTATTTTAATTTCAAGTTTAATTAAATAGTGATGAACTTGATCAAATATGCCGCACGCCATATTGATTTAAAGCCATAAAATAAAAATAAAAAAGTTCAAACAATTTTTATTCTCGTTATATAGAATAGTGCGCACATTTTTTGAATTTATATGCTCTATAACCTACGCGATCCTAGAAAAATGTTTAGTCGCAAAGATCAGACCGAAAAAAGGTTTAGGTTTGCGAGTTATGCCTCAATTCCACTGTGAATCAAAGTTTGTCAGTAAAAATAACTTGAGATAAAAATATAAAATCGGTGGTTGTGTGAACGAGACACACAACGGAGTCAGTCAAGTTTTTACTTACAAAAAATGTGTATCTGTGTTAGTGCACTGAGGTCGAAAATAAAAAAAAGTATCAAATCGAGAACATTTTATGGCAGTCCAACTAATACATGTACATAAATATTGTGTATCGATGAAAAATATTTCTCGCACCCGCTGATTATTTTAATTGTTTGGTATTTTTATGGGAAAGATTTTTTTTAATTTTGTATTTTATGACGGAAATAATTTGAATAAAATAATTCTGATATGAGTATTAATAATAATTAAATTTTTAGATTATTTTGAAACGTAAAAATAATTGAATTAACACTAATACTTCATTTTTCTAATAATTTTTGGTTATTCTAGGTTATGTTTTTGTTTGCTGTCAAAACACTAAGGAAATTTTAAAGTTTGCAATTTTTATGGTAAAGTCTAATGTGTGATCGAAAATATTCGAAAAAATAATTCTGATGTGAGCATTAATAATAATTAATTTTTTAGATTATTTTGAATCGTAAAAATACTTGAATTAACACTAATTCATAATTTTTTTTAAATAATTCTTGGTTATGTTTTGTTTGCTGTCAAGATGTAACCATAAAATTTGCTATAAAAAAACAATAACAAAATACTTTGTCTTTGTCTCTCTGATGGATTATTTTTTTTTTGGTCTTCTTCCAACTTCAAGTCAGCTCAGTCAATTTTTCACAGTGGAATTGGGGCTTTATGGGACTTCAAAGTTTATAAGTGACCAGAAACTAATTTGATTTAATAAGTCATTTGAATCAGAGCCTACTGTACAAATAAGAGCCTCCAGTACCGACTATACACCCATCCCCCGATTTACACGGTAGGTTGGTTCCGCAGAAAACCGTGTAAATGGAAAATCGGGTTTTGTATGGAAAGTCATGTAAATGGCAAAATTAAATTTAAAAAAAAAATAATGTCAATGTCTAAAGCTTAAGGTATTTAAAATTAAGGTACAATAAGGTAGATACAATTTTTTCTTTACTATGAAACTATTTGAGAAAACGATTATTTTCATTTACTTTAGTTTATAAGAATTAAGGAGCTTTTGTTTTGTTTTTATAAGAAAATGTTTGGCTCTTTTTGATTTATTTAAATTACGATTATTGAGCGGAGACTTGTTGTCTTTTTCTTACCATTGGTTTTAGATGTGGACAAATCATGACGTCATTAAATTGAATTTGCTCTTTCTAATACACATTGTTATTGTTGCAGAATGTTTTTTAATTTAATTTCCCTTATTATCTTTTGATTATTGCTGGAAAAACGGGAAATTTGAAAACATTAGGGTTTAACTTTTTATTCATGTTTTATCGTCAATCGAAATCATGTTTTTTCATACAAACTCTATGAAAAGGAATTACTTTTTAGTGTTTCTATGTCCCTTATTTTAAGTTCATTTTTCACATACAGGCTCTGTTTACATCAAGATGGGTTTGTTTGAATCGTCAATATTTAAAAATAAATTATATCTGTAAGCTTTTATTAATAGCAAGACATTCCCATTTCTGTGACGTTGTCATTTCTCTGTACTATTGAAATTTCAACGTTATATTGATCGATACATTATTTGTGAATTGATTTATAAAATCGCGTTTAAAGGTATTATTTTTGAGCAAAAAATTTTCTTGGTATAAGGTTGTATATAAACCTTTATAGCAAATTTGTATGGGACACCTTTAAAATAATTTCATGCAATTAGGATGGAGTAAGTTTAGGAGAAGGGCGTTGGGAGATATATAAAATGAAATGTCGTGTGACAAGGAGGTGGGATTCGGTGACAAGAGATAATTAACGTTTACTCTGATTTCATCACTGAGTGAAGAATCATACCGGTCAATTCTGACGTTGCTCACATAATATTGTGAAACGGCATAAATTTTCAGAAAATAAATTTTTAACATTGTGGATGCTCTCTAAACGAAGTATTTGAATTTTGAAGTATTTTCAACAGTAATACTATTTTTACTACACAAAGCACTGTAAATTAAAATAGTACTGTTTACTATTATCTGAAATAGTTAACAGTAGTATTTTAAGTTTTAGTACTCTGTGAGACATTAACGAAACCTTTTTTTATCGGCAACCAAGCCATTTTTAGGGGTTAAAACCACCCGTTAATTTAACGTCAAAAAATGATTTTTTTTCGATATATCCCGACTTCTACTCCACTTTTTTTGATAAAACAGATTAGTAATTATTCCTTGCATCTTTTTTTGGCAAGGGGTGGTTTTAACCTCTAAACAGGGTTAGGTTACCGATTAAAAAAATGGTTTCGTTGAAGTCTCACAGAGTCTTTTAGAGCAAAAAATCAAAAATGTCAATCTTGAAAAAAAAAAACACTGTTTGTTAAAACCGTCGCCTTTTTAAAAATAATTTAAATTTTGACAAATTTTTGGTTCGGCGACTAGGCAACACAATATACTAAAGAAATTTTTTTGGAATTCTGATTTCAGATGTATCGTTCTCGAGTTATCATGTCCACTGGAAGTGATGCCCAAAAAAAAGCGCTCCTGGAATACAGCTGTAGTTCCGCTATTTTCAAATATTTTTATGTGAAAAAAATTGAATAAGTATCCCAGAACTTGAAAAAATGTCGTCATTTCGCCCGCTACAATTGTCCATAACCCCTTAATTCAATTAAAATAATTAAACACAACACTTAAAATTATTAGAAACTCTATATATTGACAACTTTGAAAAAACGTTGAAGGCGTGTCTAGGACTAGTTTTTCATTTCTTTCATTTGGTGTTTTGACATAACTAGGCTAGAAGCAGCTTTAAGGGTGTTACAAATTTTAAAAAAATATAATAAATTTAGTACAAATAAGTACATGTTAAATTTAGCACTTATAATATTTAGTACACAGATAAAATTATGTTTAAAGTACCCATAATAAATTGCTCACTTAAAAAATAATTTTTACTTTTGTACTAAATATTTTAACTAGTACTAATTTTCTACAAAGCGGTTCTAATAAATTGTTAACCGACTGTATATTAAAAATTTGAAATACTATTTCTACATATTTTGTTTAAATTAAATAAACTGTTGACCCCTAACAATCCAAGAAACATACAAAAAAAATTCAGGTAATTTTTCCGTTTTTTTAGAAATTTATTAGCAAGCAAAATATGGAGTTTGAGCAAAATTTTTTATTTCAAAATAGAAAATAAAAAGAAGGTCGGTAAGTTGCATCGAAAATATAAATTTAATCATAACTTTGGTTGGCAAATCAGCTGTAAATATGTGAAGATTAGATGTTTTTAATTTATCGTTTTAATGAATATTAAACTAATTTCACAATCTATAGTCGTTACTAAAACTCATGTTATAGTAGCAGTTTTCTTATCTATAAACCTCACTATAATAGATTTGTAACAGAGCATTCACAATCAAAAAAAAAATTTACTTTTGACTTACAGGTTTTTATGAATAACATCTCTTAAATAATGAGAATAAAGCTTGTTACTTTAATGTTTGTAGCCACTACTATACAGACTACTAAACTACGACTCCGTAGTAAAGAGACAACGGTTGAAGAAAACAATAAATTTTTTGTACTAAATATTAATGGTGAGGAAATTGGCTAAAAGAGGTTTATGCATCTGATAATTTTTTGTGTACTAAATAAAGTGTATTTATTATAACAAGGCATCTTATAAGAATTATAATATTCTGCAAATTTTTTTTTTTTGAAATCGCACTCAACCTTAAATGAGTTATAATGGTGTATATCCATTTTGCTTGTGTATATTTTGTCACTTATAAATTTATAATAAAACAACTTAAGTTATTTTTAAAATAATTTTAATTGAAAAAAAATGTCCTTATAGTAACAATAGTTAAATATTGTTACTATAAGGAAAAATTTTTTCAATTAAAATTATTTTAAAAATAACTTAAGTTGTTTTATTATAAACCTTAAATGGCCAATATCCGCCATTTCCAGCAATGATGACAAAGGTTTGGCTAACACATGCCTCTAAATTACTTAGTTAAAAAATCTTAATCCATACGAATCGTTCGTTTAATAAAAGTTCTACAAAATAATTTTTTTGAAATCGCTCTCAACCCTCAAGGGCCAATATCGGCCATTGCCAACAATGATTGCAAAGAAGTTAGAAGTTAGCAGTGGACTCTGCACCACTACATATCAAATCTATGATAATCCAATATAAATTCGTGTAATTCCAATAGGATTGGTATGCGTATACATACGGAAGAATCTCTGAAGAATCTCGAACGATACTTTTCCCACAAAGCATCCGTTATACGTCACCAAACAGCCATTTGCAGAGGCGATCCTATAAGATGTCAGGCTCTTCTTAAATTTGAAATGCCGTTCCCTAATATCACAATTGATGATGGCAAAGGCCGCCAAATCACACACTCAAAATTAAGGTTAGATAGTTAGAACTGAGACATATTGAACAGCAATCAAAATCGCACTCACCATTTTTCATCTTCGACCTTTAAGAATTAGATCCAGCTATTCATATCTAGTATACTGTTGAAAATTCTTAAGAATTTCAAGTACTTCGTTCTGAGAGTATCCACAATATTTCTAATTTATTTTCCGAAAATTATACCATTACCGAGCAAACGGCGCAGTGGTTAAAGCTGCGGCGGTTGGATCGGGAGGTACCGGGTTCGAATCCCTATAGGGGCGATGCAAAAGGGATTTTTCATCATCTGATTAACACATTTATGACCTCCTGAGAGGGTTGGCTGATATAATTCTCTACTCAGTATTTCAGTAAATTAAATAAATGACTTTTTCCTAACGGCCTGGCCGATGATTTCTCAGAGTTTTATCACCGAGAAAAAAATATTTAACCAATCTGACACTCCCAAATAATTTTAATTCATTTGATATGATAGAGAGTACGTACAAACCCTCGCTTCTGGTGGATTTTACGAATTTCAAAAAAAAACTGTATATGCACGGTATTTACATATTAAAACAGCGAACTCCAAAAAAATCTTCTAACGATTTCTGCAAGAATTGCATATATCGAATCGCTTGGTCAACCTTTCAGACAAAAATCAATGAAATTTAATCTTAAACGAACCAATATTTTTGATTGTGCTTCATTTCTATGCGAGCATTTTGTGTGCAATTTTCCTTGAGAGGTTTTTCCCTGTGTGCGCAATTTTGCACGTGCTCTATTTTCTCGTGCGTATTAATAATGGTGTGTAATAATCGCATCACTAGTAATCCCTAGGGACTAGAAATTTGGCAAGTTTTGTGAACCACCAGTATTGCTCTTCAGCGCCTAATATTTGTCAATATTTCATTGAAAGTTTGCTTCGTGCAGTGGAGGGTTACATTTAAATTCAATATTTTTGATGACATCATCGTTTGACGTCGCCAAAAAATGTTTGATAGGATCTGAAACTGTCTAACGGAATATAAGATCGAAACAATTCATAGATCACCTTATAAGCGAATTTAACTTTGATCCTCAAGAACAAAAGTTATAGAAATCCTTCTAAAAATGATCATAAATTAAATTTTCCAATTCTTCGAGCAGCTTATACACACACCTGTAAAGAAGTCTTTTGATTTTCTTTTGCAATCAGAATATTTTCGATTTGATAATTCAGAAAAATAAAGAGGCCAATCCCTCATAACATATCTACTGAAAAAAAGTAGAAATATCATTCCTTCCCTCCCCGTAATTTTAGCCCAAGGGCCAAGAGTTATACCAATGTATTACTCTTCAAAAATGAGAACCCTCCATGAGTTCTTTATGTTGGTAGTTCGGTTTCGTACTGAAAAGTTGGTCTACTCATCAGGTAGCTACGACCAAACTACAAACAATACATCTCCCGCCACTTACATTAAGTATCTGGCCAGAACGTACTGACATAGCGAATTATATTCACTACATCAAATATCAAAAACCCATGGAGAAACCTCATTTGTGTGTGTATTATGGCCACACGAATATTACTTTCTTTTACTCTAGTAAAATAAAGTATAGTAATCATGAAAATTTTGGACCTTGAGATTTTTAGAGATTTATTTGTTGGGGTTGGGTTAGGTAGAGTCATCAGTTAAGTCGATGATAAATTTGGAAATTGAACTCAGCGTTGAATTAGGGCTAGTTCGAGTTGGTTTGAGTTGGGTTCACATATTATGCATACAGCTTGTCAGACCAAGTTGATTTGAAAGTTGAGTTGGGTGTTGAGTTTGGAGTTGAGTTGGGGTTGAGTCAGAGAGTTATTGATTGATTTCATGTTGAGGGTTGAGTCAGGGGTCGAGTTGGTGTTGAATAGGGGTTGTGGTCTAGTTGGACCTTGGGTTGATTAAAGGGGTCGGTTAGGGATTAATTAGTAGAGCGAGTTGGCGGTTTAGTTGGAAGTTTGATTCAGTTAAGTTGAGTTAAATTGAGGGTTAATTTGAGGACGAGCTGTGTTTAAGTAGAGGTTGATTTAAAGATAAATGAGGAGTTCAGTTAGTGGTTTCGTTGTGTTGGGACTACGTTGAAGGTTGAATTGGAGATTTAGTTCGTATTGAGTAAGTTATTAAGTCGTTCAGTTAGGGATTGGTTTGCTGGTTGAGTGGGGGTTAGATCTAGTTGACTTAATGCATTTACTATCATTCTTATACCATTGCAGAAGTTAGGTTGATCTATGTTTCTTAAAAATATAATAGGAGACCCATCTTTAAGAAGTTTGTTCCGGAGGCAATCCTGGTATTTTCAAAGAATTTAGAAATGTTTCACCACTGTGTTGAGCACAGTTTTAACGAAAATCTCCTGATATGACTAATATTACACCGCCCATAAATGTGTTGTGATTTCTTATATCTCGTAAAGTTTTGTTCACCGCTTCCAATATTTCTTATGGGCCATTTCTGACATCGTCAGAATTTATAAAACACTCAGAAATATGATGTTTTCCCTAAAATTGGAATTTTATTAACTTTTCGATTTCAAAATGGTTTTAAATCAATTGTTGGTAAGACATTCAATACGAATGGGTCTTTATTATTTATGGATGCAGCTATGTGACGTAAGCCAGACAAATTTTGTAATTAAATTTGTTAGATGCCATTTTAAAGAACGCTGTCAAATTGAAATTCAATCTCAAGGTATAGTAAGTAGTATAGCAAAGCATTAATTATTACCATTAAATAGCATTGAAACCAACAAGTCAAAATGACAATCTTTACCCTACATAAATACAATACACATTTTTAATTAGAAATATGAAAAATAAAAATATAAAAACGTCGGCAGCATAATGTATTAAATGTATAGTAACTACACTCGAAATGTTTATACATATTTAAAATAAATGTAATATTTATTTAAATAAAAGTAAAAAAAAAAATATTTTATTTTATTTTGTATTCATTTTTCACCCCAAGGATAAATAACCCCATTAATTTCTAATTTTATCTTCTCAAAGGGTTATACAGTAAGAAAAATAAATATCGCCAACTGGTAAATAATTCATAAAATTTTTACTTACACTGCGCATTTTGTATACATATAAATACTTATAAAGTCGGTATATAGTCTAAGTGGTTAGTTGAACTTTTAGTTGAAAAAACAAAAACTGCGGTGCTTACCTGGAAAGAAATGAAAAATAAAAATTAGTATCCATTATTTTATCGACTCAATAAATTCTGTATAATTACTACATAGTGTATGTCGAATATGTACAATTTTCGTGCATACCTATATATACAAACGACACGAAAATTTTACCAAAGTTAGATCGAATTTTTATTAATTTTTTGTGTTTATCCGTATGGTCAGAAAATGTATCCCTGATTTTTTGGATTTTTTTTTTTTTTTAGCTATGCCAGGAAATACAATTTCAATATGTAAGTATTATTTTTATCATTTCATGTAGCCTAAATTTAAATAAAAATTTCAACTCTTCTATATATATACACCTAAGTGTACACAATTCGTAGATAACGTATAAATGTTATCCAATATACGTAGATGCATTCTAAAAACTGCACCAAAAACCTAACAGCACAAAATAAAAAATTCGAAAAAAACTAAAATTTTCTCATAGATATTCTGTGTGTATCAAAATATATAAAATATCTATCGTATATAGTTCGTAATATATACCAAATTCAATATATGGTATAGACGTATATAGATATATCTCGTCAGACGTATATCCCGATGATAAATTTTTCAAATGAATTATTAAACAAATTCGCAAACAAATTTAATATTGCCTGGGTGGGTTTTTATACAGATTCTACCAATTTTTTTTCAAATTTTATAAAATTCTCGTATTTATATTTTATATATCGTCGTTGTCGTCGTCAACACCATCATCACCATCATAGTTGTGTGGCCCATCGATGGAGGCATATAGTCACATATCTATAAGTCTCTAGATTTTTGTACAATATTATATTATATATTTTGTATAATAATATATAATAAATTTTATATATATACGGATATAGCTACTAAAATAATGAAGGACATTCAAACAATTGTACTCCAAAATATATTTTATTAATTGATTACATTTTTCATTATTCTTTAGTTTAATAGAAAATTTTTATCACAACCATAATAGAAATTACAATCATTTCCTATATAAATATACCATATACAACTACTGCTACTATTCAATTCGTTTCAAATTCATAAAATATTTAATCCAACAACACAAAAGAATTTCAATTATAATCGTTATTCGATTATGATTCGATATTTCTAATTATGATTAATAATTACTTTCCGTGTTACCATTGAATATTTAAGTTATCTCGATATGGTTTTGTGTTTGGAACCTAAAAACTCTCAAAATTACTAAATTTGTCAACAAGTCGGAAAAATTGTTGTTTCTGAAATTATTATTCAAATTGAAGTGAAACAAAAAAAAGTTTCTTTATTGCTAAATTCAGAAAAGCTAAACATGTAATTTTCAAATTCCGACAAATTACAAAGATTACATTAATTACCAAACAAAAACAAAATGGCGGTGTAACCAACACACGACTTTCTTTTGTGAAAGTAGTCAAAATCTATAGTTTTTTGGTTAAATTCTCCTGAATGTAGGCTACCAATACAATAACATTGGTTGCCTGATTTCATTCTACGATTCCAAAAAATATTTTAGGAGCCCATTCCCATGAATTTTTCATTCGCCGAATCAAAAAAAATCTTCGTTTCCGAACACTCGCTCTCGCGTCATGCAGCCACATTATGCATCACTCACACCGACATCATGACAAAGCAAATCACCAAAAATGCTCTCTGAAACGAACTTTCCAGAATAACACACAACAATAGCACGACAATCTTATCATCTCTTCCATTAAACGACACACCCAAATCAAAACAAATGACTGGTGCACGTGACATCAATCATAATTTCCCCATGTACAGCAAACCCACAATTAAATAAAAAAAAAACGATTACATTCGGATATGATAAATAAAGCAAAGCATATACAAGGAAACAATGTGAACAGAGATAAACACCCGGACACCATTCAAAACGGGAAAACAAATGCGCTGATTATTACGCAATCAGGGGCGGCGTAACAACGTATTAATGAATTTTAACGAAATCAACCTATTTAGTGGGATCTGACATTTTGTATAAAAAGCTTATCTTCAGGTTGATGCATTAATCATCCATCAATCATCAGCTAAACCATCACCTAAATTTATAACTGAAGCAATCACAAATTAAAAATACCAAATCTTTAACCTAATCCCAAATAAACTCCCAAATAATTCCCCTAACCCCTTACTCAACCCCAACGCAAGCTAAGTCTACTCTAAATCAACTTCAACTTAACTTAGATCGAACCAAATGTCAACCCTCTACTCAAGTGCACACTCAACGACCATCACCTAACCTCCCACTAAACCCTAAACTCGACCGCAAATTAAACCCCAACCGAACCTCCACTCAAACCCTATTTAACCCTAAATTCAACCATAGCTCCACCTCAACTTAAAAATCCAACTCAATCTCAACTCAATCCTCAATTCAACCCTTGAACGTTCAACACAAACCCTTAATCAATACAGTTCGAAAATTATATGCGTACATGAACTCGCAATCCCCGACTCAACCCTTAAATAAATCCCTAACTGAATCCCAAATCCTCACTCAAACTCAACATTATACTCGACAACAACACAACTCCCAACTACTCGCCCAAATTAGTCCGAAAAGATACATGTGCACATGAGCTCAACTCAGAACATATGAAGCTAACTTCAAACTCAAATCTTAACTCAACTCCAAAATTAATCGCTAACTGAACTGATGAACTCCAACTCAACCCTAACATATCCCTAATCAATCCCAACTCGACCACAACTTTAACCCTCAACTCTATTCCAAAACTGCATTTGTCTATGAACACAACTCAATCCTAACTCAACCTCTAACTGGACCCCAACTCAACCCTCAACTGAAGCCCAAACTGAATGTCCAACTCAATACTCACATCAACGCAACTTGAAAAATTACATTCGTATCTTTATTTGTATTCTAAAAACTACATTCTCAACTCCAACTCAACCGGAAAATGGGTTCAACCATCAACTTAATCGGAAACTCAGCGCCCAACTCAATCCTCAAACCAGCATACATAAAAAGTTACTCAATTGGTTACTACACTCTAATTCAACCACAGCTCAACCGAACTCAATTCTCAGTTCAACCGCAAACTCAACGCATATCTCAATCGTCAAACAAGCATATATAAAAAATTGGTCAACGCGGTAATATTACCACGTGGTTTTCGGTCAATTTTTATGATAGGTACCCCAACCTCTTGACGTACAGCTTACACAAGATTTTCAATTCTACACTTTTCCATGATCAAAATTCAAATCTAGACAGAACAGCAAATATCTTGAGTTATTGAGGGTTGTCAAAGCTTTTGATGTCGCTGATTTTGAATTAGATGGCAGCTTTATAAAACTCCCCATGGGGAATCAAGAATGGCGTCTATAAATATGAAAAAGCTCAAATATTGAATATTTTTTCAATGTTTAGCTACATGAATTTATTTTGGGTGTCTTGAGGTCACGGAATCAGAAGATGGCGTTTGATTCTGAGGTTTATAAATGGCGGAACCAAAGTAAAAGCTGTAAAAGTGAGAAAGCTCTATATTTTTTACATGTATTCCTGATTCGTTCTAGTTTAAAAAATAGAACTCCGCTGGAAGCTTTTTCAAAATTATTTTGAATAAGCTTTAAAAAATTGTTTAAACAAATATCTCAAGTGGTTAGAGGTTGTCAGTGCTTTCGATCTTGCTGGATTTGAATTTGATGTCGGCTTTTAAAAATGCCAGATGAGGAATGTAGAAAGGCGTCAATAATCGTAAAAAGCTCAAATATTAGGTAATTTTTAAATGTTTAGCTACATGAATTTATTTTAGACGTCTTGTGGTGGCGACATCGGAAGATGGTGTTTGATTTTGAGAATTGGAAATAATTGATCCAAAGTAACCGCCATGAAAGTGAAAAAGCTCTATATTTTTATTAGTTTTATATTTTGTATTGAAATCCAATTATCGTTAAAAACAGCAATCTTAACGAAGGCTAGACATCATCCAATGAAAGATTTTCTAAAAATACATATTTTGAAAGAGCTTTAAAAAAATCTTTAAAAACAAATATCTTAAGTTATTGGGGGTTGTTAGGACATTTGATGTCACTGATTTTGAAATTGATAACAACTTTTTTTAAATGTTTAGGTTACAAGAATATATTTTGGATACCTTGAGGTCACGGAATCAGAAGATGGTTTTTGATTTTGAGATTTGAAAATGGTGGATTAAAAATAGCGCCCATGAATGTGAAAAGCTCTATATTTTTATTTATTTTACTATTCTGTATTGAAACAAAGTTATCGTTAAAATCGACAAGCATAATGGAAGCTGGTAAGCATCAGCGAATTTTGATATGCTTTTTTTTGATTTAAAGTTTTTAGAAGCTTAAAGAAAAACCGCTTTAAAAATTATGGAAAAGCAAACATCTCAAGTTATTGGGGATTGTCAGGGCATTTTGATGTCGCTAATTTTGAATATGATATCAGCTTTCGAAAATTTCAGATGGGACACCAAGAATGGCGTCTAGAAACGTGAAAAAGCTCATATATTGAGCATTTTTTAAGTGCTTAGCTACATGAATTTGTTTTTGACGTCTTGTGGTGGCCGAATCAGATGCTGGTGTTTGATTTTGAGAATTGGAAATGGTGAATCCAAACTGGCGGCCATGAAAGTGAAAAGCTCTGTATTTTTATTTATTTTACTTTTTTTTTAAAGAAATAAATCTTAAGAAACGATGTAGACTATTCAATTTTCATATTTCTTTATCTAATTATTGGCAAGTGCCAAGTGTACCGCGAGGCGCTGCAGGTGGCTAAGAACCGGCTATGATCAGAGTCTTACAAGGAAATATGAATAGGAGCTGGACCTCTTGCAATAGTTGGTAGGAGAGAAAGGGGCCGAGCTGCACATCTTAAGCGAGCAGTATCAGAATAAGTAGGCGACTGGGTGGTACTCAGATCTACTGGCCACAGCGGCAATATGGATACCTAAGGGGGGTGTGCATGTTGAACAACATGGTGCAGGGTGGGGCTTCATATGGGTGAAAACAGCAAGCATAATCTATTTTAGCTGTTACTTTACCCCTAATGAAAGGATCGCGGAGTTTGTAGCAAAGTTGGAAGCATTGGAAGATGAGATCTCCAGGATGACGGGACATCTGGTGATAGCTGGTGATTTCAATGCAAGAGCACTTGAGTGGGGAATGCTAAACGCAGACACGAGAGGAAGATTGATCCTGGAGATGGCTGCCAGAACAGGACTCCTGTTACGGAACTGCGGCTCTGCCACAACTTTTCGGAGGCCGGGCTGCACGGGGACCATCCCCGATATCACCCTCGCATCGGAGGCCCTAGTGCCACACATCCTCAACTGGAGGGTCATGGAGGATTACTGCGGCAGTGACCACCAGTACATTGCTTTTGAAGTTGGCAGGAGACAACGAAACGACTCGCGGGATAAACCTGGTAGATGGAACCTGCAAAAAATGGACGTTGAGCGGTTCAGGGCAGAGTTAAAGAATGGCAAGCAGCAAATGGCGAGCAATATAATAGGAACGGACCGAAGAGCTGTGACTGAGGCTCGGATATCGTCCACCATGGGTCTTATCGTCTCGGCCTGTGAGGTATCCATGCCAAGGAAGAGACCAAGATACAAAAAACCGTCTGTTCGGACGTACGAAGGAAATGATTCGCACTCCGACGGGAGGCCCAGCGAATAAGAGATCGTGCTGAAGCTAACCGCGTTTTCGAAGAATTCAGGCTCGTCAAAAGGCTACTGCGCAGAAAAATAAATGAGAGCAAAAATCGGTGTTGGAAGAAGCTTATAGAGGACATTACGCAGAAACCTGGAGCCCAGATACCAACACGAGTAATGGATGCTCGCACCACTGAAAACATTGTCAGAACTCTTTTCCCCAGTCATCCAGAGAGAGAACTGGTAACAGGAAGGCAATATATAGAAGTTCCACTTTTCACAGAGATAGAGCTACAGAACGCTATTTCGTCTTTAAAAAGCAAGAAAGCTCCTGGCCCGGCTGGAATTCCAAATGAAGTCTTGAAAATCGTTGCCCAGCAGGATCCTAAATTAATGCTGGAGATGTACAACGCATCCTAGGCAATATGGCTTCAGAGCTCGGCGTTTCACGATCGGCACAATCAGAGAGGTTACGGAAGCAGTAAAGAGAGTGGAGGATTACAACCACTTTTCGCGGCGCATTGTTTTGCTGGTGACCCTGGACGTGAAAAACGACTTCAATACAGTGAGATAGAGAGGTATAATACGCGCCATGGAGCGCCAATTCCATATTCCAGCTTATCTAGCGCGCATATTGGGTGACCATATGAGGAATCGCATCCTCATATATGACACGGAGGAAGGGCAGCGAAGCATGGCGGTCACAGCGGGAGCAGCCCAGGGATCAATTCTGGGACCCGACCTCTATAATGTATCTTACGATGGCCTGCTAAGAATAGAGACACCCGACGAGACTCGCTTGGTGGGGTACGCGGATCACGTGGCGGTGCTTATTGCTGCGCGCGATACAAAGCAGGCGCAACTGAAGTTGAACCAGATAATGCGAACCATAAATGGATGGATGGGCACGGTCTAGCCCTAGCACTCAGTAAAACCGAGATAGCTATTTTGACGAAAAGGAGAATCCAGCCATCTCTCCCGATATGGGTTGGTAGCAACGTCATAAATGCTAAGCCAGTAGTCAAATACTTGGGTATATACATTGATTGTAAAATGAGATTTTACGAGCAGATCAGGCGGACAGTAGACAAGGCTGCGAGGGGGGTTACAGCTCTAAGTCGTCTAATGGCTAATGTTGGTGGCCCGAAAGCTAGCAAACGCCGGCTTTTAATGTCAGCCGTTCAATCTGTCCTTCTCTACGGGGCGGAAGTATGGGCAGACTCCCTGGAAAAGGAAACATACCGGAAGAGGCTATCACAAGTGAAAAGACGGAGCGCATTACGGGTGGCATCGGCCTATCGCACAGCTTCCGAGGCAGCTATCCTCGTAATAGCTGGGTGCATCCCTATACATCTTCTGGCAAAGGAACGTAAATATATATACGAGCGAAAGTCGGAGGTTGGACGAAAAACAGCGAGTCTGGAAGGGAGAAGAACAATTTACAATGTTAAAATGGCCATCACAAAGCCCGGATGTAAATCCGATAAAGAAATTTCCAGCATTTTTTAAAAGGCGCTTGCGAGCTATGGGGCCGAATAAGCGCTGAACGGCCAAAAATTACATCCTCTATAATTGAATATTTGGTAGAAATTATGCCAAGAAGGGTAGCAAGTGTAATTGCGAATAAAGGATTATGGAAAAATACTAATTAACTGTTGCATTATACCCCAAAATGGAAATGTAATATTGAATTATTTAGCATTCTAGTTTTAATTTAAATTAATTACTAATATTTTGTTATTTAAGTTTTAAAATATGTTTTAAATATTAAAACGCATAAAGTAGTTCTTCTTTATTTGCGTAGTACTACTATTCGTCCATTTTTGCTCGCCGCTGTACCTTACGCTATCATTACTTTTGATCGATTCTTTTTTTACTTTACAACTACACTAGCAGCTACTCCAACCAAAAAAAAGAGTAATTTAACAACAACAACTGGACTTTTCAGTTGAATCTGAACTAAAGTAAATTGAACCACACAATCTATTGATAATTTTTCAAAGCGCTTCGATGGCATTTTGTGTATTAAACAACACTGTACATAATAAACTTTATAAGTTTATATCTCAAACAACAACAAAAATAGAATTCACATGAAATTCAATAGTTGAGCATGTTTAGTTTCTATTTTAGTATTTAGTTTTGAAACATAAGTTCTTTTTATTCTAAAAACTAAAAAAAAAAAAATAAAAAAATAACCAACGAGAGAAATACGAGCAACATTATAGACAAACATACATACGTACATAATTTCAAATAAATGTATAAAAATTTTATAAAATAAAAAAATATTAATAATAATAACAATAATTTTAATAAAAAAAAAATTATTAATAATAACAATAATAATAATCTACGTGCCTTTGTTTTGGTTGGTTCAATTTTGTTGTCTGACACGGTATTGAAGTTTTTGGCTTTTTGTTAGTTTTCGTTTTTTTTTTGTAAATTTGTTGTTGTTTTAAAAACGCGTCTTTTTCATTATTATTACTATTGTTAGTATGATTATTATTATTATATAAAAAAAAAATAATAATTTTCTATAAAATGTATTTGTACAATTAGGGTTATATTATATTTATATATAAAATACACTAACACACACATTTCATATAAGTACGTAAAAAATATGTATAATAATAAGAATAAAAAATTATTATTATTATTGTTGTTGTTCGTTTTTTAATAATAATAATCATAAAAAAAAATTAAAATTATATAGGGTGTTTCTTAAGGCGCAATTCGATTTTCTTGTGCTGCTTGAAACGTGGCTTAATAAGCACCTCTCAAAATCAAAGCAAACCAACAACAAAGCCAAAATGTTTTCACTAATTACTCAACTTTTTAAATAAATATCTATCATACGAATTGGGTAGCTAACCGAAAATGAAATTTTGATTCATACATTTGATTTTATTTATGTCCCCGAAATTTACAAACGACAAAAACAAAAAAACAAAAAATCATATTCTTTAGTCGCCCTCGCATGATGGGCAACAGGAAACCACCACCATATCGTAGACTACCCATCTTATTCACACCACCACCAGCGCACTACATAGTCAAAAATCCAAAGCAAACCGTATCACACACAATATATAAAAAGAACAAAAACCCTCCCCCCCGAGTAGAGGAGAAAAATATATTTTCCATGCACACAATACTTTCACCCCATGATTTTCTATTTTTTTTTAATTTTTTTGTTTTGTTTGGTTTATTTCATGTACGATATAAACGACCTAACACCCACCTCTTCGCCCATCATCAACCATTACCACACAAGTATCACCATCATCAACATCATCATCATCATCATCATCATCATTGAGAAAATATCCTTTTTTTTAACCATTTTATACCATTTTCCACCACTATGATGGAGTTTTCCATTAGATTTGGCTACAATTTGACTTTGTTTCGTACGTTCACATACATACATACATACAACCGTATATAAAATGAAAAATCAGGCTAAATTATTAAGGATGGTTTGAGAAAAAGGATATTTTTCATGAATGCATATTATATGTGTTACATAGTCATTCCAAGTTATAGACAGAGAGAAATATTTTTATGTTGTATTTTGATGTATTTTGTGCTCATGTTCAACATCAACGTTTTGTGTTCGTTTTATATGTACAAAAAAAAAAAAAAAATTTTTTGTAAAGGAATGCATTGCATATTTGTACCAACAAAAAAACATTTTTTTTGTTTGTTAGTAATTGATGATGTAATACAAGAATATTAAAGATCGTTTTGTATTTTATACTATATTTGGTGTTGGACACATCCATCTTACATGCAGAAAAATATTTAAATTGCTTCAATTTGTTCAAACAATTTCCACCTCTTGCTTCCACATTCTATTTTGAGGAGTAGCTCATTTACAATAAAATGTACAGCACTAGTTGAAATAATATTAAAAATTAGCAATAATAACAGTGTTAATAAAAATAAATTAAAAAACTTCAAACACTTCAAAAATTTTGACTTAAATAATTTTGCACCGATCCTAACCTCTTAATTTCCAGTGTAATTGAATTCCAAAGTGAACTACCCTAACATAAAAGGATTTGTTTACCGACCTATAACAATTTTTGGCCGGAATTATTCGGAAGTTAGAGGAATGAAGGTGGTCAGGTGTGAAGTTGGTGCTACCTGGGCTCGTGTTACCTCCACGTGGTGACCGATGGTATCTAGATTGCTGATTCTTTGGCTTCTAAAAGCCGGCTCTCTAAAATATCCGGGAAATGTGGACAACGAGACTCGAGTCCTTAGGCCTGCCTCTAAGTCTACAAATAATCAACGGGACATAAGCTCAAGCGAGGCTGGTCCCTCTACTCGGGTCACCAAATCTGAGTATACAAATACAAAGCGGAGCCAAAGCACGAATGAAGCTAGTTCCTCAAAACCAACCTAAAATACTAGGAGGAAGGCCTGGAGGGCCCTGGTTAAGATCAATAACATCTCGCCAGAAGACAGAACGGATAAAGACAAAGCCACGCTTGCGTGGGAAAAAAAAGTCACCGAGAAAAAGTCGGATGGCCCTTCAGCTGGCTCACAGCTTAAAAGAAACAAATTTCAGGAGGAAAGTCGCAAAGCGAACAAAACTCCTCAAGGTCCTCAAGGATCAGCTGGTTGTGGCAGTTATTTACAAATTCCCTTCTGCTTTATAAAAAGGCAGTGGGAGACTGGGCGAAGTATTACCCGGAGCCAGCCTTGCTGTGATTGATATGGAGGAGATCCCCTGCAGACCAAGAGCTAGGAAGGTGATACTAAGGTGATACTCCAGTTGTTGCAGGTTGCCAACCAATATTTGCCAACGCACAATTGGAAAGTTGCCAAGCTCGAGGAGACAAAGGCTGACTATAGGTCAGCTGTTATCATCTTAAACAGGAAGTCACTGACTGCACTGGAAAAAACCAACGGTTTAAACAACTATGGTTTCAGTGCAGTCACACTCAAGGTGTACAAGAAGGACGCGGACAAGCCGGAGGCTCCGAAGTCATCTTCAGATACTACCGCGGTGCTTGGTAGCTGATTTGCGTGCGCGGAGATAGCCAGCCAAGCGGAAACTCTCTTCACGGATACGGAGATGTCTACGTCCATTGAGTCTTTAAAGAGGCTCTCAGAGGACATCTCATCAGGAGATGACTCTGATGTTACTGTGATGGAGAAGAGGTTGTAGAGATGACACTGACATTTCTGCAAGTCAACCTCCACCACTCTAAGGTAGCATCAGCTAGTCTAATTCTAAAAATTGGTAAAGAAGCGACAGATGTCCTCTTGATCCAGGAACCTTGGGTCACTGAAGACCGGGTACTTGGGCTCAAGACTCCCTATTATAGATTAGTGCACGCGAAAAAATAAGGTAAGGTTCGGTCGTGCATTCTCATTAAAAATAACATAAGTTGTTTTCTGCTATCAAATTTCAGTAGTGTAGATGTAGCAGCGATCAGCATTGAGGTCGATAAACGAAACCTCTGGCTAGTATCAGCTTACTTAGCTTATAATGAAGTGGATACTCCACCAATCATTCTAGGTGAGCTAATCTTGGAGGCTAAGAAGCACTAACCTTCTTATATGTAACATAGGCAATAAGCCGACCTTTATAACTAGTAATAGACAGGAGGTATTGGATATTAGTCTTGTCTCAAGCTTTAAACGATTAGTCTATTAAACTGGAGAGTGTCGGAGGACAACTCCTTTCCTGATCATTGTTATCTTCAATTTGAAATGGACTTGATTTCTCCAAAAAGTCCAATCTACAGAAACATGAGGAAAACCTACTGGGATACCTTTAAAACTATTCTGGGTAATTCACTACCAGTTCCGGTGCCAAAATCTCGAAAAACTGCGCAAGAGCTCGATGACTTGGACGTGGACGAGTTGTCCAGCGCTTTTAATGAAGCTATACTGTGCTCTAATCGCCTTAGCAGGCCTAGGAGTAAATCTCGGCTACCCTGGTGGTCCAAGGAGATTCAACAAACACATCGAAAATGCAAAAGACTCTTCCAACTAGCAAGGAAAACAAAAGCTGCTGTAGACTGGAAACCCTATAAGGAAGTCCTCAAAATTTACGAATATCAATTGAGAAGTGCCAAGAATAGCTCTTGGAGAGTATACTGTAGCGAAATTCAGGACTCTTCGGAGATGTCTAGGCTACGCAAAGTACTAGCAACTGGTCCTTCAATCCCAAGTTATCTTCAACGGCCGGATGGGATATGAACCACTAATAGTGCGGAATCGCTGGAATTTCTGATGGAGACTCATTTTCCTGGTTGTCCGAATCTGTACCTAGCACATCAGTAGGTAAAAGGGCAAGTAGCCTCATAGGCCAAATTATTAGCAGAAAAAAGATAAACAGTTTTAAACCATATAAGTCGTCTGGACTCGATGGTACTAAGCCCTGCGGATATTCAACAAACTACGGATCTAACAATTTCCTGGTTAGAGGTAATTTTCAAAGGCAGCCTAGAACTATGTCACATTCCTAGTAAATGGACAGAAGTGAAGGTTGTTTTCATACCTAAGGCGGGAAAACGCTCACACTGCAATCCCAAAGACCTTAGACCGATTAGCTTGTCTTCCTTCCTTTTTAAAATACTGGAAAGACAAATAGAAGCTCATATTAGAGGCACGATTGTGTCAGAAAAGCTGTCTAAATCTCAACATGCCTATTGCAAGGGGAGATCTGTAGGGACTGCTCTTCATTCTCTCTTTGTGTTTTTCATTGAAAAATCTTTCGAATATAGAGACTTTGCAATGGTAACCTTCTTGGATATTGAGGGGGCCTTTAACAATTTGTTTCCAGGGGCTATAACTCGGGCACTTTCAGATCTGGGAGTGGATGAATCACTCAAGGACTGGATAGATCAGATGCTAAGAGGCAGGATCATAAATGCCAGTTTTGGGGAATCGTCCCGTCAGAAGGTTTGCAAGCAGAGGTACGCCACAAGGTGGCGTACTGTCCCTCCTACTTTGGAACTTGGTCATAAATGACCTGTTGCTGAGACTGGAGGACGGTGGCTTCAAGGTGGTTGCCTATGCGGATGATGTGTCCGTGGTAAATATCCCGGCTGGAGCCCCGCATCGTACATTGGCTTTATATCGCAGTAGTCAGACTCATACTCTTGTATGGGATAATAGTCTGGTGGCCTGCTCTGGACAAGACTGTCAACCAAAAGCTGTTGACAAAAATTCAGAGAACAATCTCTTTGTGGATCAGGGGCTAACTAAGGCAAAAAATATCCTCCTAAGGAACCGAGTTACAAACTAAATAAAGGCGGGAATTATCTTTACGAGCAAAATCTCTAAAGCTAAAACTATTAGGTTTAGGTAGTGTGTAACAGTCCATAGAAAAAACTAAAAGATCATGATGGGATCATACCGAGAGACAACTGATCAATTAGAGTTACTATACAATAAAGGAATAAGAGGCACCGCTAGCGGTTGAAGAACAAAACGTTCGTGCCACAGTGTTGTGTACGGATAAATTAAGACTATTTAAGAGATTCAAATAATTCCGAGGGAATCCGAAATTTTGGAGTATATCGATATTAAAGTCACCTGATACATTTCATCGAATCTACAACAAAAGAGAGACATGAACACTGTCGAACATCGAAAATAGTGATGGTTAAAACATCTCACCACAGAAGAAAGCAAATATCGAATCTAATCAATTTCGAATTAAATACACTCCACAGTTTATCCAAGAACTCGTTGAATACTTAATGCCCTAGTGTATGACGTACTAAAGAAAGGTTGCCGGTTTTCAATGAAATTCAACATTTTTATTGCTTCTCAGAAGAGAATTCGATTTATTATGTTGTATCCGTAAAATCGAAATTTTTCGCTGTGGTAGAATAAAAATTTCGTTAGTACTAGAGCTGGTTTGTAAAAAAGCGCGAAGTAAAAATATTTTTACTTACTTCCACCAACAACTTCTTGAGAAAGCTGAATAAATACTAAATTAGCTAAATGTTTTGAAGATCCATGAGCAATTGATTAAAAAGCAATATTGTCCATAGGGTCGCCATAACAATATTATCTACAAAAAAACAAGAACACTATAAGATGAGACATATTACAAACCCTATTACAACACAACATAAAGCAACTACACTGAATCCTAGTAAATTATCAAGTAATTTCAAACAATTTTTAATAATTTCAAAAACTCTGCTCGTAGCTGCAAAATTACAAAAAAAATCTCGAAAAATTACCGAACAGCATTACCAGTTTGGAATTAACTGTAACATAATACGCGTAACATCAATGAGCAGGTAATGTCAAAAATCTCACAAATTTTGAAGTATCTTCAATGTTAATCTCAAAAATATCGAATATATATCAAGCAATCCAATTCGCCAGTTCAAATTCACAATATCCGGAATAAACCAAAATTATTTCAAGGAACTCATGGTTTTGAGAATATCAAATCATCCTCCAAATTCAACTTAACTTTAAATAACTTAATGATAAGCAGATCTTTAATTTTGTAACAAGAAGCAACTCCATCACTTGCAAATTTCGAGGAATATTGGAAACACAAATAACTTCGAAAAATTCGAATAATGTGAGAATTATAGAAACATATCGATAATCACAAAAAATTTCGAATTTTTCAAAAAATTCGAAAAACTGGATAATTCTAAGAATCTTGAGAAAAATGAAAAAAACCGTCGAAAAATGTATCAAACCCTTAATAATATCAGTTACATAAAACTCAGTGAGAGAACTCAAATAATACCGAAAAAGCTTGATAATCTTAATATTTTCGAGAAATTTGAATTTTTTACGAAGATCTCGAATAAAATTAAAAGGTTTAGAATAATCTTGAAAAATCAATAAATCACTAACAATCCGTAATAAAATGGAATCTCAATGCTAGCAATTCAAAAGAAAATTCAAAACATATTTCTCAAATAAATAATTGGAAAATGTCGCATAATCTCGAAAATATTAAATAACTTCGATGCCAAAACACTTAACGCTATTCAACCCCGGAAATCTAGATTAATCCAAACATCTCAATATAATTTAATCGAATAATCTATACGTAAAGTATAGATAGTTGTTTATCAGGGTCAGTCAACAATTTCATTAACATATTTAGAATAAATCGGTTTAAAAAATGTATCAGTACCAATAAACTGAGGTATGCCAATAACAACGTAGAGAATGGAGGTGATGCTAATGATAAAGATTTAATTTTGTACAGCAATCAAATTAATAAGATTCTTTCGGCTTTTTATAGACAATATATTTTAAAAATAATGATTTTGATTTGGTGAATTATATAATTCGCTAAGTCAATGCGTCCTTGCCTCATACGTAATGTATGAAGTTGGAATCGTATTTTTGAAGTTTGGTCGTAGCTACCTGATGAGTAGACCGAACTTTTTTGTTTGTACGAGCTTGTCAGTACGAAACCAAACTACCACAGAGAAAGCTCAAGGAAAGTTTTCATGTTTGCAGTCGATACACTTTGTATTGACTTCGGGTTAAAGTAAGGGGGGATTTTGATATTTCTACTTTTTTTTGGTAGATATATTTATAAATGATTGGCCTCTTCATTTTTCTGATAACCAATTCGAAAATTTTGTCTATAAAAATCCGAAAGAATCTTATTGATTTAATACAGACAAACTTTCTCTTTCTAGCAATCAAATCGTTGACGCCACCAGAAAATAAATTTCGAGACGTCACATCCGGAAGCAAACCAAAAAAAGCTGTTTGATAAAAAAAAAGCTGAAATAAAATTTTAAAACTTCCTTCATTTTGAATTATTATTCGACTGGTTATCTGCCAAAATGTATCTTTATACTTTTTTTTCTAACGTAGATACCGAATAGATGTTTTAGTTCAAAGAGCAATCGTTGGAAGGACACGGCACACAGTTTAACCAGTCAAACTGAAACTTCAAAGTTAAGCTTTTTTTTAAATTGGAAGGTCCTAGAGAATTTTAATGAAAATCGGCCAACCGGAAGTGGCGGTTTAATCAACAAGAATTTCGATTAAGAAGTAACCGTGAACTTTCAGTCTCGATTAAGAGACTCTAATATTGATTATTTCAATCATTGGTCGGTTTGGCTTGAGGAGAAGGTCACAGTCGATAATATTAATAAGATTACACAAGATTACACCCTATTTTCCAAAACACCCCTCTCCCTCGCCCCAGCGACTATTGGCTGTAATGTAAGTAATTGCCGAAACCAAGGCCTATTTTGAGGCTAAAGATAAATCGTTCTACACGATCGGCATATCAAAGTTAGAAAAGCCTTGGAAAGAATGTATCGCACTTGAAGGAGACTATGTTGATGAATAATGAAAAATGTTGCCCAACATTTTTTGTTGTTCTGCAGTACTTAATGATCCATGTATTATATTCTATTTTATCCCATTCCTATTTTTTTATTGTGTCATAGCCTTTTTGAATAAGTGTCACATTTCTTCCAAAAATTCAAGTAATAGCTCTAAGACCAAGCTAAGGGTTCAAGTTCTCTTTATAAAGAAGGGAGAAAATATTACCTTCGATTATTATTTAATCACGATAAAGGCGCAACATCTTTTAAGGTCGAGCCTTACTTTGTAGATGGAAATATAAGGATTGGGGCGTTTCAACGATTATTCACTTTCGACACATAAAGTTGATACGAAAAGTTTTAATATAAAAGATAATATTGAAATGTTAAAAGAACGACAACTAAAAATAGGACATAAACCACTGATACTAGAAAATTAGTAAACACAGAAATCAACACCACTTTTATTTTTCATGCCATGTCACCAAAATTTTTTTTTGAAAACTCAGCCCCCAAAAATATTCCCTGTCGCGATAATCAAAATATTTCACGAATCAATTTTTTTTTTTTTTTTTTTCATTATTTAGATTTTATATGATAAGGCAAACGATGGTTTAATGAATTTGTTGAAAAGTTTTAGGAAATTTTATGTAACGGTGATTTGTGATGTAGCAAATATTTGTTGACCAGCCCAGATGAATACGGCATAAATCTGATCCGTGAAAATCTGATAATGATCTGTGATATAGTCACTTGAAGTAAGAAAATGTTTGTTGGCCCGCTCATCTGGGCAGTCCAACAAATATTTCCTGACTCTAAGAAACTATACCACTTCTCACCGACATACAAAAAGTCTATGAAGTTTACAACAAATGAATTAAATCATCCTCTATCTAATTCCAACCATACGAAGCGGCCAACAAATAATTTCTGACTTCAAGGGACTACCCCTATCAAGGCCCGATTTCATCTGAGCCGGTTGGCAACTCACCGATATAGAAGTTTTCTAAAAAGTTTACATCAAATACATCAAACCATCTCCTATCTTATTGCATAATCATCTAAACCGGCCAACAAATATTTTCTGCCTTCAAGGGACTACAAAATACGCATCTCACCGAGAAACAAAAATTTTG
Source organism: Tipula vernalis (assembly GCA_958295665.1). Classification (NCBI taxonomy): domain Eukaryota; kingdom Metazoa; phylum Arthropoda; class Insecta; order Diptera; family Tipulidae; genus Tipula; species Tipula vernalis. The sequence goes on from OY282560.1 coordinate 30,081,588, forward strand.
AGAAGTTTACAACAAATGCATTGAACCATTCTATATGTCACGCCGTTTTTACAATTTTAAAGAAATTTCTTGTTGGGTTTTTGAAAGGAGTTTTAATGTTTGTAGGATTACTGGGAGTCAATTCTCGTTCTATGAAAAAACCTAATGAAAAAAATGTTTCCATTTTGTTTCCATAAACTCTTTTTCATTTATAACATTTCACACAACGACATTTCACGTCCAAATAAAAAAGAATCGTGAAAAAAAGCTGAATAAATTATTTTCGTAGTAAGCTACACTGTAAACACACATTTTATCGAGTTTCATATAGATTTCCGCTAGAGGATACAGCAAATGGTTTAAATATTAGCTAAATAAATGATAAAGTAGATTTCGTCATTGCCTGTCAAAATACAAAATAAAATATAAAAATGGCCAAATTATTTTTAAAACTTAACTAAATTAATTATTTGGAGGTTTTTCTTAAATAAACGGAATAGTTTTTAATTGATTTACTTATTAGCTAAGTTTAAAGTGAATCATATTATAGTTTCAATGCACATTTAATGCTGAAAGCATTGAGGAAGGACTTTAAATAGAGAGAGATTTTGTATGGCTAAAATATGCAAGGAAAAATAATTTCTGTTTCGTTTGGAGATTTTAGTTGTGATATTATGAAAGGAATATATAAATTTTAATTGCCTCTTTCTATTTCTCATGTTTCCTATCCCCATATTATTATAAATGAACACATTGGAAAATTGAAAGGCGGTGCTTAATATTTAATTCTTTCTTCTTTGTATAAGTAACAAACAAAAAATCGAACGCAAATGCTAGATCAATACCAACAAAAATGTTCAAAGCATTACGAAAATTTTAATGCCTTAAAAAAATTCGAAAAAAGGAAGATAACAACAAACACAATAATATTTTGTAAACAATGATTTTGGGTTAATATGTATTTTTTTTATTATATGTAGCATGTCGATATTTTTAGACTAGAAAGGAAATTGATTTCAATGTCATCGTTTATAAATCGTATATGTATTGTTTTAGTGTTGGTTAGATACATTAAAACCAAACCAAAAAACAGATCAAAAATATACATTCCGTTGCAACTTCGTGAATGTATTTTCGTTTTTTTCTTTTTTAAAACTTCACGTATTGTATTCTACTTTTCATAAAAACTACAAATACTCGGGAATATTTTTTGAATTTCATTATACTGAAGTTCTTATTTGAGCTTCGCGTTTTCATTTTTTTTTAAATATGTACAGTATTTCGTTTTTTCTATTTTTGTGTTTCGTTTTGCATTATACATGTATTATGAACGAAGACCAAAATTTAAATACTTTACAAGCCGTGTTTTCCATGAAAACTGCACTAGAACTCGATAAACTTTAAATTCCTTTTATTCTATGTAAAACAAAAAAAAATAAATTCATAAAGCGCGAATGTGTAGTGTACTTGATATAATTAAATATTTTGAGTTTAAAAATTTCCCCCTTCAGTTATTTCATCAATATTTTCTTGATTCTTGCTGACGTCATTACACGCAACTACACTCGATAAATTCATGGGTTTATCCAGTGTAACTAAAAAATAAGCTATAATTGTCATTATTTATTGCTGTAACAACTTAAAATATGTATTTATGTGAAATGCACTACACATTATCACTTTATGAATTTAATTTTTTTTCCTGTTTACATAGAATAAAAGGAATTTAAAATTTATCGAGTTCTAGTGCAGTTCTCATGGAAAACACGACTACAGAATGAATTAACAATCCACATATTCAAAAATTTTTGCATTATGATTTTACTTATTCGCAACGTGATGAGTTTGGAATTTTTCGATTCATGAATTTCAAAATCCTAAGCACTGTATTTCAAAGATCGAATATTTAGTATAATAAACGTACGAAGAATGCAGTGAAGCTAAAATAAAAGTACGAACTCCATCGTTATCTTAGTCATTTATATTTTTATAATATTTACGTGCGTAAGTACATATTTTGGGGTAAGGTGGGTTAATGGCCATGGTGATAGTTAAATGACTCTGTTTTTATCTTCGCTCCCAAAACCATCTAATGTACAATACATATTAATTTGTCTTTACTGCCAGAACTTTAAATAAGGCCGAGTATGATGAATTTCATGGTAATCGGTTAAGGAATAGGCAAGTCAAATAATGAAATTCATGAGTCTAAATATTCCAAATTCATCACGTTGCGAATAAGTAAAATCATAATACAAAAATTTTTGAATATGTGGATTGTTAATTCGTTTTGTAAAGTATTTAAATTTTGTTCTTTGTTCATAATAGATGTATAATGCAAATCGAAATAGAAGAATAGAAAAAACGAAATACTGTATTTAAAAATAATAAAAACGCGAAGCTCAAATAAGAACATTTAGTATAGTGAAATTCAAAATTCGTCACGTTGCGAATAGGTACATATATTCATAATATAAAATTTTTTGTATTTTGTGTTTTTTCAATTTCGTTATACGAATATTCGTCCATTTTTGAATATAAGGATTATTAATACATTCTGTATAGTATTTAAATTCGTTCTCTGCCAAAAAATACAATCAATGATGACACCAAATTATCTTAATTACTCGTACCATTAAGAAACAAAAAGAAATAAAAAATTCGAGGCGGCTAAAATAACAACTAAAAAACTACCGAATAAAAACCGTACTCGTATATACATACATATGAATTTCTTCTGCTTTTTTGTTTTTTTTAGATTTTATCCGTATTGGAGGGCAACATGTTGACGATTTATTAATTTTTTTTTCTGTTATAAATGTTTCACTCGTTGATGTTATGTTGTCATTTTGTTTTAATAATTTTTGACTACATTCATTGCAGTTTACTTTTTTTCAAAATTCGTGCGCTGGAAACAAATATGTTATTGCATATTTTTGGTTGCCCTAATTATTGCTTTTTTTTTTATTTAACAAATTTGTTTATCAATTTGATTTTTCCTCCAATCTAAAAATTATAATTATTGCATTCGAAATCGCAAACGTAATTTAAACTCCATCAGATGGAGAGAAAAAAGGCAACAAAAACATAAGCAGTAAAATAAACAAAACACAAAAGGTGAATGACCGTTCTGTGACACAAAATAAAATACATTAGTATAATTTTTCATCTACATTTTTATGTTCACGTGTATTATCAACCAATCCCACTACAAGGCATTGTATTATCAACCTAACTTTATTACGATCATTTATTTCTTACGTTTCCCAAACAAACAGATTCGGATAAAAGAAAAAAGGACGAAAGATGCAAATCGAAATTAAGTTATATACATATTTACAAGTGTTGTGTCAGTGTGTATGTTTCATTTCGCTTATTTAACCTTTGTTTGGCACGATTATAAAACTACTTCTCGTCAACGCTTACAAATCGGGAAGTGGAACAATTTTATCACGAGTTTTCCATAAAAGGAGGTAAATTCGAATAATATAAATATGATATCATAATTTAAATGTCGTTTTAATTTATTATAAAAAAAAACTTCATTCTAGTTTTAAAAAAAATCAAATTTAGGATGTGTCGTGATAACAAAAGGGTTAAAAAATACACACGCTGAATCGACTCTTTATTTTGTTTTTTTATTTTTTGTTTTACTTATACAAAACCAAAATACATATAGGTGAAATGATAAAAATTATTAGGACAAAACTAACAAAAATGCTTGTAAAAATGTATAAACATTTTTGTTGGTTTTGGTGAGGGGTGTGGTTTCCAGTATTTGTATTTCGTAAATATTTCATTTATTTTAAAAACATTTCGTTCTGTTTATTTAAAACATGAATGATAGAAGGAGAGGCATATAGAAATTATCCTCGTCTCATAAAATCACAAAAACCGAACTTAAAATATTTGAAATTATTTTATTTGGGTATATTTCCCTCATACAAAATATGCTTCTATAGTAGTTATTCTATGCTGAAAGTACAAATTTAGTTTTTATAGAATTTTATTTCCATATTTATGATGTTCTCACCGCCAAAATGGTCGGTGAGAAAGTTTTATTCATATGAAAAGATTTTGACCTCATTTTTTTTTTTTTCTCAAGGAATATGAATCGGAAATGTGTATTTCTCACAGAAAATACTTTTCATTATACTTTTCACAGAACGGAAATTGACCCTCTGGATACAATTTTTATAAAAAAAAAATCTCAGTAGTTATTTATTTTCACGAAATAAGTATTTCTGACTTTGCTTGAAAAACAAATTTAAAAAGCCGAAAATTTCGTTTTTTATGCTTTGTGCACTTCTGTTTCCTGTTTTTAATGTATCATCTCAAACAAAATTTCTCCATTGCTCACGCAAAGTACAACTGGGCTTTTAAAAAAAAAAACCGAAAGCCGCTGAAAATATCATTCTGCAATCAAATTGCACAGTTAAGTTTCTGTTTTCAAATATAGATTTAGAAATTTTAAATTTTCAAACCGAACTTCGAAATTTTATTAATTTTAGAAATTTTTAAATTTTTTCGCGGCTTCATCCATGTCCACCCGACATTTTACATTCTTAGCTAAAACTGCTAAATACATTTTTAAACCACTGGTTAAGTTCCATAACATTGATTCCCGTTCTCGATTCTACAAAACTATTTCTACACTCTTTAAAAAAAAAAATAATGATTTACGAGCGAAACAGCAATTATAGCGCGCGTATACAATTTTATAGCACAATCTTATATTTAAAACATTAATTTAATAGATTTAAATGTAATCTAGTTAATTCAATAAACTTGTACCGCATAACATCAAAAACGTACTCGAACAGATATTATGGTTATCTAAATACTAAATATAATAAGTGCGTTACTAAATCAAACTAAACATTTTTTTTTTTTTACTTCGTTAATGTCTCACATCAACAAAACACAATAAGTATAGTACGCGTATTATACCATAAAATGTAATCATTCCCCCTCGTCGACAAAAAAAAAAATTGTTCGTGTGTACTCTAAACAAACTTTATTTCTTCTCGTCGAGTCTTTTCAACTTTATTTTATATTTTTATTTGTACTCTACGAAATTAAAATAAAAATAATAATAAAAATATTTAAATTATATTTTCTCTAAATTTTTGTTGTTATTTCTTCAAAATTTTCTTAGAATTTAATTTTATAATTATACTTTAAATAAAAATAAAGCCATAAACATTACATATATATTTCATAGAATGTAATAGAGACAGCAATACACACATAACACAAGAAGACTGAGTAGGAAAATGTATATATGTATATCATATATATACATATATATATATATATATATATATATATATATATATATATATATATATATATATATATATATATATATATATATATATATATATATATATATATATATATATATACATATATATATATATATATATATATATATATATATATATATATATATATATATATATATATATTTATATATATATATATATATATTTATATATATATATATATTTATATATATATATATATATATATATATATATATATATATATACTATATATATATATATATATGTATATATATATATGCTATATATAATAAACTATATGCAATATGTAAATCTTAGAAGTTGTAATTTTTTTACAACAATGGTGTAACAATCTAAAAATAATGAATGGGGTTGATTGATGTAAAGGATCGGTTGTATAGCTACTCATTTAGAAAACCATGAGAAGTTATTTTTTTGCTTGTTATATAAGTGTGTATGTAGTACACGAGATGAGGCATACGAGGGAAATGAGGAAATCACAAAATCTGAAAATATTTTTTACAACCGCATTGGGTAATCGAAACGCTTGAACTGTTTTAGCCTTAGATTTTCTTGCCTTCGGTCGAAATTTTTTTTTCCTCTAAATTTTAATTTAATTTCTTTTTTAAGTTTGAATTTAATTTAATTCGGTGTATAAATTATTGTCTTTGGTAATAAACAAAAAATAATACTACACCCATGAATATGGAGAAAATATTGAGAAGCCGACTACTAGGAATGCTCCCTGTGGACCGTCAGATCAAATCTGGAGCTATCACAAGAAATGGCAGCTTGCTTGGTGGAAGAGGTGGGCCGCGGTCGGATTAGCCCAAAACGTAATCTGGATATAATGGGAAATTTCGCAAAAGTTAATCGCGAAATACCAAGATGCAAATAAAGATGAGACGCCATCACTGATATGAAGATGTGCTGCGATTCTGAAACAATTAGTTGCCAAATCCAAGTTTTTTTTTTTTTTTTTTTTAAATAATTTATTACTTTATTTCACCTCATGCTGCACAATCTGTTGTGAATGAGCTACTGCTCAAAACAGGATGTGTTAGCTTCGGGTACAAAATGTATGTCAATTTTATAATTTCGGTTATTTTGCGATACGACAAACCCCTTTTTTGAATTTGCTGGAAGTAAATGATAGGGTGTTTTTTTCGATCAATTAGATTTTGTGTGGACACTGTTTTTGCATTTCGAATATTATTTCAAACTACATAATATTAGATGGACATTTTTCAAATGTCCTTTATTTGATTTAATTTTAATTCAAAATCTTTGTAGATATTTTTATTCTACTAAAATATTAATTTTTTGCCAAATTTTTATGTTTAAACCTAATTTATGTACTTGCAAAGTTTTCATTTATTATCTTACAAATATCAAAGCATTCTTAAATACATAAGCCGTCAGGTTCAGAGCAATTTTAAAGAAGCTTAATTTAAGAGGGATACATTTTACGATTTCCCATAAGAACCCATGTAAAATTGAATATTTTTGATTAAAATTTTATGAATGAAAAATACTCGTAACAGAAAATATTTTTAGGTTTATATTTTAATCAAACCTTTGAGTATAACATATTTTAAAACCAATTACTTAAATTTAGTAATTTGATTAATATAATCAAAATATAATTATACAAATTTACTTTTTCTTTGTACGTCTGTGTAAAATATACAGTATAAAATTATAAACAGGAAATCAATGACGTAAGATCTTACTTACTATTTATCAAACAAGTAAGAAAAAAAAAATGTTTTTTCTCTTAAGTTTAAGCTCTTGGCTATTTATCGACATTTTTTTATTATAAAAAAAAACATGAACGAAAGGTGTGACGTCAGGAGGTGTAAATATGTGTTTGTAAATAAAGGGGTTTTAGTAAAACATTAATTAAATTGATTTTCAAATCATATACATATTTATCAATTATTCTTCTTGATAACGTAGAAATCAAAATTAATTTTTGAAAGATTTTTCATTTAAGAAAAACGATATTAAAAAAACAAAACTTTTCATATGATTTGTATGAAAAATCCATTTTTATTTTTGTCTTTCTATCCCCCTTATATTAAGTTCGAATTTTATGCTGACGGCTTGTATATTTAGGAATGCTTTGTTAGAACATGTGTTCAATGGAAGCTTTTCGATGACCAATCCAGTTGGAAGTAAGGTAAATTAATTAATTAATTTGTATAATTAGCTATTTAAATAAGTTTTTATTAATTTTATTTACAGGAAAGTTGGAGAGGAGGCTCAAATCATCACAGAAGACTGTCGAAAAAAAAAAAAAAAATGGGGCAACCTAATGATTATATACACTATGCTTCACTTAATTACGACCACCTATTATATTGATTTCAAATGTCAATAACTTCCACATTTCTACAGTTAGAATATTATTTTTTACATGTATCTGATGGCTGGTCTCCACTTGTATATTTTTCTCTTGACAAAAAATAAATGACAAACGGCTCGTGACATCTTTTTTACCACTACTAACATAAAGAATACAGCTAATTTTTCTCTTTGAGAATAAGAAAAAAATTTGAATTTGGTTCGTTTTTCGAATAATACAATTTTTTCGCATATTACTTTTGTATTCCACGATTTATTATTTATGTCTTATTTTAATAACACAAATTTTATTATATTTTGACCTAAAATTCATTAAAAGGACAAAATTTTGTGAAAAAAGAATGAAAATTTCATTTTATTTGTCAAAATATTCAATATGAAATGACATGAAATTGAGCATAAAATACAATTTATGCTCAAATGGCACAACGTCATGACAAAAATATTGAATATTCTGATCTTTTCCTCTCTTGACAAAATTTCAATGCGCATGCTCAAATCCATTTTTGTGTATGTATTTTGGAAAATGTACTAAAAATTGTCATGAGGAAAAAATGGACTAGATTTTTTTTTTGTCAAAAGAAAAATACGAAAGTGGAGACCAGCCATGAGAGTACATTGTTGATTTTTGAAATAACTGTAAAACAGATAACACCAATAAAACCGTTACCTCTGTTTTGTTCGCTATTCGTAATCTTGTCAAAAAATGTACAATTTAAATGCGTCACTTGATTACAACCAGTAGTGATTAGTTGTAGCTTATGAAAGCTACGGTAAAAATTTTTGATATTAGTCTTGATTTATTATTTTTAATTAAATTTATCAATAAAGCAATATGATTTTAGGAAAATGGGTAAAGAAAAGACACTTTCAAAGGGCGAAAAAGCAAAGATCGAAGTTTTGAAGGAAGAAGAATTCTCAAATCGTCAAATAGAGGCAAAAATTGGTAGAGGGAAAACCGTTATTGGATCCTTTATCAATAATATTGAAAACTGTGGTAAAAATAGAAAAGGACGCATTTTGGAGAATACAACGCCCACGGATAAACGGGCGATTAATCGATCAGCTTCAAATTCATGCTTATCAGTATAAAAAATTACGGCAAAAACCGGACTCAAAGCTAGCTTATCAACGGTTCGACGTGTGGCTAACAATGCTACGCATCTTAAATTGAAAATACTTCAAAAGAAACCTCCTTTGAATGAAAAAAAAAAAAATTAATTTGGATGGTTCTGACGGGCATCAGTCCGAAAATGCAACCCGGTTCCATTCTTGCTTCCATTACATGTGGTTTTTGGCAGATTCTTGGTTTCTTGGGAGGTTTCTTTTGGAGTTTTTTCAATTTAATAGGCGTAGCATTGTTAATCAAATGTCGAACCGTTGATAAGCTAGCTTTGACTCCGGTTTTTGACGTAATTTTTTACGCTGATAAGCATGAATTTGAAGCTAATCGAATAATCGCCTGTTTATCCGTGGGCGTTGTGCCTCCGCCATGCGTCCTTTTCTATTTTTATCATCATTTTTATTAATATTATTGATAAAGGAAGCAACAACGGTTTTCCCTCTACCAATTTTTTCCGCTATTTGACGATTTGGGATTCCTCCTTCCTTTAAAACTCCGATCTTAGCTGCCGTATCTAATGAACATTCAAATCCACCGTCACCTAATAGAAGAAAATTCCATGAGGTGGGAATGTTTGTTTGCGATATAATAGACTATTCCGTAGGACCCTTTGGTCATGTACAAAACCCGGGGGTATGCATAACAAATATTAATAAATTTACCAGAATTATCGCATACTGCCATTAAATTAATAATGTAATCAAGTTTACGATTTATATATTGACAGTGTAACGCAGTCGGTACAACAATTTTTATGTGGCATCCATCGATAGCACCTTATGTTTTCGAAAATATTGAAGTGCCCGATCGTCGATTAAATTGTTTGCCAATAAGACTATAAGAATCTAAACTTGGCAATTTTATTATCTTAGCTCGCTCCACTGGTCAATCAATATAGAAACTTAGAAACACGGAATTTTATTGAAAACTTGAAACATTTAAAAGTTTTATGTTGGGCGAATATATAGCATATTTTGATTGTGGATATAAGCATTATCATTAGCAAATATATGCTTGTAAATTTCAGTTGGGTTATAATTTCCTATTATTTACAAATAAAATAAAAATGTTACTGTAAGGTAAAATAAAAATGTTACTGTAAGGTAAAATTATATATATAATTGTGGGTGTTCAAATTTGAGGTATCTTTTTAAATATTCCGCCATTTATATTTGTTGTACTAGAGTACCACATTTCATTTAATAGATGACAAGTAGAAACATTTCGGTTAGTTAAAATGGATCGCTACACGAGTGAACAACATGTTTTCATTATTAAAACTTATTTTAAATATGGTGAAAGTTATTCAGAAGTTGGAAGAAAATTTCGTTCAAAATACGGTCGAGAAAATGTTCCGACAAACCGTGCTATTAAACTTATAATTGATAAATATGAAAAAAACTGGTTCAGTTCAAGATTAGAGAAGCAGAATTTATTATCGTAGTGGTCGTTCAAGTGAAAATATTGCAGCTGTTAGAACAAGTGTTGCTGAAGAGCAAGGGACATCAATTCGTCGTCGTTCACAGCAATTAGGTCTCAAACCAATAACTTTTGTGGAGTCAATTGGAAGGTATTGATGTGCAGAATATGTGGTTTCAACAGGGTGATGATGGTGCAGCATGCCACACAGCAATGGAATCAATCGATCTTTTGAAAGAGAAGTTTAATAATCGAATAATTTCTCGAAGAACAGACGTGAATTGGCCACCAAGATCATGCGATTTAACGCCATTGAACTTCTTCTTACGGGGTTTCTTAAAGAGTAAAGTTTATATGGATAGTCCTCAAACTCGAACATCATCGAGCAAATATCACTAATTGAACAATCATTATGCGAAAAGTTATTCAAAATTTTGGTAAAAGAATGACAGCCTGCCGAGTTAGCAGAGGAGGTCACTTGAACGACATTATTTTTCATTATTATTAAAGATTTCACACAATTTATGTCTTTTATTTAAAATTTAAAAAGATACCTCAAATTTCAACACCCTTTATAAATAAATATATATATATATATATATATATATATATATATATATATATATATATATATATATATATATATATATATATATATATATATATATATATATAATGTTATTTTGGATTACATACTTTTAATAAACGACTCGGTTTATATTTTATTAGACGTCATTTATTTAAACAAGACATTGAAAAAGTTTTTGTCTATAAGGCACTATTGTATACTTTTAACCTAGTGACATCTATTTAAATATTGCATGAATTACTGGGTCTTACAAAAGTTTAGTTTGAAAAGTCTTCTGAGGCAGACAGCATAAATGTATTTTTATTTGACTAGTGTCCGTCAGATGTCTATAGTTGTTTACAGAAAAAATACGAGTAAAAAATTATTTAATCACTAAATTATCACACGTTCTTATATATTTTGCTAATTTATTTTGCTTGTCCTACAATTTTTGAACTTTAAATCTCCCCTGGTGCTAATTTTTGGTTCGATTTTACTACATTTGTGCTGCCATCTCTTTAATGTATATTGACTCAATGACCACACGATTTGTAGTAAGCTTTTATTTTAATTTGACCAAAATGATGTTGTTATGAAAATTTTATGAATTTTGGTTTAAATAAATAAATTATTACAAGAAAATAAAAACGATTTTCGTTTAATTATAAAAGCTTCATTTTTAGGCTATAGTGGTAACAACTTATAAATTTAAAGTCCTAGTTTTTTTCGGTCATTCGTTCATTTCGTTGGGCCGGGTGTTCGCCAGGCTACCTAGCGGAAAAAATAAAAATATTGATGATGTTGTTGATTATTTAAATATTTACAGAGAATGCGGCACTACATTTGGTAATTCGATTGCCAAGTTCTAGACTTTAAAACTGAAGTGTGTAACTACATAAAAATACTCGGAAATTGATACATTAAATTCATGGAATCGAACAGAATGATCGTAACCAGAAAATAAAATGGAGATTGCGTGCAATAGGAGTAGCTAAATCGGTTCAGAAAAGAGGATATTTAATTCGATCGTTGACGACCGAATAAGATTTAACCAGGAGTGGCAGTTAAAAAAGAATAGCTAACAAATGTCGATAAGCTATAATTTGTAAATTTAATCTATTCCTATACCTATGTAGCAAAACAAACCTATTCCTGTTTTAATTCAATAATTTACCTAAAACCACTAATGTTTCCCATTTTCGGTTTTTCAAAAACAAATTTTGGATTTGCAAGAAATCAATTAAGACGGAATAGATTCCGGCTTGCTTCTACCCGGCACACTTATAATTTATAAAATGTTAATAAACAAAAAGGTCACTTTATAAATGTAACGGTAAAACTGTCCAAATTAACTGTAAAAATATTTTAATGTCGTTGAAACTGGCGTGGCAGAAAAATCTCCCATTAGTTAGGTTTAGTGCTTGAACATATTTTTTGGCTAGAATATCCAGGTATCAATACCGCTATATCGTTTTTTTTTTACGTAATCGTATAAACCTGGCGAGTATTTCCACCAGGTTGGTTTATTTTATACACAAAAAAATCATTTTATATCTTAGAGAATAAAGGTTGCCGCCCCCAGAAAATTTTTCCAAAAATTTGTGTTTTTGATAATTATTCACATTATTCACGCTTAGCATTAGTCCTCTCCGGGCAAGGATGACAAAAAATTACGTAGCATCTAGCATATTACACTAAATTGTCTTTGAAAAAAACATTCCTCTAAAGAATACAATATTCTTCCTCTTCGAGTGGTAACCCCTCGATTTCTCAAAAATAAAAATCCCAACCAAAAAAAAAAAATTTAGAAAAACACAAAAATTCCAGAAGGCCCCATTAGACTTTTGTTAACTACGATCAACTATAATATGATAACAAAAGTATGTTACATACTTTCTTGCCATCTTTGCTCACTGAGAACCAATGCGAGTTTTTTATTTTACCCTAGAAAATACAAACGTAAACATTACTAAAAATGTCAATATTTTTAAAATTTTTGTGACGTTTGCCTGTCATCCTTGCACAAAGGGTCCAGTGCTAAGCGAAATTGGAGAGTTCTCCGTTTTTGTATGTGAATAATTTTTTAAAATTTTCCAATTTCTATTAATGAAATATAAGTTTCTTCCGGTACATAACCAAGATAATAATTTTTTACAAAGAGCGAAATTATCAAGAATTTTGCAAGTTCAGTTTCGATCTGAATGAGAATTACGAAAAATTTAACTGAACTTGCAAAATTCTTGATAATTTCGTTCTTCGTACAAAATTTCTATAAATGTTAGAATTTGGATAAATCGTGAAAGCGAGGGTTTGGAGGCGGCAGCCGATCCTCCAAGGTATAAATGACATTTTAAAAATTTGCTTATATCTAAAAAATTTGGTTTTTTGCGCTTGATATTTTGTTTGTCATATCGCTAACCCTTCTCTTCGATATGGTATTGTTGCCCCACAAAAACAATTTGTTTAATTAAACAAATTTTTGGAAAGTTATTTTAATTAGTTTTATACCTTAGCTGTGATTTATTAAAATTTCAAAATTGTTACAAATTACAACATTTCTCACAAATTTGTATCTTTTGATGGCAAGAAAGGAAATTTAAATTAATGGGATACATATTAGGGATGTTTATTTTAGGGAATATGATGGTATCCCATTTGAATCAGATTCCCGAACGAAAAAATCCCCAAAAAAAAAAAATACCAAAAAATACAAAGTAAAGTGCCCCATCGAAATGGAAGACCCCACTAAATTTTTGTTAACTACAATATGAAAATAAAAGAAATCTACATAATCTCATGTCATCCTTGCGCGGAAAGGACCAACGTTGGGCAGCTTGGGGAGTTCTTTATGAGTAAGTGAGTAATTATTAGAAAATACAAATTTTTTAAAAATGTTCCAATTCCTTTGAATGTTAGAATTTCCAAAAATTGTTAAAGCGGGGGTTTAGAAGCGGCAGAGTTAAAATAATATTTCAAAATTTTTTTATGTTTTTTTGGCATTTTTGTATTTTGGATAACGATACGGAAACCTTAAAGAACCTAAGGAATTAATAGTCTTTGAAATAGTTACAGATCTGTCCATCGGTATATTTGCCAATCAGTCTGACAGTTTGCCTTTGTGTCGGTGTATCTGTCAATATACTATATATAGGTTTGCCAGTCTGTATGTTAGTAAGGCCATCAGTTTGTATCCGTCATCTGTCAGTTTACCAATATCTCGGTTTGTCGATTTTATGTAAGCTTTCTCCAAAATGTATGTACACATATTTTAAAGATTGTAATAAAGTAAATAATTTTTTTTTTATTTATTAGTTATGTTAAATAAAGATGACCCTAGGTATCGAGTTCACATCTTAAAGTTAAATTTATTTTTATTTGATTTACATACAAACAAATTTATTATTAACTGTTGTATCGGGTGGTTACAAAGTTATTGCCGCACTGAACTCGATTTCGTTTAATGTTAAGCTAATTTTTTGCCGTAGTGCAATCAACACGATATATTTTATAGTACAAAAGATTGAACGATTATTTTAAAATTTATTAGGCCGTTTGTGGAAACTGTTACAACAGTGTAAGGCATTTACTATTCTAATTATTATTTCATATTTTATTTACAAACACAAAACTAAATCCTTGACTTTTGTCTGTTGTTAAGCAAGAAACTTAGAAATTTTATCACTATTCATCGTACGTGTAATAATATTCATAAACTAGATAGTTACTAGACTAAAGTATACAATGTATTGTACAGGTTAAAAATGCTACAAATACATTGTATAATATATAAATTTTATATGTAAACATAATAATATATATTTATATATATATATATATATATATATATATATATATATATATATATATATATATATATATATATATATATATATATAAATAAAGAACAAAAATATCTAATTTATTTATTTTAATTAAAAATATTTCCAATAATATTTAATTGAATTTTCATTTCCATTTAAACAAAAAAATAATTTTCTCTCTTATACATGTACTTATACATACTTGTATAAATATGTACTTATTTATACTCATATAAAGGTAATTATTTAAACTTAAAATTAATAATTTTAATTATAAGAACTACATACAAAATTTATTTTATTTTATTAGTTATAAACTTAATATAAAAAAAAAGTTTACCTAGAAGGTATTAGGAATATGACATCTTTTTATAAAATGTATGTAAATTTAAATTCCTGTAAGAATTTTACGTTTCTTTCTTTCCGATTGTAGATTAAATTTAATTATACATATATTGAAATGTCATAAAATTAATTTTACCAATAATTTCCTAATAAAGATAATTTTTATTTTAAAATTTTTTTTGAAATGTGTTTGAAGAAGGTACTTTGGACTTTTATTATGTGTTGTAGTACAATTGAACTTGATGTCAGAGCGAACTTAAGACACTAGATTAGAGAAAACACCCCTTTTAAAAATTAGATCAGAGTTCTGATCCTATCAACTATCCTATGCGACAAAGTTTGGAAAGTGTCTATATTCCCAGCCCAAAATGATCCAAATTCCAAGTAATGTGTTTGGCATTCGAAAATTGTAATGTTCCGATTGCAACTAGAAGATGTGTTGTCCGAATTATTGAGATTTGATATTAGTCAGGGTGTCTGGATCGGATTCTGTACCACCATATCATATTAAAAATGACTGCGACTTAGACTGCGGATTCCAAAATTATGAAAATAATTAAACCTACACATAAATTTGGTGCTGCCATTGGAAATTAAAGAGGTGTCTGCATTCTATCAGTTTTAGGTAACCTTTTTTGCAAAATGCTAAAGAATTACAATGAAACTTCATAAACGGACATCTCGCTTAAGTGGTCAATTATTAATTCTCTTTATAAAATGATTAAAATTCTATTTATATGCATAGATTAACGTAAACTCGCTCTACCGAACACAGGCCACAAATACATACATAAATATATATATATATATATATATATATATATATATATATATATATATATATATATATATATATATATATATATATATATATATATATATATATATATATATATATATATATATATATATATATATATATATATATATATATATATATATATATATATATATATATATATATATATATTATATATATATATATATATATTATATATATATATATATATATATAATATATATATATATATATATATATATATATATATATATATATATATATATATATATATATATATATATATATATATATATATATATATATATATATATATATATATATATATATATATATATATATATATATATATATATATATATATATATATATATATATATATATATATATATATATATATATATATATATATATATATATATATATATATATATATATATATATATATATATGTATATATATGTCGAGGATTGTGATCTCGACAATTTATTAAAAATCTGAAAATAAAAATAAAATTCATTTATTTTTATTAAAATTTTTATTTGCGATGCACATACTCACCGTTTGACAATTGCACAAGAACAAATTAAAACAAGAACAATTATAATAAAGCAATACCAACACGCAAATTCGAGATCGAAATATTACCCACGGAACAACGTTTTCTTTAGTTCATGTGCTCGCTATAATATAAAATTTAGCGTAATCATCGATGTGTATTAATGCAACAAAAAGAAAAAACAAAACAAGAATGTCATTACATTTTCTGTTTTTTGAGTAAATATTCTTGAGTTGGATGGACGTCAATGTTGGATCGCGTCCATATACATATATGTAATAAATTATAATTTCTAAATATAAGTGAAAATAGAACAAGTTCCCTACAACGAAGATACATTTTTTATAATTATTCGGGGTTCAAGATGCGAGTAAGTGGATGCATGCTACAAAATAGTTGGACTGAAATTTGGAACACACAACTATATATATATATATATATATATATATATATATATATATATATGGGCAATTCTTTTTCAAATCGGCCACCCCCTCTGCCCATTTCAATTTTGGGGAAAAAAATTTTGAGCACACGAAAAAATTCGTCAAGCAGTCTAGTTTTTGATACCGTTAGGTGTTTAAAAAACAAAAAAAAAATCTAACCTCAAAAAAACTATCTAAAGTGAGGTATCTCGCAATAAAAAGCCAGTTTTTAGCCAAAAATGATCGAAAAAATTATAATTCCTCAATAATTTTGACCAAATTACTCATTAAAATTATTTTGGGGGTCGCTGAACAAGAATCCGATATCAGAATTCAAATTCAAAATGGCGGGTGCAAGATGGCGGACCTTAATTTCAAATTTCAGATTGCGGTTCCAAAATGGTGGACTCTGACTGGTGGTTTCTCATAATTGGCTGATTTCTACAAAATTTTGTAAACGGAAGTTTTTGAGGTCTCTGATAACGAATTTGAGCTAAGGTTTGAAATTCAAGATGGCGGATCCAAGATGGCGAATCCAAGATGGCGGACAGTATTTTTCTTAATGTTGGCCGATTTTTACTAAATTCTGTGTGTTAGGGGTTTTG